>VMDO01001133.1:57895-228683 GCA_007922755.1 Pedetes capensis | reverse complement strand
TTTCAGTGGCATCATATGGTTGTGAAAGCTGGACATTGAACAAGAGAGACAGAAAAAGAATTGATGCTTTTGAATTGTGGTGCTGGAGACGTCTATTGAATATACCATGGACTGCCAAAAGAACCAACAAATCTGTCCTAGAAGAAGTACAACCAGAGTGCTCCTTGGAAGCAAGAATGGCCAGACTGCGTCTTACATAATTCGGACATGTAGTCAGGAGAGAACAATCCCTGGAGAAGGACATGTTTGGAAGAGTGGCAGGTCAACACAAAAGAGGAAAACCCTTCACCAGATGGATTGACACAGTGTCTGCAACAATGGGCTTAAACATAAATAAGATGGTTTGCCTGGCACAGAATCGGCAAGTGTTTCGATCTGCTGTACATAGGGTCGCTATGAGTCGGACTCGACTCGACAGCACCTAACAACAACAACAACATAACATCAAAATTATGAAATACTTAGAGATAAATCTGCCAAAAGATATCAAAGACCTATGCATTGAAAATTGTAAAATATTACTGAAAGCAAGTCTATCTCCTAAATAGAGAAATGAATTTTGTTCATGGGTCAGAAGACTCAATATTATCAAGATGTCAGGTCTCTCAAATTGATCGATACAATCCCATTCAAAATCCCAGCAGGCTTTTTTGTTGTTGTTGTTTTTGTTTTCTTAAAGAAATCAACAAGCTGCCAGGCACGTGAAATCCCAATGACTCAGGATGTTGAAGCAAGAGGATCAAAAGTTTGAGGCAAGAAGTAGCCTGTACAACTTAGCCAGACTCTGTCCCAACATACAAAAATAAAAAGTCAAGTGGTACATGCCTCTGATTGCTGCATTCAGGACTCTAAGGCAGTAGGATTGACCTGTACTCAAGGCCAGCCTAGGCTTCAGAGCAAGATCCAGTCTCAAAAAAAGGTGGTTAGGGGTACAGCTCAGTCATAAAGCACTTGCCTAGAATACACAAGGTCCTGGGTTAGATGCCCCAGTACTAAGGGTGCAGGAGGGAAAATAAACAAGTTGCTTCAAGGACCTAAAACAGCCAAAACAACTCTGAAAGAAAGGAACAAAGTTGGAGGGACATTATCTGTTGAAAGAATTATTATATGACTACCATAATCAAAATAGCATGATACTGGTATAAAGATAGACAAATAAATCAGTGGATCACAATACAGAGCCCAGAAATAAATCTACACTTAAATAGGCACCTGATGTTTTGTTTTGTTTTGTTTTGTTTTGTTTTGTCTTGCTTTTGAGACAGGGTTTTGCTGTGTAGCCCAGACTGGCCTGGAACTTGCTGGCTTTGAACTTTTGTTTATCCTCCTCCATCAGCCTTCTGAGTGTTGGGATTGCAGGCATGCAACATCACACCTGGCTTGAGAAATAATTTTTGACAAAAAATGAGTGGCAATTCAGTGGAGAAAGGATAGCATTTTCAATAAATGGCTCTAGAACAATTAGAACATTTATCAGCATAAAAATGAACCAGGATTCATACTTTGCATAATACACAAAAAATAAAAATACAAAACTAATCATAGACTTAAATGTAAAACTGAAAACCACAAAACTCCTAGTCAGAAACATAAAAGAAAATTTTTGTGTGACCTTGCATTCAGCAAAGATTTCTTTGATTCAACACCAAAAGCATGAACCATAAGAAAACAAATTCATAAATTAGATTCATCTAAATTAAAATTTTCTATTCTTCAAAAGATATTATTAAGCTGGACATGGTAACATATAACTCAGCACTCAGGAGGCCAAGGCAGGAGGATTATGAGCTCAAGCCTGAGTTACATACTGGGAGGAAATCTTTGGAAACTATATATAATTGTTTCCAGTATTAGAGGATTGGTTCCAGGACCCCTGCAGAGTACCAAAATCTGCAGATTCTCAAATTCCTTATATAAAATGGCATAGCATTTGCATGTAGCCTACATACATCCTCCTATGCTTTTCTTTATTTATTTACATATTTATTTCTGTGGTACTGGGAGATTGAACCCAGGGTATTCCACCCAGCCCCATTTTTCTTTTTTATTTTGAGACAGGGTCTCACTAAGTTGTGCAGGCTGCATCTGGCCTCAAATTCACGATCTTCCTGCCTCAGCCTCCTAAGTTGCTGCGACTACATGTGTATGCCACAGCTTCCTGGCTTCCTCCTGTATATTTTTACTCATTTCTCAACTATTTACAATATCAAACACAAGATAAATGTCATATAAATAATTGTTATACTATATTGTTCAGGAAATAATGACAAGAAACAAGTCTGTACAAGTTCAGTAGATGCAACCATCTAGGCCTAACCATGTAGTACAGCAACAGGATTCAAGGTGAACAATGTTTCAACAATGAATGGTGGAGATTGACAATCTATGAAATGGTGGGAGGCTTCAGCGACACATCGCTTCATTTGCATAGACTCAGCATAGTGCTCAGTGCACAGCAGAGTGAAGATTTGTGTTACAGAATTTTCTAGAATTTTTTTTAACTATTTTTTAGTCTGAGGTTCATTGAATCTGCAGATCTTGAACCTGAAGATACAGAGGTCTGACTGTACCTGATAAAGAACTTATATCCAAAATATAGAAACAACTCTCAAAAGTCAATTAAAAAATAAACTGAATTTTAAAAATAGACCAAAGATTTAACAGATACTCTGTTGGGGAAAGCTGGACTCAGACGCATGACCCTCTGTGTTGTGTGTTGCAACTGGGTGCCCTGACACCGCACCCTCCAAGAGACTGAAGCCAGGGAACAGAACATCACAGATAGGAGTATAAAACAAGGAAGGTTTATTTACAGGGATAGGGAAGGAGTAGGTGGTAAATGGCTGGGGCAGGGAAGGGAGATAGGGGAGGAAGGTTCTCAGCTGCTATCCCTGCCACTGGGGCAGGGTCTCCCGGGTGTTGTTGCTTATCCAGTCCACAGTCTTTGCCATTTAGGAAGCCCTGAGCTTGTCTCTCAGAGGCTTGCTTCTCAAAGCACTCCATCCATTGGTTGATGGAGAAGAAGGAGAATATCTGGTGGATGAAGGCAGGCAGGCAGAGGTGAGGATGAAAGCAGGTCAGTTGAAGGATGAAGGCAGGTTAAGGGTAGGCTGAAGGCTATGCGGGTCAGGCAAGTGCAGGCCTCTGGTCCTTATGGGACCAGTGGACAGAATTAGCCCTCCTGAGGTAGTGTTCAGGTAGAGCTCTGAGATACCCCTAGATGGAGTTCAGAATGAGTTGTTGCGCTCTGGGGTCAGGGACTTTTATCCCTTTAAGCCCAAGGGCCAGGGCTTGTTCAATGAGGCAGATGGGGCTCAGCCAATCAGGCCTCAAGGAAACCTCAGCCGGCAAGCGCCATCTTGGCTCACTTGATGGGAGGGGGGAAGATTGAGGTACTGGGATGTAGGGCAAGGGTCAGTTGCCTTGGATGACAGAGGTCAGTCCTCCAAGAGGACTAGATGGGCTCCTGGGACCCGCCATGTTTGGGTACTCTCTATCCCCCTGGGAAATCCACAATAATACTCCACTAAAGAAGATATATGAATGGTAACTTACATACATAAAAAGATGCTCAGTATCATTAGTCATTATGAAAACACAAAGTAAAACCAAAATGTGATACCACTACACTTTGGCTAAAACTTAACAGAATGACCACACCAAGCATAGTCAAAAATATGGAGGAACTGCAAGTGTCATGCACAGCTGGTAGGAATATAAAATGGTAAAACTACATTGGAAAATAGTTTTATAATTTTAGTTTCTTAAAATATACATACCTACTATATGATCTAGTCATTTGAGTCCTATTTTCCTAAGAGAAAAGAAAACATGTGTCCATACAAAGACTCATATTTGCATGTTCATAGCAACATCATTTATAATTGCCAAAAACTGGAAACAGCTCATATGCCTACTAAGAGGTAGATCTCTGCAATGGAATAATACTATTATACATGTAAAATAAATCTCAAGATAATTATGTTCAGTGAAAGAGGCTATTTTTTAAAACAGAACATATATAATTCCATTTATATAAAATTCTAGACAGTATATTTTGTGGCAGAAGGTAGGTCATTGGTTGTCTGGAGGGAGAGATTAGAAAGCGCTGTGAAAAGCAAAAGAAACAATTAACAGAGTCAAGGAAATCCCCATGGAATGGGAAAAAAAATCTTCCCATTTTATACATCAGATAAAGGTCTAATTACTAGAATTTATAAAGAACTCAAGAAAAAAGCTCCCCAAAACACAAATAACCCCATACACAAATGGGCAAAGGAACTGAGTAGACAGTTCTCAAATGAAGAGGTCCATAAAGCTATGAAACACATGAAAAAATGCTCAATATCCCTAGCCATTAGGAAAATGCAAATAAAAACAACTCTGAGATTTCACCTTACACCAGTAAGAATGGCCAAGATCAATAAAACAAACAACAACAAATGCTGGCGAGGTTGCGGGGGGGAAAAAGGAACACTCTTACATTGTTGATGGAGCTGTAAATTGGTCCAACCACTGTGAAAATCAATATGGAGGTATCTTAAAAAGCTAAAAATAGATCTACCATATGACCCAGCTATAACACCATTGGGAATTTACCCAAAGGGAGATGGGTCATCATACCACAGAGACACTTACATCTCCATGTTCAATGCAGCGCTTTTCACAAAACCAAGGATATGGAATCAACCAAAGTGCCATTCTACAGAAGAATGGATTAAAAAAACTTTGGTATATATACACAATGGAATACTACTCAGCAATCAGGAAAATGAAATATGGTCATTTGCAACAAAATGGATGGAATTAGAGAAAATTATTTTAAGTGAACAAACACAAGCTCAGAAAGAGAAACACCACATATTCTCACTCATATGTGGGAGCTGATTCAATATTATAAGAAGGAAAAATCCTATTCAAAGATTGGATCAAAATAAAAGGGGGGAAAAAGATAAGAATGGTATCAATTTAAATGGTTTAGAAAATGCATGTAATTGTTCTAACAAGATAAAAACAAAGACCACTACAGGAAAAGTTTCTATCTTAAACAGAACTGGAACCCAAGGACATATAGAAAAATATTACCAAGTAAAATTTAAAGAAGACTTAGATGGGGAGGGGGGTAGAGGGGGAAGCATAGGGGAGGGTAAGGGGTAACCTATATGAATAATGTTCATCAAAATGCATATATGGAAATTTCACAATGAAAAGCATATCAGAATGAATCACATTAAGGTGTACATTAAAAATTTCCAATAAAAAAAAGAGAAAGCGCTGTGAAAAAACTTTTAAAAGTCATGAATACAGTCACTGTTTTTATGATAGTAATAGTTTCTTTGTTAGTTACTTTTCTCATTGCTGTTGACCAAATAACTGACAGAAATGATTTATAGGAGAAAAGATTTACTTTGGTTCACACTTGCAGAGAGTTCAGTCCATCGTGACAGGGAGGGCATGGCAAAGCAGTTCACATCATTGTGAACCAGGAAGCAGAGAGAAGGGGAATGGCAGTAATCAGCTGGCTTTCCCCTTTGCTACTTTTATTCCCACTGGCCCCCAGCCCTATGTGAATGGTGCTGCCCACATTCAGAGTGGGTCTTCTCACCTCAGTTAATCCTCTCTGGAAAGGTCCTCAAAGACACATCCAGAAGTGTGACTCACTAATCTCCTAGGTGGTTCTAAGCCTAGTCAGGTTGACGATGAAGATTAACCATCACAGTTTCACAGTTGTGTGGACATGCCAAAACTCAGAAATTAATAGACTTTAAATATTGACATTTTAGTATGTCAATTACAACTCAGCAAATCTCATTAAAAAGATGAAGTTGAGCTAAGGCAACATCATAGGAAATGTATATAATAGGTAAAATCCTCAGGGCTTCATGACAGAAAAAGGTGAGAGATGCTCAGTTTCCTTATTATTAAATGGGGTACAAGACGTTTTATCCTCACATGTATATTTAAAATAAATTTAGCCAGGCGCCATGGAACAGGCATGTAACAACTCAGGAGGCTGAGGCAGGAGGTCTGCAAGTTTGAGGCCAGAGGCAGCCTGTCCAACTTAGCAAGATCCTGTCTAAAAATTAAGTAATAATAATAATAATAATAATAATAATAATAGGTGTTAAATCACTACCTAGATGCCAGGTGTTTTCATTACCAGAAAGAAAAATTATCTAGGGCCTGGGAGAACAGCTTAGTGGTAAATCACATGTTTAGCATGTGTGAGGCCCTAGGTTTTATTCCCAGCAAAACAAAACAAAACAAAACCAGGAAAAAAAAAAACCTGAAGGAAAAAGCCAATTTTTATCTTTCTCTCCAAAAATGTAGCAACAATAAATGGTTAAAGTTTTTAACTAAATGATTTGAAATTGTACTTTGCAAATTCAAATGGCTAAGAGGATAAACATATCTCTCACTGGGTTTATGTGAAAACAAGAAGAAGGATACCAGATACCAACTCTTACATACTGATCTGAATTTGAAATGGCTTAGACAAAAGTCTTGTGCCAAGTGGCCTTCTGTGCTATATCAATAGAAAGATACCAGTTCTACTAGGCTTTTTCTCTAAAATCCTCCTGGTTCTCTAGTACTGTTCCACTGCCTCCTGCAGAAAAACCTTGTCCTCCAAAGAATAGCACAGACAAAAATGGAAACCTGTGAACTTATTTCATTGTTTCCAAAGCCCGATACAAAATAAACATTTTCTCATGACAAAGTTCACACACACATTAGAATACCAGGGAATCCTTTCACTTTTAGCTGGAATCATTCTACTCAGGATCAAAGATTTATAGTAAAGATGTCGTTGATTCATAAAAATGGAGAAATAAACTATTATGTAAGATGTACACCTTGTTTACCAGAGAACATAATTTAAAGTCTAATATCCAAGAGTAGAAGAAACTGTAACAATGCATGTTGTATAGAAGAAATGAATGCCATTCTTTAAAATAACATATCCTTAAGTCAATGTCTCCCACTACCTCTCACTACAAAGGACACTGATACTGTCTCCACTGGCTCAAATATACAAACAATTCTATTTCTCACATAGTCTACAAAATGTACCCAGCATTCATTCCACCTTTTAAAGAATGGTCACTCCTCCATCTCACATGGTTTCTGAGGGACCAGAACCTGCAGGACTCCTGAAACTCCTTGATGCACACTCACACCAATCACCACCCTGGATATGTAATCCAGAGTATCCCAATCTTATCTTCCAACCCTACTCTTATTGCCCTATTGCCCCCTCTCCATCCCTGCCATATCTGACTCTTTAATAAGAACACTTATGGATGCAAAATGCATGTACATGACTCATCTGAGAGCAGCCAATTGGAAGAGGCCAATCCCCTAGTCTCTGCTACCAGGATCCCTGGAATTGTCCTTGGTCCTTCCTCTGTTCAGCTGCTCAATTCTTCCTCATTTAATTTCTTAATGTTGTATAATAAAGAATTTGGAGTGGTTCAATGCCTGATTAGCATACAAAGGCCCTGGGTTGGGTCCCTAGCAACACTAAATAAATAAATAAATAAATAAATAAATAAATAAATAAATACTTTTGGCTGGTTTTTGGCCTCCATTTCTGAGAGCTAATGCCTAAACTCTTGGAATTTCTCCAGCGATAAGAGTATTTTTTTTGTTTTTGTTTTTCGTTTCTTGAGAAAGGTCTTGCTGCATAGCCTAGGCTGGGCCAGATCTCAGAATATAAACCAAGATGGCCTGGAATTAGTGTTGCTCCTCTTGTCTCAGCCTTCCAAGTGCTGGGATTATAGGCCTGTGCCACTGCCAAGATTTAGGAGTATCTTTCTTATTCATGATGGGACCCTTGGATCACACTTGAGTTCATGCTAATGAGATGGTTCAGGTAGGGGGTTGGTCACCAGAAGACCAACCCTGAGATTACAGAATCGGGCCTTGGGCAAGGTGGTATCAGCCCAACCATCAGAAGGAAAAAAGGGCTGGAAACTCGGTTCAATCTTATAGCCAATCTTTGAAACAATCATGACTACTATACTAGTCACCTGTTGTTGCTGTAGCAGAAAAAACAACCCACACAAACTTACTGGAGAAGAAGTTTATTGGGAGCTCACAGTTAGACAATCAGTCCATAATGGTGGCAGAGCCTGTGGCTGATGACTTCATTAACGTGACAGACCAGGAATACAGACAACGTAGAGGCATAGTTCCAGGATAAAACCTTCCAAGCCTGCCCCCAGTAACTCACTTCTACCAAGCTATACTTGCGTGCTAAAGTTCCACAGCCTTCCAGGACAGCACCAGCAGCTGGGGACCCAACGTTAAAGCACTTAACCTTTGGCGAACACTTTATATTCAAACCACGACAACTATGTAGTGAAATCTTAATAAAAATGGTAGACACAAAAGTGTAGTTGAGCTTTCTGATTAGAAAATACATTGATGTGCTGGGAGGGTTATGTGTCCTGATTCCACAGGGAAAGGACATAGAAGTGCCACATTCAGGGCGTTTCTCAGATCTATGGGTCTCCTTAGGCTAGTCCTAATTTGTATCCTTTATAATAAAACCATAGTAGGTTGATGTGAGGGTGCACACCTGTAACCCCAGTGACTCAGGAGGCTAAGGCAGGAGGATCTCAAGTTCGAGGCCAGAGGCGTCCTGTGCAACTTAATAAGACTCTGTCTCAAGATAGAAAATGGGATTGGGAGAGAAGATGGCAGACAGATAGCACACGCCTTCTGACCCGGAGTAGAGGGAAGTCTTGATTAAGGGTTTGGAGCACACATTGACTAGATAGACACAGTGATGGACACAGTGGAGGGAACCAGACGAGCATCAAGACCACAGATGGGGGTCCAGGAGATCTACACAAAGGGCAGCAGCTGAATCACCATTTTGCAGACAACAGATTGAGGAGCCTCAGAGGAGATTCCATGCACACATCCACAGGTACCTTGATCCTACATGAAGTACAGCCTTGGCATCACATCAAAACCCAGCCAACAGGACACAGACTGCAAGCTCCGGGTGACTTATCCTAAGGTGGCATAGTAGACATCTCTAAGTGGTGCCCTGTGTGCAGCCAGAGTCTCTGGGTTGGTACAGGATCCTCATGCAGGAGTGCAGGCCTCAGATCCACCGGAGGTGATCCATTATCATCCCATCCATCTCGACATGGGTGCGGGGAGTCAACACAGAAGGGACTGGGGAACGTGTGACAGCAGAGCATGGCCAGGGCCGCGGCACAGCTGCCTCCCTCCTGCTGTGGCGGGGCAGTTGCACAGGCATGACTTTCCCAAACACACGGGGAACACATGCACTCTGACCCCAGATCCACCAGAGGTGATTCAATATCATCTCACTGCACCGTAGAATTGGCTAGGGTCTGCGGAAGCAACTGAGTCCCATGCAGGCAGAGCGCAACTGCGATCCTGTAAGGGGCACAGTGGTGCACTTTGTCCCAGGGCAGTTTAGCGAGGGACAGCTGCTCGGCCAGACAGGCTGCAGATTCACCTGGGGTGGTCGGATACCAGCCAGCCCTCTAAAGGGTGGGAGTGGTGAGACCACAATGAGATTTGGAACTCGCAAGTGGACACAGAGTCTGGTATTAAAGACCCCACTATAGCAGCCGTATTCCCCCATCCCATAGGTTTTGGGGCGGTGAACTCCAATTTGGGGAATTGGCACATGAACTCTGTGGGGCAGGGAGAAATCCCGGAACACCTCCACGGGTTCCACTGCCTCTCTGACAATACAATAGAGATGGAATATCTCGAGGGGCAGACTCTAAGGACACCCAGTGCTCTGATTCAATCCGGGGGATCACAGGGCTACCCACCATATCCACTCGGTAGAGGGAAGTTGTGCAGAAACCCCACCCCCTAAGGCGGCCTGCTCCTAACAACAAAACAAAACAAAACAAAAAAAAGCTGGCAGGGAAAAGCCCCTTTCCTGCAGCAAAATCAGCGGCCTGAAGGAAGAAAGACAGGCCCTTCTCAGAAGATTTAACTCTGGCACAGACAGTGCGAAAAACACTGGCAGCCTGAGTTCTGCAGTGTTCATTTTTATTGTTTTCATAGTTCAGATACCTCTTGTGAGATTATATAAGAGGTTTTATTTGTGTGTGTATTATTTATTTATTTATTTATTTTTGGTATGGGAATGTGTGTATGTGTATGTTTTTTTCTTCTTCCTTTTTTCTATTCTCCTATTTTTCTTGTTCTATATATGTGTTTTTATTTTAATCATTTTATCTTTAAATTTTAACTTTAATTTTTTACTTTAATTTCTAATAGTCTCTGTTCTCTCTCCTTTTTCTCCCTCTTCTTTCACCATATCCTCCCCCTTTTCAACCCGCAGTAGAGAAACAGAATGTATTGCCTCCCTAGCCCCAAGGCCCATTGGAATAGTGAACCGGAGAATGGGAAACTGAGGAGTGGAGAGTATAGGATGCAGATAAGAGTGCCACGAGCTGATGGTCCACTGAAACTAGGAGATCTGATTAACACCTAAGCCCATTAAGAGTCGAATAGGGCTGGTGAACTACATTAAGAGCTCCACAGAGTAGACAACCGAGGAATCACATTGCATCCAGTAGACAAGCCAGTGTCTGGGATCTCAGGGATCAGAGGGAATCTGAATGAGACAGAACTGAATTCAGAGTCTGCAACAGATCCTTGTCTAGGGTTCTGAAGCTGTAAAAAACAGGGCTGAGGAGTGAAAATAAAGTGCCAGAGATTCATCACAACACAAACTCAAAGGCATAACAGAGGGAGAATTTCTGCACACTTGGGAGAGACAAAATCTATTTCCTGGACCATATTATGGGCAAACAAAATAAACCTACAAGAAACACAAAGGGTCAGGCTGGATCTGAAGACTCCACAGACCAAAGCCCCCCAACAAATTCCTCCAATGAATCTCAACTCCTAGAGATCTCTGAATTGGAATTCAGAGTTATGGTTATAAATATGTTAAGAGAAATCAAAACGAATACCACCAGCACCCTTGAAATCCTTGAAAAGAAGGTATCTCATCTGGAGTCTGTTCTGTCCTCCCAGTTAGAAATGATTAGGAAAAATCAAGTGACAATCATCAACATGCAAGCTAAACTAAATAAATTAAACTCTACTAGAGAATTCCTTTCATCAAGACTAGATGAAACTGAGCTACACATTTCCGATTCTGAAGATGCAATCCAAGAAATTAAATACATACAGTCAGAAATGGAAACAATGATGAAGGAATTTTAAAAAGATATCCAGGAAACCTCAGACAGAATGAAAAAACAAAACTAAGAATTTAGGGTGTCCCTGAAGGAGAGGAAAGATCCACCAGAGGTCTAGAAAACCTAGTATATGAAATCCTCAAGGAAAACTTTCCAGAGATAATGCAGGATATGAATATATACACAACTGAAACATTTAGGACCCCATCCAGAGTAGATCAAAATAGGTCATCCCCAAGACATATCATAGCTTGAATGCTTTCATTAGAAACCAGGGAGGCTATCTTGAAAGCACCAAGGCAGAAATCCCAAATGACGTTTAAAGGAAAACCTATTAAAATTACTGCAGACTTCTCCATATCAACACTGAAAGCTAGGAAGGCTTGGACACAGGTAATTCATGTCCTAAAAAAGAACAATTTTGAGCCAGGTGTGGTGGCACATGCCTATAATCCCAGTGGTTTAGGAGACAGAGGCAGGAGGATCGCAAGTTCAAGACCAGAGGCAGTCGGTGTAACTTAACGAGACCCTGTCTCAAAAAGCAAAAAATGGGCTGGGGGTGCAGCTGAGTGGTCCAGCACTTGCAAAGCATGCAAGCACAAGGCCCTGGTTCAACCCCCAATACTGCAACAACAAAAAAAAAGAGAACAATTTCCAACCAAGAATACAATACCCAGCAAAATTACCTTTGAAAATAGATTAGGAGTATAATACATTCCATGATATTGACACATTCAAATGATTTGCAACCACCAAACCAGCTTTACTGAGGATTGTAAATCAATTACCACATCCAGGAGAGATAAGACAACCTTATATAGGTAACCAAAGACTTGGTTAGCTGAGATGAGTGCAATCCAAGAAGGGAACAAAGCAACCATGATTCATAAACCAGTAACATGTAATAGTTGGATGCATAACAATAGATACTACTTAATAATCGCTATTAACATAAATGGTCTTAACTCACCACTTAAGAGATAGACTGGCTACTTGGATGAAAAAACATAAACTTTCAATATGTAGTATTCAAGAAACCCATCTAACTCACAAACACTGCAATAGACTGAGAATTAAGGGCTGGAAAACAACATACCAAGCAGGGGAAAAACAAAAAAGCAGCATTGCAATTGTAATATCAAATAGATTAAATTTCAATCCAAAACTAATTAGAAGAAACAAAGAAAGACACTACATTTTAGTAAAAGAAACAATCAATCAGGAACCAGTAATGCTCCTAAATATTTATGCCCCAAACACTAGGGCACCTAGCTTTATAAGACAAACTTTACAGAACATAAAGGACTTTATTGGACCAGACACAATAATAATGGGAGACTTCAATGCCCTACTTTCGTCAAGAGACAGGTCATCAAAACAGAAAATCAACACAGAAACAATGAATCTAATCTCCACCCTAAACCAATTGGATTTCACATATATATACAGAATATTTCACCCATACAATGAGGAATACACATTCTTCTCAGCTCAACATGGAAAGTTTTCTAAGATAGAGCATATGCTAGTCCATAAGAATTCCCTCAACAAATACACAAATGCAGAAATTATCCCCCATTCCTTATCAGATCACAATGGAATAAAATTGGAACTCAAGAGCAAAAATAATTCCAGAAAATTTACAAACTCATGGAGAATAAATAATACACTGCTGAATTACCAATGGGTTGTTGATTAAATCAAAATGGAATTAAAAAATTTCCTGCAATCAAGTGATAACAAAAACACATCCTACCAAAACATATGGGATACAGCAAAGGCAGTTTTAAGAGGGAAGTTTATAGCATTAAGTGCCTTCATCAATAAGGTGGAGAAGAGCCAAATAAATGGCCTAATGACACACCTTAAGACATGAGAAATTCAACAACAAATCAATTGTAAAAGGAGCATCCAAGATAAATTACAAAAATAAAGGGAGAAATATCTCAATTAGAATCTAAAAAGATAATTCAAAAAATTAATAAGACTAAGAACTGGTTCTTTGAAAAGATTAATAAAATAGACATTCCTTGGCCAATCTCATCAAAAAGAAAAAGGAAAAAAGTAACATAGTATGGATTAGGAAGGAAAATGGGTCCATAACCACTGACTACAATGAGAAACAGAAAATCGTCAGAGATTACTATGAGAGATTGTATTCCCAAAAATATGAAAATACAGAAGAAATGGATAAATTTGTTAACACATATGACTTACCAAAGCTAACCCCAGAAGACATAAGTGACCTAAACAAGCCCATTACATATACTGAAATAGAAAAGGTAATAAAAAGTTTCCCAACAAAGAAGAGCCCAGGTCCTGATGGGTTCACAACAGAATTTTACCAAACTTTTAAAGAACATATAATACTTGTTTTCCTCAAATTATTCCAAAAAGTAGAAAAGGAGGGAACACTCCCAAATTCATTCTATGAAGCTACCATCACCCTGATACCTAAATCAGGAAAAGATTCATCTAAGACAGAGAATTCTAGATCCATCTCCCTTATGAATATAGATGTGAAAATCCTTAACAAAATCCTGGAAACCAAATCCAGCAACATATTGAAAAGATTATTCACCATGACCAAGTGGGGATTTATTCCACAGATGCAAGGCTGGTTCAACATACGGAAATCAATTAATGTAATCCAACATACCAAGAAACTAGCAAACAAAAACCACATGATCATCTCAATTGATGCTGAAAAGGCCTTCGACAAAGTGCAACACCTTTTCATGATAAAAACCCTGGAGAAGATAGGTATAACAGGAAAATACCTTAACATCATAAAAGCCATCTATGACAGACCTACAGCCAACATTATATTAAATGGAGAAAAACTGAAACCATTTCCTCTTAGATCTGGAACAAGAAAAGGATTTCCACTCTCTCCTACTCTATTTAACATAGTAATTGAAGTCCTCACCAAAGCAATCAGATAATAGAAAGAAGTCAAAGGGATACAGATTGGCAATGAAGAGGTCAAACTATCCTTATTTAGAGATGAGATGATTCTATACCTAAAAGACCCCAAAACCTCATCCAGAAAACTTTTAGATCTAATCAACTCCTTCAGCAAAGTGGCAGGATATAAAATCAACACACAAAAATCAATAGATTTTCTTTACACCAAGTGTAAACAGGAAGAGAAGGAAATTACAAAAACAATACCTTTCATAGTAGCCCACCAGAAAATTAAGTACCTTGGAATCAATCTAACCAAAGACCCTTCATATCTCTACAATGAAAATTTCAAAACATTAAAGAAAGAAATAGCAGAGGATACTAAAAAATGGAAGGACCGCCAGGCACGGTGGCACATGCCTGTAATCCCAGCAGCTGGGGAGGTGGAGGTAGGAGGATCTCAAGTTCGAGACCAGAGGCAGTCTGTGTAACTTAGCGAGACCCTGTCCCAAAAAAAATTCAGAAAAATGGGCTGGGGGCGCAGCTCAGTGGCCCAGCACTTGCAAAGTATGCAGGTGTGAGGCCCTGGGTTCAACCCCCAGTACCGCAAAAAAAAAAAAAAAAAAAAAAAAAAAGGAAGGACCTTCCCTGCTCCTGGATAGAGAGAATCAATATAGTAAGAATGGCTATCCTACCAAAAGCAATTTATAGATTTAATGCAGCCCCATTAAAATTCCATTGACTGACTTTACAGAAATAGAAAAAAATGATACAAAAATTCATATGGAATCGCAAAAGACAACGTATAGCCAAAACACTCTTAAGATGTAAAACTAGTGCAGGTGGAATCACAATCCCTCACTTTAAACTATACTATAGGGCAGTGGTGGGAAAAACAGCTAGGTACTGGCACAAAAATAGGCCTGAAGACATGTGGAACAGATTAGAAAATCCAGAAATACCTCAACACACCTACAGCCACCTAATTTTTGACAAAGGAGCAAAGCAAGTAAATTGGAAAAAGGATAGCCTTTTCAATAAATGCTGCTGGGAAACATGGACATTTGCTTGCAGAAAAATGAAAAACAACCTGCATCTCTCAATATTCACGAGAGTTAATTCAAAATGGATAAAAGATCTCAACATAAAACAAGAAACTTTAAAACTAATAGAGGACAGAATAGGTAATATGCTCCAACATATAGGCATAGGAAAGTATTTCTTTAATAGGACTCCAATTGCTCAAGAAATTGCAACAAGAACAGATAAATGGAATTACATGAAATTAAAAAGCTTCTGTACAGCAAAGGAAACAATTAACAGAGTCAAGGAAATCCCCACTGAATGGGAAAAAAATTTTCACATCCTATACATCAGACAAAGTTCTAATTACCAGAATTTATAAAGAACTTAAGAAAAAAATACCCAAGAAAACAAATAACCCAATACACAAATGGGCAAAGGAACTGAAGAGACAGTTCCCAAATGAAGAGGTCCGTAAAGCCATCAAACAAATGAAAAAATGCTCAATATCCCTAGCCATTAGGGAAATGCAAATTAAAAGAACTCTGAGATTCCACCTTACACCAGTAAGAATGGCCAAGATCAATAAAACAAATAACAACAAATGCTGGCGAGGTTACAGAGAAAAGGGAACACTCTTACACTGCTGGTGGAGCTGTAAATTGGTCCAACCACTTTGGAAATCAACATGGAGGTATCTTTAAAAACTAAAAATTGATCTACCATATGACCCAGCTATAATATTATTGGGAATTTACCTAAAAGGAGATGTGTGATCATACCACAGAGACACCTGCATCTCCATGTTCAATGCAGCACTTTGCAGCAAAATGGATGGAATTGGAGAAAAATATTTTGAGTGAATGAACACAAGCTCAGAAAGAGAAATAGCACACCCTCACTCATATGTGGGAGCTGAATCAAAATTATAAAAGGGAAAAAATCCTATGCAGAGGTTGAAACATAAAAAAAAAAAAAAAAGCTACAGTTGACCTAGCGGAGAAGGGACAATTTGGGGGATGCAAAAGGAGGGAGAGATCTAGCAAAAGGAGGAAATCCTGGGAGAGGAGAGGGGGGAGAGGAAGAACAAGGAGGAATGAGGAATGGGGGAGGGGGTGACCTCAGGGTGAACAGCCCAACTTTAATAGTCCTGGAAATAATTATAATAACACCAATAATACCAAAGAATGGTATTAATATAGATGGACTAGAAAATCCATGTAATAGTACTGACAATGTAAAAATAAAATTAACTACAGAAAAAGTTTTGACCTTAAACATAATAGGAACCCAAGGATATACAGAAAAATATTACCATAAAGAGACAAGCAAATGGAAGAGAAGTCTTTGGAGAGGGGGGTGGATTGGGGGAAGGAAGCACACAAGAGGGTAAGGGGGAACTTATCTGTGTAATGTACAACAAAATGCATATATGGAAATGTCACAATGGAAAGCATGCCAGAATGAATCACATTAAGTTGTACATTAAAATTTTCCAACTAAAAAAAAAGATGGAAAATGAAAAAGGGTGGTGGGGCTGTAACAGCTCAATGCAAGGCCCTGGTTTCAAGCCCAAGCACCACACATGTGTATGCGCACGCGCACACACACACAAATATCCTATAATGTTATGTATAGGGCTTTCCTGAGTTCTGGGAATTATGGAAACTGAGGAGATTGTAGCAAACTATGGAACTCAAAGAGATTGCAAAAACTCTCACATTTGTAGCCAGTTGGTCAGAAATGCAGGTGGCCTGGGAACTCTCAGACCTTATGGCTGTTATCAGAAATGACAGCAGTCTTGTTGAGGTCTACACCCTTGTAAAGTCTGCATTAACTCCAGGTAGTTAGTAGCACTGATGCCTAAGATGTCAATGTTTATTCCCTTCATTTCTCTTCAAGCGATTTCCAAGTTTCCTAGACTCGTACTATGTACATTCCATGTTCCAATTATTAATGAACGTTTACAGTTGTTTCTCTTCTTTTCGCGTCGTGCCACATTAGCAAATGGAAGTCCCTGGGGCTTTACTCCATTTCCATCATCAAGGTAGACTCTACTTTGAAGAGACAACTCTTCCACGGTAGTCTTTTCAGTGCCTTCCAACCTGGAGGACTCATTTTTTGGCACTATATCTGAAAGTGTTTCTTTGCTATTCGTAGGGTTTTCAACAGCTAGTTGTTTTGGGAGTGGTTTGCCAGTGCCTACTCCCTAGTCTGTCTTAGTCTGGAAGCTCAGCCGAAACCTGTCCACCATGGGTGACCCCGCTGGTATCTGAGATACCGGTGGCATAGCTTTCAGTGGCCATTTTGAGTCAGATAATCATATGGTTTACTATGTTGGGAATGACAAACTAAAGAGAAATGGGGTTGCATTCATTGTCAAAAACAGACATCTCTAGCTGGGTTTGGTGGCACATGCCTGTAATACCAGTGGCTTGGGAGGCAGAGCCAGGAGGATCACAAGTTTGAGACTAGAGGAAGTCTGCATAACTTAGCGAGACCCTGTCTCAAAAAGTAAAGGGGAAAAAAAGGGGGGCTGGGGGTGCAGCTCAGTGGTCCAGCACTTGCAGAGCATGCAAGCATGAGGCCCTGGGTTCAACCCCTAGTACTGCAAAAAAAAAAAAAAAAAAAAAAAGACATCTCAAGATCTGTCCTGAATCAATGTTGTCAGTGATAGAATAATATCCATATGCCTATAAGGAAGACCAGTTAATATGACTATTATTCAAATTTATGCACCCACCACTAAGGCCACAAATGAAGAAAGGGAAGATTTCTACCAGCTTCTGCAATCTGAAGTAAATCAAACATGCAATCAGGACGTACTGATAATTACGGGTGACTGGAATGCAAAGATTGGAAAGAAGAAGGCTCAGTAGTTGGGAAATATGGTCTTGGTGACAGAAATGATGCTGGAGATCGCATGATAGAATTTTGCCAGACCAATGACCTTTTCATTGCAAATACATTTTTTCAACATCATAAACGGAGACTATACACATGGACTTCACCAGATGGAACACACAGGAACCAAATTGACTATATATGTGCAAAGAGATGATGGAAAAGCTCTATATCAAATGTCAAAACAAGACCAGGTGCTGACTGTGGATCAAACCATCAACTTCTCATATGCAAGTTCAAACTGAAGCTGAAGAAAATTAGAACGACTGTATGAGAGCCAAGGTATGACCTTGAGTATATCCCACCTGAGTTCAAAGACCACTTCAAGGACAGATTAATGCATTAGGCACAAATGATAGGAGACCAGATGAGTTGTGGCATGACATAAAAGATATCATTCAAGAAGAAAGCAAAGGTTATTAAAAAGACAAGAAAAAAAGAAAAGACCAAATTACATGTCAAAAGAGACACTGGAACTTGCCCTTGAACAGCAAGCAGCTAAAGTAAAAGGAAGACATGATGAACTTAAGGAACTAAACAGAAGATTTCAAAAGGAAGCTTGAGAAGACAAAAACAAATATTATAATGATATGTGCAAAGAGCTGGAGGCAGAAAACTAAACGGGAAGAACACACTCCGTGTTTCACAAGCTTAAGGGTGAAGAAAAAATTCAAGTCTCAAGTGGCAATAGTGAAAGATTCTACAGGGAAAATATTAAACAATGCAGGAAACATCAAAAGAAGATGGAAGGAATACACAGAGTCATTATACAAAAAAGAATTGGTAGATGACCAACCACTTCAAGAGGTTGCATATGAAGAGGAACCAATGGTATTGAAGGACAAAGTGAAAGCCACTCTGAAAGAACTGGTGAAACACAAAGCTCCAGGAATTGATGGGATACCAATAGAGATGTTTCAACAAACAGATGCAGCACTGGACGTGTTAACATGTTTATGCCAACAGATTTGGAGAACAGCTACCTGGCCAAGTGACTGGAAGAGATCCATACTTGTCCCTATTCCAAAAAAGGGGGATCCAACTGAATGTGGAAACTTTCGGACAATATCATTAGTATCACACACAAACAAAATTTTACTAAAGATCACCCAAAAGCAACTGCAGCAGTAAATAGACAGGGAATTGCTGGAAAATCAAGCAGGATTCAGAAGAGGGCAGGGAACCAGGGACATCATTGCTGATGTCAGGTGGATATTAGCCGAAAGCAAAGAATATCAGAAAGATGTCTATCTATGTTTTATTGACTACGCAAAAGCATTTGACTGAGTGGATCATAACCAAGTATGGACAACACTTTGGAAAATGGGAATATCAGAGCACCTAATTGTACTCATGAGGAATCTGTACGTGAACCAGGAGGCAGTTGTTCAAATAGAACAAGGCAACACTGCCTGGTTTAAAGTTGAGAAAGGTGTGCATCAGGGCTGTATAATTTCACCATATCTCTTCAATTTACATGCTGAGCAAATAATCTGAGAAGCTGGACTTTATGAGGAAGAATGCGGCATCAGGATTAGAGGAAGACTTGTTAAGAACCTGCATTATGCAGATGATACAACTCTGCTTGCTGAAAGTGAAGAGGATTTAAAACATTTACTGATGAAGATCAAAGATCATAGCCTTCAGTATGAGTTGGGACTAAACATCAACAAAACAAAAATCCTTATGACTGGGTCAGTATGTAACTTCACAATAAATGGAGAAAAGATTGAGGTTATCCAAGATTTTGCTTTGCTTGGCTCTATAATCAACACCCATGGAAGCAGCAGTCAAGAAATCAAAAGACACATTGCTCTGGAAAAAGCTGTGGCAAAAGATCTCTTTAGAGTATTGAAAAGTAAAGATGTCACATTGAAGACGATTCATGCCATAGTATTTTCAGTCACATCATATGCTTGTGAAAGCTGGACACTGAACAAGGGAGACAGGAGAAGAATTAATGCTTTTGAATTATGGTGCTGGAGACATCTATTGATATACCATGGACTGCCAAAAGAACCAACAGATCTGTCCTAGAAGAAGTGCAACCAGAGTGCTCATTGGAAGTAAGGATAACCAAACTGCATCTTATATATTTCAGACATGTAGTCAGGAGAGACCAATCCATGGAGAAAGACATCATGTTTGGGAGAGTGGCAGGTCAGTGAAAAAAAGGAAAACCCCACACCGATGGATTGACACAGTGTCTGCAACAATGGGCTTAAACATAAATAAGATCGTGTGCCTGGCACAGAATCGGGAAGTGTTTCAATCTGCTGTACATAGGGTCACTATGAGTCGGACTCAACTCAAGGGCAGCATCTAACAACAACAAGAAGAAGTTAGTGACAGAATTACATTATTTCACTTAATCTCTCCGCCTCATTTTCTTTATCTGTAAATGGAGGTAAAAATATAATCATAGTATCTATATTTCATAAGGGTTTTGTGAGAAACAAATGAGTTAACATATGTAAAACACTTAGAATAGTTCCTAGCACATATTAAATATTACACAAATGTCAGATGAGTTTTTGAGTTGCTGTTGTTTTATTATTAAAGCCTAGAGCTGGTTAGCATGGAAAAAGAAAGAATGGCTTCCAGTGCTAGGCAGAAAATGTTAACAACACAAATCACATAGACGGGACTGACATTAGCTGGCTAATGTTCTGAACGCAAATGACCACTGCTGGTATCTACATCAGCTAGCTAAACTCAGGCCATCCAAGCTGATCTAGTGCCAGAATATTACATGCTTTTTGTAGCTCTGGAAATTGTCACTCTAAAGACATTAAGGGACTTGCTATGAATAATGAGGCAAATTATTGGTAAGAATAGAGCACAAGAGGATTGTTTCTTTTAGTCTATCAGACAACTAGGTATAACACATGGTGGACCAATCCTAAAAAGGTATGTATATATCACTTCTATCTTAACTGTGATGGGGCTGGGATTTAGCTCAGTGGGTAGAGCGTTGCGCTGCAATCTCTGAGGACCCGAGTTCAATTCCCAGCACAAAAATGGGAGAAGGGCCTGGCAATCCACTCCCAAGGCAATGCCAAAAGTCAGCCATTGAAAACCCTATGAGAGTCGCTATGAGTCGGATACCAACTCGACAGCACCTAACAACAGCAACAATCTTAGCTGTGAGCTACATCACTATGCATTAAAATGGTTTTGTTGTTGTTGTTGTTGTTGTTGTTGTTTCCTGCTTATGGGTAATGAAGACTCCTCCCTCAAAAAAAAAAAATCCCTCACACCATTGTCTTCCATTTTCCTGTACTTTAGAATACACTGGAAATGTTCCAAATAGTTGCTAAGTGCGGAAATAAAGTTTTTACCAGAAAATTTCCAGGAGCTGTTTTCTAGCATTATGATTTAATCCCTCTATTTCTGCCTATTCTTGGTCACTTTCCATTCCCAGTTGCTTCTCTGTGAACTTTCAGAAAAGGCCAGGAATGCTTTCCTTGTCATCTTACATTCTAAGTTCTTAACTTAGAAAACCTCCTCTTAAAAAGCAAATACTTTATCCTAATGTTATTAGAGAAGATGAAAACCAAAATTAAATAGTACTGATATGAGATTTTTCCTGGCAATGTTGATATAACTCCAAAGCTCATGTCATAGTAGACAGCCTGAGTTGCTCAGAAACTATTTAAAAAACAACAACAAAAACAAAAAACACCATAAGAAACTCAGTTTCTAAAGATTTCCAGGAAGCTATCTCTTCAGCTTCCTTTTGCTTCATCTCTGTATTGATAAAGTTAACAAGAAGCATCCACCTGTACATCTTAGAACCAAGATTACCCTCCAGATCTTCCGGGTGCAAATTTAATGCTCTCAATCTACATTACATGTCTGCAGCCATAGCATCCCAGCATCTGATCCCATCAGATCTTGGAAGCTAAGCAGGGTCGGCCTGGTTTGTCCTTGGATGGGAGACTGCCTGGGAATACCAGGTGCTTCAGGCTAGGGAGAAGGACTTGGCAATTCACTCCCAAGACAATCGGTCATTGAAAACTCTATGAATAGCAGAGAAGCACTAACAACAGTGCCTGGCATGGCACAGTGTCAGAGAATATTTCGTTTTGTTGTGCATAGGGTCGCTATGAGTCAGACCAGACTCAATGGTACCTAACAACAACAAATCTACATTACACATGATCCCTTCCAGATCTGAAATTCTATAATCCTAGGTAAGAATTTAATTAAAACAGAAACTGCTTCATTCCTACCAAAAGTAGTCTTTTTACTATAAGATTGGTGCCATCAGTCAAAATGATAAAGAAATGCATTAGACAAGAGCCCAGAAGACCCAATTCTAAATCGTGGCACTACAAAATGCATGACATTGAACAAACAATTTTATAAGTCAAAGTCTAAGTTTCCTCATCTAAAAACCAGGGATGCTGGATGCAATGAAGTGTGCCTGTTTTTCCAGCTATTTGGAAGGCTGAGGAGAGAGGTTAGGCTTGAGCCCAGGAGTTTGAGGCCAGCCTGAGTAACACAGGAAGACCATATCAAAAAAATGTATATGATAATATAAACATATACACACAAAAAAAAGAAAAGAAAAAGAAAATTAAAAAAAAAAGAATCAAGGTAGTCACTTATGTTTAGCCCTTCTTAGTAGCAAGATCTGCACTATGAGACCCTGTTGTTGTTGTTGTTAGGTGCCGTCGAGTCGGTATCCGACTCATAGTGACCCTCTGTACAACAGGGGAAGCACTATTATCAGTGCTTCTGTGCTGTTCATTGGGTTTTCAATGGCAGATTGATTTTGGGGAGGGGGTTGCCAGGTCCTTCTCCCAGCCTACAGCTTCTGGTGTTCCCAGGTGGTCTCCCATCCAGGTACTCACCAGGCCCGACCCTGCTTAGCTTCCGAGATCTGATGGGATCGGATGCCACAGGGCTACTGCTGCAGGCATGAGACCCTAGGAAGAAACTATTTCTAGTCTTATTGATATCAAAGGAATCTCTAGCTACAGATGTAGATGAAGCAGAAGCTAATTCCCTATTTTTTCTTTTCTTTCCTGTCAAGTCTCACACAGTGAGACATATTCTTTCACTCAGAACTCTGCAGAAAATACTCCAGGAGAAAAAATGGTAGTCATGGTTTAGCAGTTTTATATATGAAAAAGATCTAAAGTTTTCATTAATAAATTCACCATGAGCCGGGTGCAGTGGTTTATGCCTGTAATCCCAGTAATTCCAGAGGCAGAGGCAGGAGGATCACAAATTCAAGGCCAGAGGCAGCTTGCATAACATAGCAAGACCCTGTCTCAAAATAAAAAGTGGAAAAGTAAAAAACAAAAAAAGGGGGGACTGGGGTTCAGTGGTATAGCACTTGCAAAACATGCAAGCACAAGGACCTGGGTTCAACCCCCAAGTACCACACACACAAAAAAATTCAACATAAGTCAGTGGAGTGATGTGACCCTTGAAGGCACCAGTATCTAATCAGACTGTATTAAGAGACACACAGGGTCCAAAATTGAGAAGTTGACAATCCAGTTCAATTCTGTGAGGATCAAACCACATTTGGGACTCTGTGTCCAATTCCAAGATCTAAGAAAGATATTAACAAAAATATTTATAGGCAGGAAACCAAGCTGAGAAGGAGGCTGAGAAAATGCTTTCTGTACTTCCACTAAATCTTTGAATCATCTGGGACTCAGCAAAGCTGGAACTAAATGGGAAGCTACAGAAGAAAGGGGCTGCCTCAAGAGAATAGCAAGCTCCTTATCTCTAAATGTCACATAGAAGAAGCTGGGAGATTCCTATGGGAGGTGGTGTGAGGAAAGGAATTCAAAAAGCATTCTGATGAAGGACAACTCCAACTCTTTTTGAAGAACCTTTCCCTCTTCTGAGGAGAGTGACTATATTCAGTTTTATTCAGTGTCTATACAGAATCATTTCAATAACTTACTTTTTACTAACATTTTATTTTCATGTCCTTTTAAGGCCATACATCTTCTTCTCTGTTATCTAAGCCTTTCAACAACTAGGACTGACAACTAGGCTTCCCATTACCTTCTGAGGACTTCCATGCCTTCCACAGGTCCTCCACGCTGATGAGTTTATCCTCACCATGGAAGGTGCTATGTTTCACTGTTGGGTCATGGTAATTGAGGTCTTCCCTCAGGAACTGCAAAGAAAAAGTACATAAATCATAAGAGATGCCTGGGAGCTAGTCTACCAAAATCTCTACACAGGTCATCTGCCTTTAGCTATCTATGGCAATAACATTTACCCAATGCACAGTGTATTCCATTACACATGTATCTTTCCATGTACATGCCTTAGTTGCCAATGAGACTCCTTTTCATCTTTATTGTATGTTCCACTTGAAAAAAGTAAATATGAATTAGAAAGTCTTTCCTCACACTTTTTTTATTGTGAAAAAATAATAAATGACAGTTAATTTGAATTCAATAAATAAGAACAAGAAATAAAGAAAGAAAAGAAAGAACAATTAAAAAGTTTTGAGTCCTTCATTATACACTAAGTGATATTCCAAGAACTTCCACAATATTATTCTCATCTAATCTTCACAACCAATAAATTATCACACTTATTTTACAAATGAGAATAGTAATACTCTGGAAGATAATGGAATTTTCCCCAATTCCTATTAGTGAGGTTAAATTACTTGCTGTGATGATTTTAAACATGTCCACAAATTCTCTGACAATCTTCTCATTAAAGGTGGATACCCTTCTCCTTGAATATAGGCTGACAATAGTGATTCATTGCTATGGTTTGGATAAGTGAGCCCCCACCAATGGTCCATGTGTTAAAGGCTTGGTCTCCAAGGTATAACTATTAGGAGGCAGTGGAACTTTTAAGAGGTGGGGCCTTGTGAGAGGTCCTTAAGTCATTGGGGACATCCCTCAAAAGGGATTGTAGGACCCCAGGCTCTTCTTCTTTCTCTATGCATCCTGGCTCATAATGTAGTCTACCCTTCCATGGGCTCTCATCATGATATGCTGCCTTCATCAGAGGACTAGAGCAAGGGGGCCACTCAACTTTGGACTGGAACATCCAGAACCACCAACCAAAATAAATCTTTCCTCTTTATATGTTAATTGCCTTGGATATTTCATTACAACGATAGAAAATTGACTAATACACTTATCTTTTAACAAACAGAATATGGCAACAGTGATGTGGCATGACTCCCAAGGCTAGTTTGTTGTCGTTGTTAGGTGCCATCAAGTCAGTATCTGACTCATAGCAATCCTACGTACAACAGGCGAAACACTATTGTTATTTCTTCTTTGCTATTCATAGGGTTTTCAATAGTTGACTGTTTTTTGGAAGTGGGTTGCCGGTTCCTTCTCCCAACCCTACAGCACCTGGTGTTCCCAGGAAGTCTCCCATCCAAGTACTAACCAGGCCGACCCTGCTTAGCTTCCAAGATCTGACAGGATTGGACACCACAGTGGTAAGGCTGCAGACAAGGCTAGTTTAGAAAAAGCAATACAGAAGCCAGGCACTGTAGTATATGCCTGTAATCCCAGCAACTCAGGAGGCTGAGGCAGGAAGATCACAGGTTAGAGGGTAGAGGTAGCCTAGACAACTTAACAAGACTCTGTCTCAACATAAAAAACAAAAAGCAGGCTTCTGTTGCAGCCAGTGGTAGAGCATTTGGAAAGTATGTGCAAGTCCCTGGGTTCAACCCCCAAGTACCATGAAAGAAAGAAGGAAGGAAGGAAGGAAGGAAGGAAGGAAGGAAGGAAGGATAGAAGAAAGAAAGAAGGAAAGGAAAGGAAAGGAAAGGAAGGAAGGAAGGAAGGAAGGAAAAGAAAGACAAAGAAAAAGAAAGAAAAAGAAAGAAAGAAAGAAAGAAAGAAAGAAAGAAAGAAAGAAAGAAAGAAAAGAAAGAAGAGAGGAGAGGAGAGAAGAGGAGAGAAAACGCAATATAGATTTCACCTGGTTCTCCCTCCTTGGGGACACATGCTTGGGGAGCCCTGGGCCAACATGTAAGAAGTCTGGCTACTCTGAAGTCACCATGCTTGGGAGAGATCATGTGGAAAGGCCACAGATATAATGATGGATGTCTGAACAGCCCCAGCTATTTAAGTCCTCCAGTCCAGGAGACAGACATGTGAGTGACAGACTTCCAGTGATCCCAACCCCAGGTTTTTGAGTCAATTCATCTGATACCTACTAGACACAGATAATTTATCTGTATTGATTCTTGCCAAGATTGCAATACATGAGCAAAATAAACATTGCTTTCTTAAGCCACTATGTTTTGGGGAGGTGGAATACACAGCATTAGATAGATGAAACTCTTGCTCATGTTACAACTGATAAGTGATAGACTTAGTATGTATCCCAAGATGTCTCACTTTAGAGTGCAATTTTTTCCCTGAACTGTATGTACTGACCCTTAATTATTTGAAATTTTCCTCCATAATATGCTTTTACAGGAAAGAAGTAAAGCAAAGGAAATCAAAGCTTTTAGAAATTTAACTGGTGACTAACTTCACGGACTCATTCAGCATGATTCCTAATCTCATTAATATATACAGGACATTGATCATTGCTTTCCATAGATCCTTAAATATCAAAGAAATACATAATTCTGATCATTCCCTTCACAAGAAGACATTTTACATTTTTAGTAAATTTCTCTCTCTTTCTTTTTTTGGTTGTCGTGGGTACTGAATCCAGGGCCTTGCTCATGTTAGGCAAATGCTCTACCACTGAGCTACATCCATAGCCGCAGTAAATGTCTTTTATTCATCTTTCTTTATCCATGGGGTCCATGAAAGAGCTTGATCCACAGTAATGCCAATTGCTGACTAAATGAATAGATGGTCCAAGATTCCCTAGATACAATCATAAGCAATCTGAAACAGCAAGTCCAAGGGCAGAAACTCATTCATTCATTCATTCATTCAACACACACACACACACACACACACACACACACACACATATTTTTTTTAAAAAAAATGAAGTCCTGTTACGTTGTCCAAACTGGCCTCAAACTCTCAGGCTCTAGCAATCCTCCTGCCCAAGCCTCTTGAGTAATTGGGACTTCAATACATATTTAATGCATATTTCCATGTACCAGGTATAGTTCTGGTTACTAGAGATGTATGCAGTAAGTAAATGAACAAAATAGATAAAAATTTTTTGTCTTCATTGAGCTATCAGCAGGTACATATAGGCCTTAGGAGCAGAAATGCTAAAATCTTCAAGGAAGGGAATTTTCTGCCATTACCAGACAACTCCAAGAAATCATCTGAGAGATACCAGCTGCTTATAGGAAAGCAACAAGAAACAGACTGATTTTGTGTGTGTGTGTGTGTGTGTGTGTGTGTGTGTGTGTGTCAGAGAGAGACAGAGAGAGAGAGAGAGAGAGAGAGAGAGAGAGAGAGAGATGCTAGGAATTGAAGTCAGGGCTTGAGCATGCTAGGGAAGCACCCTACCACTAAGCCACATCCCCAGCCCTGAAATAGAGTGCTTTTTATAGTCAAGTCTAATCATGAGGTATGTAGAGAGCAGAGCTCATAAAAACAAAGTGAAAAAAGTATGTGAGACGTATGTGCACAGGAACTCATATACAGGCCCTATTACTACCACAGGGCATGCAAAGAAAGAATAGGGTCAGAAAACAAAGCCAGCAAAAAGATGATGCCAAATGACGGATATAGCAGATAGCCACTCTGTCAGCGGTCACCAGTTTCATAGAAGACAATTTTTCCACAGGGCATGGGGGGGGGGGGGCTGTTCCGGCTCACTTGTCTGCCACTGATCTCCTGCTGTGCAGCCCAGTTCCTATCAGGCCAGGTACTGGTAGTGAGGTTGGGGACCCCTCCTCTGTATGAAGGAAGAGCCCGATCCTAAATGGAAACTCTTTAGAGAACAAGGTAGTACGACTGCAACAATTATGCCTGATGAGTCAGAAAGGCAATATACTGTAAATGTAAAGCGTTCAGAACCTTTCTTACTGTGTGGCTTTTAGGCAAGCTGCTCAGCCTCTCTTAGCTTATTCCCCTCAAATTGAAAGCTAATCATCCTTCTCATTTGAGTGTAATGACATGTTTGCAAAAGTCATAAACTGCATTTTCACAGGTCATTTATTGGCCTGTGCAACATATTATAAAGATGAACCTAAATCCATATTTTCAGGCTATATAAAAAAAATCTAATCCTGCCATAGTGGCACATGCCTGTAATCCAGCACCCAGGAGGTTGAGACAGGATGATTAAGCGTTCAAGGCCAAAGGGAGCTACATAATGAGACCCTGTCTCAAAGAAACAAAAGAAAAAAGAAAAAAGAAATGTAGCAACACTAAACTGCAGTGACTTTAGAATTTTATATAGGAAAGGCTTAAGGGTGAGAATTTAAACAGAAAGGGAGGTCTGTAACTAAGAAACTTGTCATGAAGTTGTATTCATGTAGCAAATGCTATTTTTATGTAGATTATTCATTACAAGTTCATTACCAAACACAACATTTTATAAGGATGTTTTTCCTTCATGTTTTATTTAAAACTGAGAAAGATATCAATTGTCCATGTCAAAGTGGGAGGGGGCAGTTTGGAGGTACAGTAGTCACTACTAAGGGAGCTAAATAAAGGCCTCAATCCCCAACCCCTTGGTACCACTACTGCGTTCATATATATATATATATATATATATATATTTATGTGGCAACAATCTGCCAGAGCTGAACAGCAGCTGCCCCTGAAGGGGCATGTGCTCTCTAGTTCACCACTGCTCCCACAACTCATGGGTTTGTGCGTATGTGTCTATATGGACCATATTAAGCAGTTACGATAACAGGCCCGCAGAGGCATAGGGTTCATGATTCCTGGGGTACACAAAAGCATTCTGTAAGCTTTCCTGGAAAGACAGTGAGATAAAAACAAAAAAGAGAAAAAGGTTCATTTTTCTTCTCTTTTTTTTTTTTTTTTTTTTTTAGTTTTTTGAGACAGGGTCTTACTATGTAGCCCCAGCTGGCCAGCACCTCATTATGTAACCAAGAATGGCCTCGAACTTGCTTCAATCCTACAGTCCTCCCACCTCTGCCTCCCAAGTGCTGGTACTACAGGTGTTAGCCACCATCCCTGGATGGAAAAAAAATTATTGAACCTTTTCCATGCACCCACGGCTCCTGTGCATACTTTTATCAGTCCTGTTCTGTGTCTGTCTTGCCTGCCAAACTACATATACCCTGGTATAAGTTCCCAGTTATCCAGTCATAAATAAAGCATCCAAGAATGTTTTACTGAACTAGAACTCTGATGTTCAATATACTTGAGGTAATATTACTGCATCTTACTCTGAACAGTATCCTAAAACCAGCTAACAGCTAAATTCTTATTTAAAAAAGTTTTAAAAAAGCAACAAAAAGCAAAAACAAAATAAAATGGGGAGCTTTTGGTCCTCAAAATGAGCATTTACTGTTTCAGACTCAGAACAACTAGCTCCTCTCTCAAAAAGGTCCAAGGAGGCTCCCTAAATGTCTTTCCTTACAATGAAGAATGCAGCACTGGTTAGGAGTGCAGCTCAACAGTTCACCTAAATGCCAAGGCACCAGCTGTCACTAGATATATTTAGCTCTCTGAGCTCAGAAAAGTGATCTTCCAGGAGGTGGCACAAAGCATGCAACCCCATCCCAAGTGTTAAGCAGTAGTGAAGTAGTGTGGGTGGAGCAGAGAAGAGGGAAGACATCTCTCTAGAATTCCCACAACAGAGGCTAGCCAGCTCCCTCAGGGAACAGAATCCCCTGATATAAAGCCAGAAGAGAGCACATCTTCAGGAACAGGGATCTGGGCAGCTCTTCTGGGCTTTGCCTTGAAACCAATGACTCTGGACGTGTGGTGTCACATGCCTGTATTCCCAGCACTCGGGAGACCGAGACAGGAGGACAGACGTGAATTTGAAGCAAGCCTGAACTACACAGTGAATTTCAGGCCAGTCTGGGCTATATAGAGAGACCTTGTCTGAAAAAAAGAAAAACATTGGCTCTTGCCTCCACTATCCAATCCTGTTCCTCACTACATCCTTCCCATGTCTCCCAAGCCAAACTGCACCACCTCCACTCCCACTTCCCTGCAAATGCCTCCCTTCCAGTATTTAGAACCCAAAAGTCACATGGTCCATGCTTCCCAACTCTTAATCACTTCTTAAACATCTGCCAAGACTCACTCTTTTGGTTTTATTTTTTGAGACAGAGTCTTGCTCTATAGTTCAAGCTGGCCTCAAACTCACGATCCTCCTGCCTCAGTTTCCTGAGTGCTGGATAACAGTCCTGTGCCACCACATCTATCTTAAGGATTCATATTTTAGCTATGATAGCTGTAAGTGTCACTTACAGAATACTGGGATATAGACATTTCAGGGGTTAAATACTTGTCCCCAGTGACATCCCAAGCTATTACCTAAAAGTAGACAACAATCATTTCTCACTCATCCTTCTAAGTTTCACTTCTGCCAGTCCATCTACCATATTAAACATTAGAATAAACTTTATGAAGTATAAATCTAACTAGATCAACTTATCTACTTAAAATCTCAAGGCTCCTCATTTTTTTTTAGAAATTTTTAATGTACATCATAATGTGATTCATTTTGACATGCTTTTCATTGTGACAATTTTCATATATGCAATTTGATAAACATTATTCATATAGGTTACCCCTTACCCTCCCCTATGTTTCCCCCCTCCCCCCCTTCCCATCTAAGTTTCCTATCCAAGTCTTCTCTATCTTTTACTATGTAGTATTTTTCTATATGTCCTTGGGTTCCATTTCTGTTTAAGATAGAAACTTTTCCTGTAGTGGTCTTTGTTTTTATCTTGTTAGAACAATTACATGCGATTTCTAGTCCATTTATATTGACCTCATTCTTATCTTCCCTTCCCCCCTTTTATTATGATCTGACCTTTGAGTAGGATTTTTCCTTCTTGTAATTTTGAATCAGCTCCCTCATATGAGTGAGAACATGTGTTGTTTCTCTTTCTGAGCTGGTTTGTTTGTTTTTAAAGTCAGGGTTTCAGCTAGGTGTTGTGAGTCACACCTGTACTCTAATCCCAGCACTCGGGAGGCTGAGGGAGGAGGACTGATGTGAGTTTGAGGCCAATCTTGTCTACACATTGAGTACCATGTCAGCATGGGCTGAACAGCAAGACTAAAGAGACTAGCTTTTTCCAAGGGGTGAGTAGGAATGGCACAGAGGGACAGAGTGGGAAAATGAATCTTTTCTGAATATGCCTTTGTACCGTTCTGGTTTTTGGAACCATATTAATGTTTCACATGTACCAAAGAGGGGAAAGGGGAGAGAATAAAATCAACAAGGATGAGGGGAAAGGCTTTCATTTGCTCAAATCACAAAATTAATAAAAAACTGACAATGCATTATCTCCACTTACTTGTAAAGAAAAGTATGAAATGTAACACAAGTAGTATAGGAACATTGTAGTAATGGTATTTCCCCGCTCACAAGCTCTTCCAGGTTTTGTTATTCCCATGGGAAGAGGTGGAACTCATTCTGCTCTCTTTGAACCCTGGGTGGAAGGCTTCTGTGACTGTCGTAACAGAGTATGACTGAACTGGCACTTGATACCCAAGACCAGGTCATAAAAGGTAATACGGTGCCTTCCTCGCTCATTCACTATGAATGCTTGTGTTGGGAACCCAGTTACCATGCTGAAGGAAGGCCAGACCACATGAAGAAGAACTGAGGCCCCCAACTTTCAGCCCTAGCTGGGCTTCAGTTAACAACTAGCACCTACCCCCTATGTGAGTGAGCATCTTAGAAGTGGATCCTCCAGCCCCAGTACAACCTGTCCAGGTGACTCTGCAATGAGCAGACAGAAGTCTTCCCCTGCAAAGACTTGTCTGAATTATAAAGAAATAATTGCTATTATTTGAAGCCACCATATACGGAGTTGTTTGGTATGCAGCAATAAATAGATAAGTGAACTAACTCCTACCCCTTACTCAAGAGCATCTCCACTGCTAAACCATCTGTGAGCCAGGACTCAGCCCCAAATGCTTTAGGCAGGCCAAATGGCCATAAGGGCCATACACTAAAGCCCATGCACTTTCCTCAAAGGCCCCTGTCAAAGACAGTGATCCCTGTTCTCATGATTCCAGCTCTCTGGTTTCCTAGTGCATGGCTGCTATCAGTGATTAGGTAAATACCCACCCTTGCTAATTTAATGACAAAGGTCTCAGTGAAAAGCCAGCTAGGATGGACACACAGCAATATTAAGCCAACTGACAACCAGATACAAAATACTGCAGAACCTGTATCTGGGGCAGCTCAGATCAGTGGTGAAGGGCCTTCAGACCTCAGCAGGCCCTGCTTGACAACAGTTCTGAATTTCCATTTGTTCTACTGTGTCTTTAAATTATCAAGAAAAGAAGAAATCAGCCCTGCCTGTTCTGCCTAAGGGGACCAGGAAGTGCAAAGTGGTTTTAAAAGATTTCCATTTCACTTAGAAGAGGGAAAGAATGCTTGTATAATTCAAGGGCAAAGTGCAAAGTGGCTGGAAAGGAGTTGGGGCTAGAGACTCCCTGGCAACAACAGTGGGCAGATGGACTGGGCAGTGACCATGTGCTACAACAGGCACGTGCAGTGTGCACCAAGGAAACAACACTTTAAAATGGGGTTTGTTTCCCTTTTTTATTTGAGGAAACCTTTAAGAAAGCAAGTATATGTTTTATTAGAAAATCTCATGTAGTAGGCTGTTCTCCTGATCGTCCTGGATCTGATAAGAGTGATAGCTGACAGCCCAAGAAGAAAGGGTATCTGGGAAGGGACTCAGCATTGGCAAATCCCACACTTCAAGAACAACTCCTAACACCTTGCTCCAGCCTAGAGGAGGTCTGCTTCCACCAGAGCTGGCAACGGAGGGTAGCAAGCAAAGGCAGGGGGCCTGAGGCTGATATGGTATTTTTGCCTTGACAAGTTCACATGGGTCAGGTGACTGGTCTCCACACAGAAGGACATGCAGGTATCACATCCTCCTTGTTAAGGAGAGAAATTTGGATACCGTAAGACATCAAATACAAGTGACTGACTGTGAGAAAGAGGTTGTGTGTCCCGCAGGTCGGAGCTGTGCCTCAGAACAGTGGGTGGGATACAGTGAGGCAGGAGGCCTCAGGTCCAGCCAGGCTTCAGAGTGATATACTACCATGACAGTCCTGGGGCCCTGGGGTCTCAGGTCAAGTTCTGCATACCCCATTGCTTACCAGCTATGTGACTAAGCTACCTAATTTCTCTGAGTTCAGTCTATTCATCTACAAAATGGAGAGAGACCCACTTAGTTCACAGTACCAGTACGATTCTATTAAAGTGCCTAACCAAGTCTGGCATATGGCTGTCTGTGTCATTAATCTGGATGTTCTTAAGTCAATGTCCAGCTTGTCATGCTTCAGAAATCATGCTCATGGTAAATCTTCGAAAGCACTGGACACAGTTGAGTAGTCTGAGAAGGTAAGTCTCCAATGATTGTTGAAAATTAGGCCTCTATTATTAGCAACTCTGTGACCTGCCTACTGACTGCCCTGCTGTTTAGGTCCAAAAGCTAGGATTCACCTTGGCCTTCTCTCCTTTCACACCTCACATCAGTTCATCAAAGCTGGTCAGCTCCTCTTCCAAGCAGTCAATCCCCACCACATGCTGTTACCAACTGATCTCAGTCCACACTCTGCTTCACCAGGTGCCTCCCACCTATTCCTTCTCAACTACAGCCGATTCTCCATGGAGAGCCACCTAATCTTCTTGAACTTAAATCAGATCAAAGTTACTCCCTGCTCACACCCTCCCAGGGTCTCCCATCTTCCTTGGAACAGATGTGCCAAGGCCGTAAAAACTCTCTAGCCTCCCTCCTGTGCCCTTGCTCACTGAGCCACCCTGGCCTCACTGTTCTTCCTTGAGTACCCAGCCACATTCATGCTGTGAGGCCTTCACACCTGCTGGTGACCTTCTGGGATGTTCTTCCCAGACCTACTGCTGAGTCTCATTTCCTCATGTATTCCTGGTCTCTGCCTGAAAGTTACTTCCTCAAGCAGACCCTCACTACCACTCACCTAAAATAGCAGCTGGAAGTTTGGCACAGTAGCACACGCCTATAATCCCAGCAACCCGGGAGATGGAGGCAGGAGGATTGCAAGTTCAAAGCCAAAGGCAGCTTGTGTAACTTAGTGAGATGCTGTCTCAAAAATAAAAAGTTAAAAATGGGATGGGGGTACAGATTGGTGGTAGAGTGCTTGCAAAAAGCATGCAGGATGCCTGGGGTTCAACCCCTAGTACCAATTAATTAATTAAAATTTAAAAATAAATAAAATAGCAGTTGGGTCAGGTGCCACAGCACATGCCTGTAATCCCAGCAATTCAGGAGGCTGAAGCAAGAGGATTGCAAGTTCAAAGCTAGAGGCAGCCTACATCACTTAGCAAGACCCTATCTCAAGGTACAAAATAAAAAAGGGGGTGGGGATGCAGCTCAGAGGTAGAGTATTTGCAAAGTATACACAAGGCCCTGGGTTCAGTTCCCCATATCACAAAATAAATAAATAAATAAATTAATTAATTAATTAATTTTTAAAAAGTAAAATAAAAAAGCTGCTGGGGGTATGGTTCAGTGGGGGAGCCCTTGCCTACCATGCATAAGGCTCTTGAGTTCAACCCTGAGGACTACAAAAAAAATTAATTAAAATAAAATAAAATAAAACAACAGTTGGATGCATTTTCCACTGCCTTTATCCAACTTTTTCTTTTTTTTAGACCGAGTATTGCTATGTAGCACCGGTTGGCCTTGAACTTGCGGCAATCCTCCTGCCTCAGCCTCTTAGAGTGCTGGGATTACAGGCATGTGCTCCCACACCTGGCTACCCAGCTTTACTTCTTACCACCACCTGATGCTTATTTCTTGCTGGTTCCATGAGTAGTGCACGAGAAGGGCCCTTCTCCACTCTGTTCATTATTGTGTTCCTAGGGCCTTGAACAGGGAGGGCCTGGCACAAACCGGATGCTCAATTCCTTAGGCACAAAGAAATGAGTTTAGGGAGAACAGAAAGGCCCCAATCCAGGAAATATACTTACCTTTTTCCCAGCCGTGGGGCTGCTCTCTGCACTCTGCACAGGGCTCCTGTGGGGGCTTTGGCTTTCCTGGGGCACACACCTGCCCATGTATACACTGTAGTCTAGAAGCATCTTCTGCCGCACGCTGCCCACCAACTCCTTCTGCTTTGGCTGGGACATGATCTCCTCCACACTGCCTTTGCTGCTGCTGCGGCTGTGAGTCAGGTGCCCAGATGGACTGCTGTGTCTGCTGTGGGTGGGCAAAAGCCCTGGAGCAAAGAAGTGATGGCTATTAATACAAGTGAAGAAAAGAATCACCAAGTAAACCAAACCCAGAAGACAAATATCCCTGGGTTAAGTAGAAAAGTAGCTAAAATACTATCAAATGACTGTTTTAAAAATATTTATAAGCCAAGTATGTTGGTGTGCGCCTATAACCCCAGCACTGGGAAGCAGGATGTTCAATGTGAGTTCGAGGCTAGCTTGGTCAACACAGTGAGTTCCAGGCCAGCAAGGGTTACACAGAGAAATTGTTGTTGTTGTTGTTAGGTGCCGTCTCCAACTCATAGCGACCCTCTGTACAACAGGGGAAACACTATTGTCAGTGCTTCTCTGCTGTTCATAGGGTTTTCAATGGCAGATTGATTTTTGGGAGGGGGTTGCCAGGTCCTTCTCCCAGCCTACAGCTTCTGGTGTAGTCTCCCATCCAGGTCTCCCATCCAGGTACTAACCAGGCCTGACCCTGCTTAGCTTCCGAGATCTGGCAGGATCGGATGCCACAGGGCTACAGCTGCAGGCACACAGAGAAATACAGTCCCAAAAAATAAATAAATAAAAAATAAAAGTTTATTTCCTATCCTGAAAAGGACCTTCTACTCTAATGATAGATAATTTTTAGAACAGTTTTTACTTCCAAGATAATTCACAGTAACGGGAACAATGAGGTAGAGCTGATGAGAACCTTTTTCTTTGTTCCCAGTGATCTTTAAGGAAAAGGTCAAGTACAGCACTAACATATCCCTCGAGTCAGGATGGATTTAATCCCAGCGGCTTGGGAGGCAGAGGCAGGAGGATTGCAAGTTCAAGACCAGAGGCAGTCTGCATAATTTAGCAAGACCCTGTCTTAAAAAGTAAAAATAAAATGGGCTGTGGGGGAAGCTCAGTGGTACAGCACTTGCAGAGCATGCAAGCATGAGGCCCAGGGTTCAACCCCCAGTATCTCACACACACACACACACACACACACACACACACACACACAAAAGGAATGCTATTAGTGGCAAATGGAAAGTGAGCAGAAATCTAATTAATGGTTCAGCCACAGCTCATGGAAATTCTAGAGAGACCATCTTTCATTCAACAAATCATTCATCAAGCACTTGCTCTGGGCCCATTCCAAGCTAAAAAGAAGAACAAGGCATAATCCCTGCCCTTCAATTTAGACATGGGCAGATTAATCAGTCTTCTATAACAAATGTCACTGAGAGAGAGGTGCTAATCCCAGGACCAACATCACAGCAGTAAAACCTGGGCTGTCTCTTGAGGGAAGAGTTATCATTTTCCTGGCCCATGTACAAGAGTATTCCAGGTAGAAAGAATAGCTATCAAGAAGCAAAGACAGAGGCTGGTATGGTGGTATACACTGTAATCCCAACATTTGGGAGACAGAGCCAGGACTGTGAATTTGAGGACACTGTGGGCTATTTAGCAAGACTGTGTCTAAAAAAAAAAAAAAAAAAGCAAGAACAGCACACAATCTATTAGAGACCAGAGTGAGAGTCAGTGGAGTCCCATATAGAGGACATGAGAGACAAGAAATGGAGGTAGAGAAAGGCCAGGAACTCACTGCCAAGTGCCTTAAAAGCAATCATGCGTTCAAAGTTTAAAGCTTAGCATAGTAGTGCATACTTGTAATCCCAAGCACTTGGGAGGCTGAGGCAAGAGGACACAGTTCAAGCCCTGCCTGGTCTACACAGCAAGTTCTAGGCCAATCTGGGTTACACAGGGAGGCACTGTCTCAAAAAGTAACACCCACTACCACACACACACAATTTTTATCCTGTTGCAGTAGAAGGCTTTTACGCCCAGGAGGCCAACAGTTTCTTTCAGATTTACTCTGAGGGCAAGGTGAAAAGCACAGTGGTTAAAAGTCAAAGCAAATCATTTTAGTTTTGAGAGGTTCCAGCCATGTGAACCACAACTCTTTACAGCCTCACAAAGGGTGAGACCAGTCATTTGTTTACTTAACTTGTAGCCAGATAATTTCTAGCACTATTTGAGACTTTAACCAGAACTAAAACTTTTTATAATCTTTTATTAGCCTCATACCATTTTAATGTTTAACTTGATTTTTAAATGTTAGGATAAAAGCTAGACCAAAAAAAGGTTTTTAAATAGAAGAAAACGAAATGCAATATGGTATCCTAGATTGGAACTTGGAAGAGAAAAAACACTTGAGTGGCGAACCCAGTGAAATCCAAATAAAGTCTAAAGTTTAGTTAATAATTAAAAAGGTGGGGGAGATGACAAACAGCGCAGCAGGATACCAACACTTCAAACCAAACTGATCCTATTGGGACTGAGCTGGCAGCGGCTCCTCCTCCTCTCCAGGACACAGGGAGGGGAAGAAATTCTGCTGCCCACCAAGCAGCCCCTTCATGCTCCTGTCACCCTTCCCTGGAGTAGGAGACAGCACAGAAGACATCACCACTCTGTGGATCTCATGACGGTGGCCCTGGGTAACACCATGCTGGAACTGTGCCCAGGCAACCCAGGGCTTTCTATTCTCTCCAGACTCCTCCTCCTCCTGGAGCTGTTCCTGACTGCAGCCTGGGTACTGACCGCTACAGATGCAGAATCTGAGCCCTGTCCCCACACTTGCTGAGTCACAATCTGCACTGTGTCAAGATCCCCTCAAGTATTCAAGTCCGAGTTGCCAGAGAAACCTATGACTGTAGTGACAGCATCTCTGAGGGACAGGCCAGGGACAGGTCAACTAGCAGAAAGCTTTCTGTCATCCTGGTATTTACAGAGGGACCTGGCCTTGGAGAGTCACCACCTGCCCCACCTCATGGCTAATGACAAGGCACTTGTGCACTCACTGGTTCAGAGTTGGCTTTGAAGTACAGCACAGTCCTCACCAATTTATCTTGCCTACTAGTTTCATTACATTTTTAGTGGCTTAAACTCACCATAAATATCTCAACTCACAGCATTTAAAGGCGACCCAGACTAATATAGGTACTGTTACTGGGATGAGAATGCAGCCTGGCTTTATTTTAATCCAAGTTGGAGCAACAAAGGATTTCCACATCTCTGGCTCTTACCATTAGGTTTGTTGTGCTGGGAGAAGAAGTATGGGAACTTTCAGGAGGATTTCCAAAAATACAGACTCATTCAAAATAATCAAATGCTTTGGTTAAGTCCAGAACTAACATGCTGCTTAGAGGCCAACTAAGTGGCCCCTGAGCATGTAAGGTGGCACTTCTGGGTGGTTGTATACACCCCTGGAGGTTATCTGATTCTCAGCTTCTATGCCTTGGCCAGCAGACCACTATATTTCCAACAGAAATATAATGTAAGCCATATACACAATTTAAAATTTTTGACCTCTTTAAAAAGGGAAAGAGAAACAAAATTAAATATTTGACCCCCAAATAATCTAAAATATTATAATTTTAACATGCAACCAATATAAAAAGGGGTGGGGTTTAGGTCATTTGGAGAGTGCTGCTCTGAGCTCTCTGAGGCCTTTGGTTCAATTCCCAGCACTGCAAAAATGAGAGAAGGACATGGCAATGCACTTTGGAAGCAATCCCAAAACAATCAGGCATAGAAAACCCTTTGAGAGTCACTATGAATCGGACATGACTCAAAAGCACCTAATAACAACAATATAAAAATTTTTATTGTGATATTTCATATTCTCTATTTTAAACTAAAACTTTGAAATCCAGTGGGCATCTTATATTTAAGAGCACATCTCAGTTGAGATAAGCCACATTTCATGTTGAAAAGCTACTTGGTTTGTAAAATGTTTAAGGAGAGATAAAGTGTCAACCATCCCAATATAATAATTGCACACTACATATATGACCTGAATTATTACTCTGTACCCCACAAATGCCTGCAGCCATACCACTGTGGTGTCTAATCCCATCAGATCTCTGAAGCTAAGCAGGGTTGGACCTGGTTAGTACTTGGATGGGAGACCACCTGGGAACACCAGGGGCTGTAGGCTTGGGAGAAGGACCCAGCAACCCACCCCCCCAAAACAATAAGCTATTGAAAACCCTTTGAATAGCAGAGAAACACAATAATACTGTTTTGTCTGTTGTACATAGGGTCACTATGAGTTGGACACCAACGTGACAGCACCTGACAAAAACAAGAACCCCATAAATATGTACAATTAAAAAACAAAAAACAAACAAAACAAAACAAAACAAAAAAAGCCAGTTGGGCTGGTGGCTCCTGTACTGGATAGCTCAAAGTCAACTCAGCAGGAGGGCTGAATAGTGGATGATGCCACTTGAATCTCTTCATCTTGATCCTCACTCACTTGAATCTTCTTTTACTCAGTGTTAATGGGTTGAATTATATTCCCCAAAAGAAATGTTGATGTCCTAATCCTCAGTACCTCAGAGTGTGACCTTATTTGGAAGGAGGGACACTGTAGATAGAATTGATTAAAATGAGGTCATACTAGAAGTAAGGTGGGCTTCTTTTGAGACAGGTTTTGCTATATAGTCTAGGCTAACCTTCAACTTCCTGCTTCCTGCTTCAGCTTCCTAAATGCTGGGATTACAGGTTTGAATCAAGATACCCAGCTCAGGGTAGGCTCTTAATCCAAAATGACTAGTGTCCTTCTAAAAGAAGAGTACCATGTGCTGACAGAGATGGAGCTTGGAGGGATACACCTGTAAACCAGGGATCAGTGACCACCAATAAAAGCTAGAGAGAAGTAAGGAAGGATTCTGTTCAGTCTCTCTAATACTGTGAGAGAACAAATTTCTATAAATTTAAACCACTCAATTTGTGGTATTTTGTCCTAGCAGCCTAGGAAATGAATATATCTAGTGATCTTCCTGTTCATCTGGCTTAAAGTATTTCCAAGGGAATCTTGAGATTTCAGCTCCCCTCGGTCAGAATGGAAGCTGGTGTTGAAGCTGATAGGATGGAAAGTCAGCAAATATGTAGGGTAGGGTCCCAGATCACTACTCAGAGAAGGAAGCAAAGCAACCTAAGGCCATGTTTGACACCTACATGAGCCATGTACTCCCTGATCAACACAACTCATTGTCAGGAAAAGGTTTAGAGTGGCCCCACCCTAGTCCTACACCGTCTAAGAAAGCTCTCCCTAATAATTGATCTTATCTTTCTCTGATGTCCCACAATTACTGGTTCCAACCATGCTCATTTTAGTAATCTGTGAACATGTGACTCATATAGGTCAGTTTTTTCAACAAGCCCAGCACTTGATGGGCAGCATGCTGCTGCTTTTTATTAGTTTTATGTTCCTTGCCGTACCAGGCCAGCCAGATCTCAGCAGAGGTGCTACATGGTTATCTATCCAAATAACCAGGATCTGAGTTGAATGGTCAGCAGGCCTGAGGATTCTGCATTTCTATGGCAATCTCAGACTTGGAAGATAGGTTAGGGTCAGGAGCTCAAGAGTACCAGCCTGAAGAATCTCTCAGACTCACCTTTTTTTTTTGGGGGGGGGGGGCGGTGCTGAGGACCAAATTCAGGGCCTTCCCATGCTAAGTGAATGCTCTACCACTTAGCTACATCCCTTATAACAAGGTTCTCCTGTTGCTGCTTCTCTCAGAGCATCGTAGTATGTACAAAGAAAATATGATCCCAGGGAGCCACGACAGGCTTACCATATACATCTACAAGTGTTGGTGGCTGCCGATCTCATTTCATCACTGGTGAAATGACTTGGTACAAAGAGTTGTAGTGATCATCTAAATGGTACATGATTCATAAGAATACATCTCAGGTGGCAAAGAGTAACCAACTCAGGGTGGGCTTCCTTTCTGGCTGCCTAACAATCTCTCCCAGTCTCTCTAGGGCCCTTTAACAACCTTTGCACACTTAGCACAAATGCTATTACCTGGTTTACTTCCAGAGATACCAGGTGTCTTCTTGAGGTCCGACTTCAGCTTAGATGCCAGAACAAATCTCCTAAACCACTCCTCTTTTTCTCGGCCAGTTCTCCCAAATAGATATAGAATCTGATCTCGCTGTCCAGATCTTGTTCCCTCTTGAGCATGAGGTGGCTTCTTAGGGTCCTCACTTCCCAGCTCCCTCTCCACTGGTAGCTTCTCTTCAGAAGTCTCCTTATCAGTCTGAGCCTTAGACATGAAGTCATCTTGCCGACCAAGCTCAATACAAATGGGATACTTTTTATTCCAGATTCGTTTTCGAGCCAAACTTTTAGGTACAAGGTAAATCTACAGAAAAAGGGAAATGATGATTTACATACTAAACAGTGGCCATGCTGCACATCAATATGACACACAGGACAAATGGAAGCCTTATAGAATTTTCAACTAAAATGACGAATGTGAAATAATTTTTACCACCTGTCTATAATGACTATAGAAACTGGAATAATTTTTTGGAAATGGCTTGTTATTCCTCAAAATCATTCCAGAGTATAGATGTCTAAGAATTATGCAAGAGCTATAAATATCTATGATTTTTAAGCAGCAGTAGCAGAATAATGTTTAGCTCATTATCACCAACCAAGTTTGGATACTGAGTTTAATAACCCTGAGTGAAACTTAAGCTAGGGGGAAAAAAGAAAAGAATTTACTAATCTTGAAGAAAAGCTCGGATCAATGTTGGGTATCAATTCAAGTTAAGAATAAATTTATACAAAAAATAGTTGACATACTTCTGTCATTTGGAAGAAACTTAAAGGTCATTCAGTTGAGTTATAAAAACAACAGAGAACCTATACCTTTGTGGAATGACAAATCATTTACACTTCTCAGGAAAAACAAGAATAAAGAATGCCTTATCAAAATGTAGTTTACAAGTGTTGGTGGCTGCATATGCACAGTTTTGCATGTGCAAAATTTTCACATTTTACAGAACCTTACTCTCCTAGCACCACCACATGTAGCTTTTGGTTTGACTGGAAGAATCAGCTTTTAAACTCAGAATTCTGAGTGCAGGATGCCCTTGCTCTGGAAGGTGTGGAGTGTGGACCTGCAGCATGAGTATCACCTCACACTCATAAAATGCAGACTCTCAGGCCTTACCAAAAGTTGCTGAATCGGAATCTGCATTTTAAAAGATGCCCAGTTGATCTGCATTTATATTTAAGTTTGAGAGGTACTGTCCTAAAGTATACTGATCTATAAGCAACAAAAACAAAACAAAAAACCACTTTAGGGGGGAAAAATGCAGTGAAGCAACTCAAGATTCCAAATGCTTTTCATTTAAACCCCGATTCTCAAATTACTCAGGCTCACCTTGCTGTCAGAGAGGTCGTAGATTTTCTGGCTGATGTAAGTGACCTCTGGCTTTGTTTCATTGTAGCTTGCTCTCCTGGATATGTTTTTATTAGGCTTTGAAAGTCTTAAGGTCCCACCCTCAAGTCGAACAAAGACTGAATGTGTCAAAGTTGCATGGTAAGTTTCTGGGTCATAGTTGTAAATCTCATTCATCCATCCCTGATGGAGAAAAAACTTTCATTAGTAAAAGTAGAGTGAACACAAATTAGAGTCAATGTGAAAATGATGAATACTGTGGTATTTGGGGCACAGACACCAAGCTTGACTATGCAAGTATCAACTTCCTTGTGACTATGCAGCTAAGACAGTGCTTTGGTGGCAGGATCACAAGCCAATGCTATGGAATAATCTGGTATGCTTTTGATAACCAAAAGTCTGGATGGAGGGGGCTGCAATGTCTATTAACCTAAATGTAAGGTTCTTATTTATTCATTCATTCATTCATTCATTCATTTATTGTTTAAACTGAGAAGCAAATCAGGAAACTCAAAAGTTTTGCTCATATAACTGAGCAAGTCTTTCTGCCTGGACATAATGTTCATAATCAATGTGCTTTTAATGCCTGTAGTCTGCCACTGAAAACCCTATGGATGGCAGAGAAGCACTGACAGATACAGTGCCTCTTTTGTTCTGTTGTACATAGGGTCAGCATGAGTCGGACTCAACTTGAGGGCACCTAACAACTAACAGTCTATGGTGATGTCCTTCTTTCAGTCCTGACAGTAGTATTTTGTACTTCTTGCAAATGTTTCTTCTTTTCTAATATAAAATTTTATTGCTACTAATTTCCTTCTCAGCAATGCATTAGCTGAATTTTTGATATGCTGCATTTTCAATTTAATTGAAAATATATTCTAATTTCCCTTCTGATTTTATCTTTGGACCTATAAGCTATGTATAAGTATGCTGCTTAATGTCTAAATATTTGAGAATTTTCCAGATATCTTTATTATTGATTTATAATTTAATTACATTATGGTCAGGGAACATTCTTTGAATAATTTCCATTTTTAAACTTGTGTTGAAGGACGAGGTGACACAAACCTGTAATCATGACACCCAAGAGTCTGACATAATACTGTAAGTGCAAGGCTAGCCTGGGCTACACAGTGAGACTCTGTCTCAAAACAAACAAACAAACAACATAATTTAACATTTTATTGAGGCTTGTTTTATGGCCCCAGGATATGGGCTATCTTGGTGACAATTCTATGTGCCCTTGAAAAAAAATAGGAATGCTGCTGCTATTGGGTGGAAGTTTCTATTAATGTTTTCATATTTTTAATTACAAAAAGTTCACTAAGGCTCTCTTGATATAGAATCAAGAGTTTTCTTTTTAATCCAAGTTGGTTGCAGAAAACACTGCCTCATTATTAGGTAGCTAGCTTAGGCATTAGCAGGCAATATGGAGAAAAAGGGGACTGGAAATGGCTCCGCAGTCCCACCATGACGAAGCCACATGGGTCTCTGAGGATACTGGAAGGACCTTTCAAATGGATTCCACACTCTACCCAAGCCCTTGAGCCATATATAAATCAAAGACTCTAGGCCTATGCCACACTGGGTGACCAAAGGTGGGCGCCTGGGGCTGATGACACACTAGGCATTCTCTAGTTTGAATAAAACTAAAGGGAACACGTGCCTCTCTCTTTTTCCATTACTCTCTCATCCTCTTTCTCTCTGCTCCTCTGCTCTCTCCTCTCTTCAGCAACCACGTGCACCTCTCTCCCTTCTCTCTAGCGCACCATGTTCTCTGTCTACCCAAGGCACCATTCCTTCTAAAAGCCTGCTTAACTCTCCTGTTCTGGCTTCTTTACCTTCCCCTTGGGAATAGAAATATCCTTATGCTGGTTCACCCAGGAAATACAAGATTTCCCAAGTTCCTTTGCAGATCTTCCTAAGCTTCTTCAGGTGCCTCGGTATTGCCCGTAATTATTCCTTAAAGGTGTACTACCTTTAATAAATCTATCCCATATTCTGGGCCCCCTGTATGTCTGTCAGTTTGCCATACTGTAGGGGGCTGTGTGTTGCTGTGATGCAGAAAGCTATGATATCAGTAATACAGATACCAACAGGGCCAGGTGGACAGATTTCAGCTGAGCTCCCAGACTGACAGAACTATTCCCTGAACAATTAGTATTTGAGAACCATATGAATAGCAGAGAAACACTGTCAGATTTAGTCCCAGAAAATAAGCTCCTAAGGTTGGAAGGCACTCAAGAGATGACTGGGGAAGAGTTGCCTCCTCAAAGTAGAGCCTACCTTAATGACAGGAATGGAGTAAAGCCTCAGGGAGCTTCATTTGCTGATGTGGCACGACTCAAAATGAGGAGGAACAACTGAAAACATTCGTTAATAATTAGAATGTGGAATGTATGTAGCATGAATCTAGGAAAATTACAAATCTTCAAAAGGGAAGTGGAGCGCATGAACATGGACATTCTAAGCAACAGTGGGTTAAAATGGACTGGTATGGGCCATCTTGAATCAGATTATCATATGGTCTACCATGTTGGGAATGACAGATTAAAGAGAAATGGGGTTGCATTCATCCTCAAAAAAGACATCTCGAGATCTGTCCTGAAGTACAATTCTGTCAGTGATAGAGTAATATTTGTCTGCCTACAAGGAAGGCCAGTTAGTATGACTATTATGCAGATTTATGCAATGACTTCTAATGTTATAAATGAAGATAAGGAAGATTTTTACCAACTTCTGCAATTTGAAACAGACTGAACATGCAATCAGGAGGTAGTGATAATTACTGAGGATTGGAATGCAAAATCTGGAAACAAACAAGAAAGCTCAGTAGTTGGAAAATATGGCCTTGGTAACAGAAATGATACTGGAGATCGCATGATAGAATTTTGCCAGACCAATGACCTTTTCATTACAAATACATTTCTTCACTAACATAAATGGTAACTATACACATGGAAGTCATCAGATTGAACATACAGGAACCAAATTGACTACATACATGGAAAGAGATGATGGAAAAGGTTAATATCAAATGTTGGAACAAGACCAGGTGCTGACTGTGGATCAGACCACCAACTGCTCATATGCAGATTTAAAATGAAACTGAGGGAGAAAAATTAGAACACATGTACAAGACCCAAGGTATGACCCTGAGTATATCCAACCTGAGTTCATAAACAATCTCAAGAACAGTTTTGATGTAGTAGACTCTAATGATGGAAAACCAGATGAGTTATGCCATGACATCACAGGCACCACTCATGAGGAAACCAAAAGGTTATTAAACAGAGAGGAAAAAAAAAAAGATCAAATTACATGTCAAAAGAGACTCTGAAATTTGCCCATGAATGTTGGGCAGCTAAAGTAAAAGGAAGACATGATGAAGTTAAGGAATTAAACAGAAGATTTCAAAGGGCAGCTCAAGAAGACAAAATCAAACATAAAGACAAGGGCAAAGAGCTGGAGATAGAAAACCAAAATGGAAGAACACACTCTGTTTTTTCAAGCTTATGGAATTGAAAAAAAAATTCAAATCTTGAGTGTCAGTAGTAAAGGATTCTATAGATAAAATATTAAACAACACAGGAAACATCAAAAGAAGATGGAATATACAAAGTCATATCAAAAAGAATAGGTAGATGACCAACCATTTCAAGAGATTGCATATGATCAGGAAATAATGGTACTGAAGGAAAAAATGGAAGCTGCCTTGAAAGAATTGGGAAAACACAAGACTCCTGGAATTGATGGAATACCAATAGAGATATTTCAGCAAACAGACGCATCATTGGATGTGCTCACTTGTTTATGGCAAGAGATTTGGGAAACTGTTCCCTGTGGCTGGAAGAGATCCATATTTGTGCCTATTCCCAAGAAATGGGATCTAATCAAATGTGGAAACTATCAAATAATATTAATATCACACGCAAACAAAATTTTGCTAAGTGCATTCAAAATCAACTGCAGCAGTATATGACAGGGAACTGCTGGAAAACCAAACCAGATTCAGAACAGGCTATGGAACCAGGGACATCACTGCTGATGTCAGATGGCTATTAGCTGAAAGAATATCAGAAAAATGTCTATGTTTTATTGACTATGCAAAGGCATTTGACTGTGTGGATCAGAACAAATTATGGATAACATTGTGAAGAATGGGAATGCCACAGCATCTAATTGTACTCCTGAGGAATCTCTACATGGACAAGGAGGCAGTTGTTCAAAGAGAACAAGGAAATACTGCCTGGCTTACAGTCAAGAAAGGTGTGTGTCAGGGCTGTATACTTTCACCATACCTCTTCAATCTCTATGCTGAGCAAATGATCCAAGAAGCTGGACTTTATGAAGAAAAATGTGGCATCAGGATTGGAGGAAGACTCATAAACAACCTGTGTTATGCAGATGACACAACTGCTTGCTGAAAGTGAAGAGGATCTGAAACATTTACTAATGAAGATCAAAGAACACTGCCTTCAGTATGGATTGTGCCTCAACCTGAAGAAAACAAAAATCTTTACAGCAGGGTCAGTAAGCAACTTCATGATAATCAGTTTAGAGAAAAGATTGAGATTGTCCAAAATTTTACTTTACTTGGTTCTACAATCAACACCCCTGACAGAAGCAGCATTAAGAAATCAAAAGACACATTGATTGGGAAAAGCTGTTGTAAAAGACCTCTTTAAAGTGTTGAAAAGTAAAGACAAAGTAAAGACATTGAAGACAAAGTTGGGCCTGACTCATGCCATGGTATTTTCAGTCACATCATATGGTTGTGAAAGCTGGACAATGAAGAAGGCAGACAGGAAAAAAATTGATCCTTTTGAATTATGGTGCTGGAGATGATTATTGACTATACCATGAACTGCCAGAAGAACCAATGTATCTGTCCTAGAAGAAGTACAACCAGAGTGCTCCTTAGAAGCAAGGATAGTTACACTATGTCTGACAGATTTTGGACATGCTATCAAGAGGGACCAATCCCTCTTGATCCTTGGAGAAGGATATCATGTTTGGGAGTGGCAGGCCAACAACAACAAAAAAGACGACCTTGAACTAGATGGATTGACATGGTACCTGCAACAATGGGCTTAAACATAAAAAAGATGGTGTTCCTGGCACAGAATCAGGGTGTGTTTCATTCTGTTGTACATAGGGTCACTATGAGTTGGACCTGATTCGAGGACACCAAACAATAACAACATACTCTGGACTGGGTTTAGCTCAGTGGTAGATTGCTGTTCTTATCTCCTGAGGCCCTCTGTTCAATCCCCAGCACAGCAAAAATGGGAGAAGGACATGGCAATCCACTCCCAAAGCCATCCCCGAAAATTAGCCATTGAAACCCCTATGAGGGTTGCTATGAGTCAGACCTGACTTGTTGGCACCTAACAACAACAACAACAACAATTCTATACTCTACAATGTATTCTCAATTCTATACTATAATTTCTGTATCGGGGATAATTCTTTTATATACTGAATACAAGAACCGGAGTTTTGCTTCCAATTTCCAGTCCCACCTATTTGAGCTCCCCGTGTCTACCCAATTACATTATGAATAACAGTTTCCTAGGGCTAAAGGCAACTATATTTAAAAAGAGCCTGAAGCCGATCTGATTTTTTTTGGGGGGAGGGGGGCGTTCCTTCAGAGCCTTATTCAAGACCAGATTCTATTTGCAGAGCTACAGAAACCAAGAATTCATGAAGCGAAGGAAGGAGGGACTGACACTGAGAACTTCTTAGGATTAAGGAGTGAGTATTAGACTACAGCAGCAACTTCCTGTCACTTAAGAGCCATTCGGCCATACAGTCCCACTTGGGATTGCTCTTCTTGAGTCACTTTGCTCTGAGGGTGCATCTCCTGGTTACAGCACAGGCTACTTGAGGTACAAAACATGTATGATCCATCATAACACCTTTAGCTGAGATACTGAAAATTTAAGTCATTTTAAATGACATTTGAAATAGGATCATCATAATTTGATACTGGGCAAACATTATTGAAAAATATCTCCATATATAATATTTTTCTTTAGTTTCCAGAGATGTAACATTACAGAGACATATAAAGAGCCAAAAGAATTTACACAGTACTTGGATTTTGGATAAAATTTCTAGAATTATAGTTACTGCCCATTCACTAGCAGGCTAGAAAGGCTAAAGTGGGGGGGGGGAATCATTACATTATGATGCTATTCTCAAATAAGCACAGACTCTAAGATGCTCTGTGGCACAGGCCTGTAATCCCAGCAACTTTGGAGGCTGAGGCAGGAGGCTTGTAAATTTGAGACCAGAGGCAGTCTGTGCAAGTTAGTGAGATTTTTTCTCAAAACAAAAAATAAAAGGGTAGGGGTTGAGGGTGTGCTCAGTGGCAGATCACTTGCCTATCATGAGCAAGGCCCTGGGTTCAACCCCCAAACTCCTGCAACAACCGTCCCCCTACCAAAAAAAAAAAAAGTCTCAGAATATTGGGAGCTTTGAAAATTTTTCTCTTTTGAACCTTCTGCTTTTGTCTTTCTTAAGTCAGGAATTGTAGAATTGTCCAGGGAGGTAATGTCCAATGTAATGTGAATCATAAATGTGAGTCATGAAAAAATGTAAGTTTTATCTTTTGTTTGTTTATTTGTTTTATTTTTGTTTTTTTGAGACAAGATGTTGCTATGCAGCCCAGGCTGGCCACGAACTCTGATCCAACTGCCTTACTCCCGATTGCTGGAATTGCAGATATGCACCACCACGTCCAGCTCAGGAAGCTGGATTTTAGCCACAGAGCCAGGCGCACAGCCCAGCAGCCTGAAGAGCAGGCCCCTCTAGAGTTCTGGCTGCACTGTAACCCAGGTCCTCACCAGGGCCACTGTGCTGAGATGAGTAAGCAGTTATCCTTCTTTGTTGACAGCTCTGACAGATACAGGTCACCTTCTACTACTCACCAAATTCCAGGAATTCTAGAACAGCCTGATTCAGAGGAATGTGAAGGAGAGAAGAGTATTTCTAGCCCTACCCACACACTTCAAAAATAAACCCTACCTGCCCTACAGCAGCAGAGGTGAGAAGCCAAGGAAAGAATCTACACAATGCTGTCCCTTGGGACAGCCCATCAGAGCTCCAGATGTGCTTTATCCAGGAGGGGCCTGGCCAGCCCTCCTTCTCCTCACTTCTATCTTCTCAGACCCCCAGCAGCTGTGGTTTCTTCCTTCCCTTTTATCTTCGGATTGCCTCCTTCCTAAATGACCATGTTCTTTGCTTTGTGCTAAAGATCTATTAGAAACTAAAGTTCATAGCTGCCGAAAAACAAATAAACACCACCCACAGATCAAGATTCAAATTGCCCATCTATTGGGAACAAACATTTGTTAGCTTAAGTGAGACCCTACCCTGCTCATTCGTGATGACATGAAAGACTGCTGGTCCAAACACTGCCACTGAAGCCATCCACATGCCTTTAGAAGAACTGTTAAGCATCCAGCAGGCCTGGGTTCCAATCCTGCCTTCACCACTTGCCAACAAATTGGGTAAGGGTTGAGCACGGCTTAATGCCCATCTTTGGGCCTCCCTGGTCCCACCCCACATTCTATGATAAAGCCATAATGATTTTCCTCCATACTGACAGTACTTTTAAAGATACAATTTACATAGTAAAAATGAATGAATCTTAAGCACATGGTTTTTAAAAATACTAATATTCACAGTAGTACCTAATATTTAAGCTATTATGTTCCAGATATGTCAAAAGCATTCTCTCTCTTACTTCTGCTAAGTCCCTACAGCCTGCAGCGGTACCACTGTGACTTCTGATCTCATCAGATCTCAGAAGCTAAGCAGGATCAGGCCTGATTAGTACTTGGACAGGAGACCACCTGGGAACACCAGGTGCTGTAAGCTTGGGAGATGGAGCCAGCAACCCACTTCCAAAAAACACTCTGCCATTGAAAACCCTGACTATGAATAACAGAGAAGCAGTAACAATACTGTTTTGCCTGTTGTATGTAGGGTCACTATGAGTCAGATACCGACTCAACAGCATCTAGCAACAAGAAGTCCCTACAACTTCACAAGTGATGAAAGTGGTGAGAAAGGGCAAGTAATCTGCCTCCCTAGGTCTGACGACTGGCACATCTGGGACTTGACACCAAGTCTCATGGACTCTGAGGAGTGGGCTCCTATCCTGGTCCCCCAGCATAGACCCACCTGCAGTCTAGCTAGGGCTTCATCATTCCTCAGGCAATGGCACAGATGACACTTCTCCCAGGAAGCCTCCCTTCTCTGTTACTCTTCTATCAGGGTACCTATTTGTTACCTGCCAGGTCTACCTGAGTTACAAATTCCACAAAGCAGGGATCGGTCTGTCAATCCCAGTAGTAACAAATGTTTGTTGACTGGTCACATAAATGAAGTGAAATTCAAAGGGTAGCTGTGAGGATTAAATGAGATAAATGAAATACTTGGAAATAATAAGTAAGCAGGACAGGCTGGTAAGTGCCCTTCCGACCTCCCCCGCCTATAAGTAGAGTGCTGGTTGTGTCCTGCAACCAAAGGAGCAAGCTAAGAGGTTACATAGACAGAGGAGGGTTAGTCACTGTCCTCAAAGAGAAATGGGAAGCAAAACTGCACAAAGTATCATGGAGCAAGGAAGTAAGGAACCCCAGGAAAACCTTAAGACTAAAATGTTAGAGCTTTTCAGGACAGAACTTGAATTAGTACCTTCTTATCCAGAACAGAGAGATGCTGTGGCCAGAGCTCAGGTGTCCTATCTCCCACCTAAGGCTCTTTCCAGAACATTACAAGTGTGGATAGGAAACCCTGAGGGAATGACAGAGGTGACTACCTGACCCACATCAGAGAAAGGCAGTGGGGTTGCAGACTGGCCTTCAGGAGGCTCAGGCCAAGAGGCTGGCCAGGCATGAATATCCAGACTTCAACAGTCAAATACCCATTCTCAAGAGTAGCACAGCAACTTTAAGGCCTTCACTTTTTTCCCAATACAACCCCTACTGTCCACTGCTCATCTATTCTAACATTCTTAACCATACATTTCTTACCAAATTTCTTACCATCTTTATTTTGTTTGGAGACAGGAAGTGGGTATTAAGAGATGCAGCATACAGCTAGCACCTCATTCTATTGTCAGAGCTCAGCTCAAAAAACTGAGACACTTTCAACCCACACTACCACATTCAGACAAGGCTCATTTCATCCTGAAGCTAGAACTGTTAAAAAGGAGACAGTGCATGCCACTGGGACAATGACCCAGTCAGCAGGCTGCAGTTGTCTGGCCTCAACTGGTCTTGTGATGATGTTTGTAAAAGGTCAGGGGTTTCTCTCCAATTCTCTGCTGGATTTAGAAGGCATGTTTGGCTAGAAGCATAAACCACAATCTATAAAGGGGCCAATTTAATACTTGGAAAGATTAAAAGCTACAATTAACCTTTCAAAAAATAATAAAGTCTGAAAGAACTATTAGTATGCTCGCTTTCAGTTACAGTGCCAATGAGGAGTTCAAGGCCAATGCTCTTTTACTTAGCTTGATGCTGAGCTAACCAGAGGAAAGCACCAGCCCTCTGCCCCAGGAAGCTATGGGAATTCCTGTCTTCAGTGCATGGTGCCTGGGCTGACACCAGTAGCACTGCTGACATGTGCATGTGTCTGCCAATCACTCAGATCCCTGCTTATCCCTTCCTAAAGTCTATTAAAGAAGCAGCAAACACACCATAGGAGATCAGAGCCAGGACCTGAGGCTGATGCTGCTAAGAATCAACCCTGAAGCCCACAAACAAGCCCTTGATCATTATTCGTTTGCCCCTAAAACTAAAATATAAGTAGGACTTTGTCTTTATCAGGATTGTTGTTGTTTGTTGTTGTTGTTGTTGTTAGGTGTCATTGAGTTGGGTCCGACCTATAGTGACCCTGCATATAACAGAATGAAACATACTCCAACACTGTGGCATGTCTGGCACTTTGTCAGTGCTTCTCTGTTACTTGTAGGGTTTTCGGTGGCTGATCATTTCGGGAGTGGACTGCCAAGTCCTTCTTCCATTTTTGTGGTGTTGGGGATCAAACCAAGGGTCTCAGAGCACAGAGCAGCACTCTACCAACTGAGCTAAGTCCCAGCCCTGTATGTGGAGTGTTGTTGGTAGGTGCCTTTGAGTCAGGTGCGACTCACAGCAACCCTCACAGGGTTTTCAATGGCTGATTGTTTTGGGAGTGGATTACCACATCCGTCTCCCATTTTTGCAGTGCTGGGGATTGAACCTGGGTCCTCAGACAGTGTGGAGCAGCACTCTACCAACTGAGCTAAACTCCAGCCCTTATGTGCATTAGTCGCTTTTTAATATATTGATGATTGAGAACTAGAGCCATGAGTTAAAATAGCATCACAGATTATGGAGTTAGGGAAGAGACAGTTTAATAAATATCACAGAACTTTAGATACAAATTTTATTTTTACCCATCAAAGACAAAAAGACTTGCAGACATAAAGAATCCATACTATGAATGATAGCCTCAAGTACACAGACAACATTCAAAATAAATGCTACTCAAAGGCACTATGGAGAACATTTAAAAATAAATAAATAAAAATAAAGTCCATTAGGGGAGGGAAGCACCAGCATCAATACCATCCACATCCTTCAACTGCCTGATTCAAGGTCACCTTCACAGCTATGCCATAGACTCAGTGGAGTCTGGGCGAAACCACAGATGGTGGGAAAATGGCCTTTATCCCACACTCAGCTTTCCCATCTTTCAGAGAAGCATCTTGCAAACTCATGTGAGTTTGAAATTATAATATACTGGTAGAGGATAAGAGTAGGAAATAACAAGCATTCAAATTAAGCAGATAAATAAAACAATCTCTGATGAACCACTGCAATAACCAACACATGCCCTGGAACCATCTTGCTTGCAAAATCATCTTTGGGGTATGGCAACCTTCTTCTTAAAGCACAATTATTGTAATAAGAACAGTCTTCCAGGTATTTCATGCTTTTCTTACACATTAAATATAAACTTGTTGTTGATCTTTGGAAATGAAAATATATCAGGATTTATGTATAATTAATACCTTACTCTTCCAAAATCACAATTTCAAAAATCTCAGACCCACCATTCCCACACCCTCTTTTCTCATCTGGAACAAAACTGAAGAGGATGACCCTGGAACACCTTGCCAGAATTCAGGAGGCACTTTCAGGATGCTATAAAGTGTTCTATATATAGATGGACCAGAATAACAGTTCAGCCACACTGTAAGTTAATGAGTTGAGTGGAAAACTGGATAAAATGTTAACTATTAAAACTGAGTGTTGGGTAACATGGGGGAATCATTATACTAGACTCTTTACTTTTGTGTATATTCAAAATTTTCTATACTAAAAAGTTAAAAAAGCAAAAGTTAGGGGGGAAAAAAAAGTCCTGAGATCAACTGCTATCCCTAACCACATTGTTCCTGGAATTCAGGGCCTCTCACACATTTTGCAAGTGTGGCACAGGCATGTGCCACAATGTCCAGCTTCTCCAACCAATTTTAAAATTCAGAGTTGTTGTTGTTGCTAGGTACTGTCAAGTTGTGTCCGACTCATAGGGACCCTCATAGGGTTTTCAGTGGCTGACTGTTTTGGGATTGCCTTGGGATGTGCCTTGCCACATCCTCCCATTTTTGTGGTGCTGGGAATCGAACCCGGGACCTCAGAGACTACAAAGTGGCACTCTACCACCTGAGCTAAATCCCAGTCCAAAATATAGAGTACCTGCTTATAGGTGAGGCCATCTGCACTGAGGAAACTCATCTGCTAAATTCTCTAGCAATGAGATGCACTAGGAAATAGCCATGCTTATAAAAGCCATACCTAAAAACTCAAGTGACCTATTATAAGGGCAGGATATTTTCAGCTAAGTATAAGGCAGAAAGAAATGTTTTTCTATTTCTTGTACTTACTGCACTGAGGGTTATAAGAGACCAATAAAAAGCAACTCAAGTCTCTCATATGTACATAACTAGGCTATTTTCTCCTAATGACTTGCTCACTTTAATTTCTTAAAATAAAAAAAAAACAAATATAAAATTGAGATTAAATTTACAAGTTGAAATTTCTTCTCAAAATTGGTACTGTCCTTCCTACATTACTTTTTTTAAATTCCTTTTCATGGTGCTGGGGGTAGAACTCACAGCCTTGCACATGCTAAGCAAGCATTCTACCATGAGCTACATCCTCAGCCCTGGGTTGTTTTGGAGACCTGGTCTCGCAATGTAGCCCAGGCTGGCCTCAAATTTACAATCCTCCTGTGTCAGACTCCCAAGTGCTAGGGCTACAGATATGCTCCATCAGGCCCCGCTCTAAAATTACTCTTTTATATATCAAAACCAAAGCCTGTATTTAGGAAACCTAATTATTAAAACAATTTGTCCCAGCACGGTGTGGTGGCACACACCTGCAGTCTCAGCAATTTGGGAGGCTGAGGCAGGAGGATAACAAGTTCAAGGCCAGAGAGAGCCTGCTTAACTTAACAAAACCCTGTCTCAAGATAAAAAAGTTTTAAAATGGGATGATGCAGGAGACAAGTGGTAGAGCATTTACAAAGTATTTGTGAAGCCCTTGGCTCAATTCTCAAGTACTGCCAAACAATCAAACAAACCTGTCCCTCTTATAAATATCTACTTGTTCCATGGTCCAAAGACGGGGGGGGGGGGGGGGGCTTTCCCCAATTCAGTTTTATGCTGCAATGGCATAAAAATAATTTTAGTTAACCTTCTAGGCCATGCATTATAAAAAGAGACAGATTATCACTTTGGAAACTGACATCCTACTGCTGTGTTCTGCTGGAAGTTTGTAAGTATGAGCTAAAGAATTTGCTCACGAATATAATTTAAAACTGCATATGAGTCACTGCTCAAACATAAATCCAAGAACCTTCAGGAAGTTTTTCACTATAAACATGTGGAAAAGTGGGTGTGTAAGAATGGTGTTGAATGAAATATACTACTGGCCAAGTGACAAGTACATCTTTAGGGGAGAGGCGCCATCACTTTGGTTAAGAATGCTTGGTAAACAACCCAAGGGCAACATGTTGACCCAAATGCCTCATTTTCCCCAGGACCAAGCCCACTCATTTCTGGGGTCTCTAGTGCAGCATACCTAGCTAGTCACCAAAAATAAGAAGTCCAGAAGTGTACCATACACAGGGTGTCACAATGGTGATGCTCTTGGAGTCTGTGGCAGTCAATAGGCTCTCTGACTTTAGCTACCTTACCCAGCCCACCAGGCTTAAATGTGGTCAGCATCTCCTAACACCTGGCTTTCAAGCATTCACTAGTCCCTCAGCTAGATGCCTGAGGCAACCTCTCTCTGATGTGCTTCTTCTCATCAGCCAGGAACTCCCATATTTTAAGAACAAACAGGTAAGCTGGGCATGGTGGTGCATGTCTATAATCACAGCACTTGGGAAGCTGAGGCAGGAAGATGGGCAAGAGTTCTAGGGTAGCCTGGGCTACACAGTGAGCTTCAGACCTGCCTGGGGTAAAGAGTATGACCCAGTGTCAAAAAACATAAAACAAAACAGCCGGGCGGGCGTGGTGGCGCACACCTGTAATCCCAGTGGCTTGGGAGGCGGAGGCGGGAGGATCGGAGGTGGGAGGATCGGAGGTGGGAGGATCGCAAATTCAAGACCAGAGGCAGTCTGCGTAATTTAGCGAGACCCTGTCTCAAAAAAGTAAAAAATTGGGCTGGGGGTGCAGCTCAGTGGTCCAGCACTTGCAAAGCATGCAGATGCGAGGCCCTGGGTTCAACCCCAAGTACCACAAAAACAAACAAACAAACAAACAAAAAAAAAACATAAAATAAAAAACAAGAACAAATATGCTATGGAGAAGGTCCAGAGGGGTCTTCTGTGGAGTCTGTGACAGCTTTTCTGCCACACAAGGCCCTTTCTGCTTATATTCCAGACAGTATGGCTGTGGATCAGCTGGGCTGGGAGTAGACCATACTATGTGGCCTAAACAGTCACACACTAGTCTTTGAGAATTAGAGGCTTTTTGTGTTTTTTGTTTGTTTTGAGTCAGGGTCTCACTTTGTGACCCCTATCTTCCCTGAAACTAACTATGTAATCAAGGCTGGCCTTGAACTTGCAATCCTCCTGCCTCAGCCTCCCAAGCGCTAGGATTACAGCCACGTACCATGCTTGGCTCTGCAAATTGGTCTTTTTGAATTACCATTCCACATATTCATCACTGCTACAACACCATGTTTAAATACAAATGTCCTCAGTGTAGCTAAAAAACCGAAATTACCCTGAAAAGGCACAGAAAAGCTTTACCTTTCTCTTCTCATTCTTCATCATTTTAAGTCACCTAGAAGAAAAACTGCTCTGCTCTTTGAACTGTTTATGGAACCAATAAAGGAGTTAAGACTCTTAGTCCTATCTAGGCTGCAAGCACTTCCTAGACTATCACTGAGAGCCTACATGGCTCAGAGATTTAAAAACACATGGTTTCCTAATATAGTCCTTGAGCAAACTTACACCCTGCCTACCTGGTTCAAGGCTCACAGATGGAGTCTACTTAGAACACGAAGTATGTCAACTAGTTGTACCTGTGTATTAGAGATCTTAATCACCAGCAGGTTGTATAGCTTCCTGTATCAGTGAGTTTTTTAAAAAGGTTTCCATACCTGTCCTCAAGGTATGCATCATCATATTCTCTATAAAAACTAATAGGATCAGATGCAGAGAAAATAACTCAAACCAACTGACTCATCCCCAAACAAACTATTCAAGAAGTAGCTCTTTCAACTTACCCCAGAAACAGGCTCACAGATGTCTTGATCTGTTTCTGTTGTTGTAACAAAATACTTGAGTCTGGGTCATTTTTAGAGAAGAGACATTTATTTAGTTTTATTTAGTTTTTATTTAGTTTTATTTAGTTTCAGTTTTACTTAGTTTATTTAGTTTTATTTAGTTTTAGATTTACATAGTTTTGGAGGTGCCAGCCTCTACTCAGCTTCTGGTGAGGGTCATGTGCTGCTCCACACATGAAGGGAAAGTGGAAAGGGCAGAGAGGTTAGTGCAGAGAGAAGCACATGTTTGAGAAGGAAAAAGAGGTGGCACCCACTAGTTTTGTAACAGCTTGCTCTCATGATAACTAACCTACTCTTACAGGAACTACATTAATCCTTTCATGAGAGTGGAGCTCCCATGATCTAATTACCTCTTGAAGGCTCCACCAGCTCTGAATACCATTACACTGGTAATTAAGTTTGAACATGAATTTTGGTGGGGAGATATCATAGCCACACCAGAGCAACAGACCTATTTCATGAAGAAACTGAGGACTATCTCCTGTATTACTTTATACCCATAAACCTGGCAGCAAAGTGAAAATCAAGAACTTACCACCATGCCTATTTCTTTAACTCTCCACTGAGCACCCACTGTTTACTTACTCCCCTTTGAATTGAGGAGGGGAGCACTGTATGAGCACTAGGAGAGAGAGCAGACATGTTACAGAAGGTTTCTAAGCAATAACCATGAAATTTCAAATCCTGTCAAAGACGGACAATCTTAGCTTGTCTACCTCAGTAGGAAAAGAAAAAAATCCTTTAAAAGCTATATTTCTTAGTAATTATTTTTCATCTTCTTAAAAGCCTATGCCTATTAGCCCCAGGCTAGATATTTTTTAAAGCAGACATCATGGATTTCTTTTCAGAATAAACTTAATCAGGAGATAACAAGGTCAGTACTGACTCACTGACTAAATTTTTATTCATTCATGGACCCACAAATTCATCTAACAATCACTTACCCCATACTAATACATAGCAGGTGCTGAGGACACAAGGATGAGCAGACAGACATAGACTATGCATTCATAAAGCTTACAGTGTACTGTGGAAGACAGACAATAAACATACAACTATGGCTCCAGTAAGTCCAATGAGGGTGAGGCGGAGAAGCTTAGCTGTGTTTTCCTAAATTTGAGTGCCCTTTTCCCTACTGTAGGGCTGTTGCTGGGAAGAAGCTGCCCAGCCAAGAATTAGATTTCCAAGGGCTCCCTGCATTCTGGAGGGCCTGTGTAACTAGCTCACCTAGTGGAATGTGAATGGAAGTGATGAGTGTCACTTCTGAGTCCAGGCATTCTTTTTGCTTTCTCTTTCTGCCAAAGGACTATATGCAAAGAACTCTAATACCAGGGATAGGGATAGACAAAGTGGGCCACAGCCAATTTCTGTCAAGTGTTACTGGAACACAGCCACATCCATCCATTTACTTGTTATCTGTGTCTGCTTTCCTGTTACAATGCAGACATAAGTGGTTACAATGAGACTACACAGCCCACAAGCCTAAAATATTTACTATCTCCCCTTTAAGAAAAAGCTGGCTGAGACCTGTAGAGCCACAAGATGACAGGAGCCTGGGCTCCCCCTGAATCAACAGGGGAACCTCCCATTCAACTGGAACACCTATGATGAACTGGTATGTGAGTAAGAAATAAAATTCTAGTGTTTTGTAATACCTAGTGTTCACCTAACTCATTCAGAAAGTAAACCACAAGCCCAATGACAAAAATGAATAAGATGGACAGCCAACATTAGAATTCTATATACTTTCCTTTTCTTATTACAACATTTGGGTACTAAATTTAATGTTAACGTTGCTAAATGCTTTAAAGTGCTATATTGTTAAAATGATTCCCAAGAGTATGACCTCCCCCTCAGTAAAGTTAATTAAGCTGTCCAGTGTGGTGGCTCATGTTTGTAATTCCAGGGACTTGGGAAGTGGAGGTAGGACTCTGTTGCAAGATAAAAAAAAAAAAAAAAATGGGCTGGGGGTATAGCCTAGTAGTAGAGAACTTGTAAAATATGTGCAAAGGCATGGATTTAACACCCAAGTACTGCAAATAAAAAAAAAAAATTAAGCCAAAATCTTAAGCCAAATTGCATTTGAAATCTTTAGCTTGTAACATACAACACACCCTTCTAACCTATGTTGTTGTTGTTAGGTGCCGTCGAGTTGGTTTCTGACTCATAGCGACCCTCATAGGGTTTTCAATGGCTGACTATTTCGGGATTGCCTTGGGAGTGGATTGCCAGGTCCTTCTCCCATTTTTGCGGTGCTGGGAATTGAACTTGGGACCTCAGAGACTGCAGCGCAGTGCTCTACCAACTGAGCTAGTAGTATCTTTTTTCTAAGTGTTGTTGTTAGGTGCCATCAAGTGGTATTTAGGCAGGTTTCTAAAAACAGCCGTAAACACCAGCTCAGGCTAAAATGTACTTTTCCTCATGAGTAATAAAACTGTTCTAAACAAGTTAAGCCTACATCTGATCTCCTCAGATCTCAAAAACTAAGCAGAGTCAGGCCTGGCTACTACTTGGGTAGGAGACTGTGTAATACCAGGTGCTGTAGGCTTGGGAGAAGGACCTGTCAGCCCACTCCCAAAACAATCTCAAAACAATTAGCCATTGAAAACCCTATGGATGGCAGAGAAGCACTGACAATAGTGCCGGGCACAGCATAGTGCTGGGTAGTGTTTTGTCTGTTGTACATAGGCTCACAATGAGTTGGACCCAACTTGAAGGCACCTAACAACAAGTTAGGGCCAAAAATGAAAAAAAAAAAAAAAAAAAAAAAAAAAACAAGATGATCAGAGTCGTTTAAACTTCAGTCAGGAAGAATACGCATAAGACAGGTAAAATAATCTACTTGGTATCAATTCATGAAAACATTGAAGTACAAGGAAAATTCAAATACATTTATCCCTAGCATGGCAAAACATCTTCTATTTTTATTTGAAGGTAGCATGCCCCCTCAAAAACTCAGGTTGGAGTTTAATCCTGATTGTTGTTGGAAACTTATTCTGACTATGATATTTAGAGGTGGGCTGTTGGGAGGTAAGTAAGATTGAACAAAGTCATCAGGGTGGAGCCCAGCAAATGCATACTGGTGGCTTTATAAGAGGAAGAGGAAGAGGAAGTAGAAGCCACATACACATATGGGCTCCCTAGCTCCTTCCAGTGATGCCCCATGTTTTCTTGGGACTATGATTGCAAGAAGGCCATCACCAGAAGTGGCCCCTCAATGTTGGACCAGAACCATGAACTAAAATAAACCTCTCTTCTTCTCTTCTTTCCCCCACCCACCCTCCTGTAAGGTCACACTATGTAGCCAAGGCTGGCCTCAAACCTCCTGTGTTAGCCTTCCGAATGGTAGGATTAGAGATATATGCCACCACATACACACAGCCAGCCTGTAGTATTGTATGATTAGCAACATATAACAGACTAAGACACCTTCTCCAAAAGAAAATGTTAGTCCTGCATGGCTCCACCAATCATTAGTTGTGTGACTTTGGGCAAGGCCTCTCTGGGCCTCCAGTTTTTCATGAGCACATACCCTAAGTGAATAAGGTTGTGAGGAGGACTGAATGAGACCTAGCCCACTGCACATGGTCAGCATCATAGTATTGTCTTTACTGTTTCAACGAGCAGACCAAAGTAACTAGATTAAAATCCATTGCAATGGTATCCTCTAAGTAGTTGGTATACTGCTGACACAAAGCAGTGATTGGATCAACATTAAAGATTGATTAGATTGGCTAGATTCCCTGGCAACACACTTGTAATCCCAGTGATTTGGGAGGTGGAGGCAGGAGGATTGTGAGTTGAGGCCAGAGGCAGCCTATGCAACTTAATGAGAACCCTGTCTCAAAATTAAAAATAACAAAGGGGCTGGTGGGGGTGTGCAGCTGAATGGTGGAGTACCTGCCTAGCATGTGCAAGGCCCTGAGTTCAACTCCTAGCATGGAGGGTTCAGGGGAAGGGGTTGGGATTGGATTAAAATTAAAGTGTTCCCAAGACAAGTGATTGCTCAAACAGTATAAATCGAATGCCACATTCAGTCATTAGGCACTAGAGTTAACGTAAGCAACATTTGTCTTTGCTAAAGTTAGCACTAACTTAGAGCATGTAAATCAAGTAGTCACAGCACCACCCCATCCAAAAACCTGAGCCACCGTGAATGATGAGTCACTTTTGCTCCACTTTATATACTAATGCTAAACTCAAGGGTGTCACATCCTCGAGACTCAACACCAGCTTCCCTTTAAAAAGAAACAGTTTCATAACATATTGCTGTGTGAAAGAAAGAAAAAAGGTCAAGCTCCAAAATGTATGTATACTGAGCTCAGTATGAGTATGATCCTACTCAATCAAACAAAAAGAGTTGGTGAATAGGTGCATGTATGATATAGACCCACAAATGTGCAGAACTCAAAAACAATTAGGATTGTATTCCAAATCATTAGTTGTAATTCCCTTTCACTAATGTGATAAAGAATAATTTTTTTCCCTTGAGTTTCCTCTGTTTTATATACACTGACCATGTATTTCTTCTGAATCAGGAAAAAAAATCATAAAATTAAAAATCAACAAATAGCAATTTGGACCCTTAAGGAATTCTTTCCATTGTTTTTCTGCAATAAAGACAGATCATGCTGCCATTATTTTTTTACTAATTTTGTTTTTTTGTTTATTTTGTTTTGTTGTTGTTGTTTTATTTTAGGTGGCGGTCTCACCAGGTCATCCAGGCTAGTTTTATACTCCTCAGCTCAAGTGATTTTCCCACCTCAGCCTCTAGAGTGCTGGGATTACAGGCATGTGCCACCACACCAGGCTTATGCTGTCATTTTTAGAGCATTCTTATTTAAATAGAGGGGAGGAAAAAACTATTTAACAAAGAAACCAAACAGGGTTGCAACTTGAAAAGCTAAAGGTTAAAATCAATAAGGATCAACACTGCAGCGGCAGCAAGGGACATTGGGTGACATAATTTGTCTTCTCTTTCTCTTTGCCTTCTCTTGCAATTCCACTAGCATTTAACCAACTCCAGGGTCACAATATTTAACCCTAATAGACTCAGCCATAACAAATCCTCAGCAAGTAGCAAATCCCACGCAAATTTAAAAATAGATGGAAAGTGGAACTGGATGTAAATGTTGCTTTCTACAGTCATGGAGATCTTTGAAAAACTACCTGGTGAGGCTGGGATTTAGCTCAAGGTACAGTACTTGCCTTGCAAATGCAAAGCCCTGGCTGGGTCCTTAGCACTGGAGAGAAAAAAAAGAAAAAGAAAAAGGAAAACTACCTGATGAATAGGCAAATGTGAGCTACAGTGAGGTTACTAGATGAGTCTCTTCGCTGCCTGGAGAACAGAGAGAACCCAAAGTCTTAAAAATAGTCTTGGTGTCAAGGTGTGGTGGCTGATGATTATAATTCCAGTGACTTGGGAGGCCAAGGCAAGAGGATTGCAAGTACAAGGCCAGAAGCAGCCTGTGTAACTTAGTGAGACCCTGTTTCAAGAAAGAAAAGTAAAAAATGGGCTGGGGGTGCAGCTCAGTGGTAGAGCACATGCAAAGCATGCATGAGGACTTGGGCTGACTTCTCAATGCCACAAAAAAACAGAAACCCGGTCCTGGTGCAAAAAGCTTTAAAAATTAGCCCTTGACATTAAGTTAGCTCAACAATAAAGTTGTATGTGAGAGCACATGTACTTGCCAGTGGCTGGAGAAAGGCTTACCTTTAGTATTTCAGGTTCTTTGATGTCAAGAGATCTTGTGTGCCAGTGTTGCAGAGTTTTATGTGATTTGTGATACTTATGAGCACTTGGTGGTGTGAAAAACCAAATTATGCAAACTGCAGTCATGAATCCAAGGCCGATTCCCAGAAGGAGTCCGCTCATGTAGTAGGGGAGGGGGAGGATGAGGTACGCATAGACACACATTATAAAGAAGCCCAATGTCTTCACTGGTAATTCCGGGTGCTGTACGGCTGAGTCTACTTCGTCCTCACTGTCAAGAACTGCACCATCCTCGCTGAGCACCTCTGGCTTGAGAAGAACATCTGGGGGCTTATCAACTCTCCCATCGCCCTCTGTTTCCAGGTCAAAGTCTTCAGTGTACAGTTCACAGAACTCTTCGTCCTCTTTGCTCACTAAGGCAGACAAAGAACACTTCTCAAGAACAAGAGAACTTGTCTTCAGGCCTAACTCCTTCAGACTGCTCGCTTGGGAACCTTTTAGGTCTGCCTCCCTCACAGGCTCTTCGGTGGACTTTGAGTGGTCGCTCCTGGGAAGGTTGGAGTCACTGCTGTAGCCATCCCCCTCAGAGTCACACTCCTCCTCCTTGATGCTGTAGTTGTTATTGCTTTCCAAGTGTCCATTCAAGCTGGACAGGTTGGAGAGTTCTGAAGCACTTGAAGATAAGGCTTTGGGCCTATGGCTGCCACTTTCTTCCCCGATGATTTTACTAAGGAGCTGAAAAGGCTCATATATGACTTCTGAAAGGCGTCGTTTGGTGTCTTCAATTTTAGCCTCCATTTCGGGCACTTTAAAAAAGGAGCGAGTGTCGGAAGGAGAAGTCAGCGGGGAAGAAGGAGCCGTTTTGGAATCTCCACCTGTGTTTCGTGGCTGTGTGAACTGCTTGAATAGGTGTAAATTCAGTTTGGAGTCAGGTGGCTTATAGGACACAGTATCTGACTCCTGCCTGGAAGTATCTGTGGACAGAGACTTGACTAATGTCTTCATCAAGTGCCTGTGCCTTGCGGGGTGTGGAGACTCTTTAGGCTCCACCTCAGTCGACAGAGACTTCACCAGGCTCATAAAGGGCTTTGTGCTGGAAAGGGTGGAGGATGAGGCACTGGATGAGAGGACAGGAGACTTGGAAGGAGAAGACAATGGGGAGGAAGAACTAGTTTTCTGCTCAGAAAGGGATGACACACTAGGAGAACTAGCTAAGGGCCCCAATGAGGATGACCCTGGGAATACAGCAAATGGCACTGTACTCAATAGTTGTGCTGTGAGAGGACAGGACTCCAACAGCTTTACAGTGTTCTCAGAGACAGGCAAAATGGCAGGGGTCTGGGACACAGATAGTCCATCTGCCAGGAGAGGTGAGGCAGCAGGGCCCACAGGGTCATGGCCACCCCAGGGTTCAATATAGAGGTCCTCCTTGGCTTCAAGCCCTGTCACAATGCTTTGGTCATCCAGCCCCTCCTCAAGGTACTCCCTTAACTCCTCCTCCTCTTCCTCCTCCTCCTCCCCGGATGCCGAGAAGTGAATGGCGATGGTGTCTCGGGACACAGACCTCTGCACGTGCACTTTGGGGGCTGATGGTTTTGGCATGTCAATGGTTTTCTCAGCATGGCGACCATTCAGACTTGTCATTGCAGCTTCACAAGAACTCAGGCTCTGAAAACAGTGAGAAAAGCAGAAGTTAGGGGGCAGTTTCTCCACAGGAGGCACTGCCATGTGCAGATTGGAGGCCAGATGAAGCTCAGCATAATGGCGATTATGCTTTAACTTGGCAGATGGCCACTGTTTTTCACTTCAGTGAGTTTAATGGTTTAATTTGCACTAGATAAATTCCAGTCAGGCATTCTCTTTTATAAGCAAACCACACACCAGCATTATAAATGCCATACAATCTGTCTTACTTCACATCTGAATAACCATTTCCTCCCTTTTAATAGGTTCATTTCTTTCAGCAATTCTCTACTGCAAGGCTTGAAGTACCTGAACAATAGATGTTACTGGAAGTCCAAGAGGATAGAATGCGGCATCCTGATGATTTTAAGGATCTTAGAATTAAAAAGTCACCAGTGGTCTTCTGGCTGTGAAAAGCTAATCCAATGGGGGTATTGCTTCCACTGCAATTTTCACAGCCAGCCTAACAATGTGCCTTCCTGCTTCTCCAGCACTCATAATATCTTACCATTGAAAAAAAAGTGGCAAAGTATCCAAGTGTGGAAATCTGTAAACTACTTATCATGACCTGTAGGCTTCTTTTTCTTTTTTTCTTTTTAAAATGGTACCTGGGGGCTGAACCCAGGGCCTGGCACATACTTTGCAAGTGCTCTACCACTGAGCTGCATCCCCAGCCAATTTTTTAATTTTTTAATTTTTTATTTAGGGTCTCGCTAAACTACAGAGGCTGCCTCTGGCCTTGAACCTGCAATTCTCCTGCCTCTGCCTCCCAAGCTGCTAGAAGTATAGGTGCGAGCAACTGCGCCCAGCATATAGGCTTCTTTATTCTCCAAATGATAGGTACCATAAGACCAGAGTATTTAGGCAGCCATGAAGATAATGGTCATGTTCTGGGACTTCCAAATAAAGCAAATACATATTTTAAACTGAATCTGGCCCAGCTCAGTAGCACATGCCTCTAATCCCAAAGACGTAGGAGGCTGGGCAAGAGGATCCTGAGTTGGAGGCCAGAGGCAATCTGTGTAATTTAGAGAGACCCCGTCTCAAAATAAAAAATAAAAAAATGGGCTAAGGGTGTAGCCTAGTGGCAGAGCACTTGCAAAGTATGTGTGAGGCCTTTGGTTCAATCCTCCCCCAAAAAAATAAACAGCAAAAATAAACAAACAAGCTGAATCCATTATACAAATGGCAGGAAAATGAAGTGTCAGTGCTAGCACCCACCACCAATCAAGAACTCTACTCAGGACTGTGGTGAAAGCCACAGAAGCCATGCTTTCTGCCCCTCTGGATGTTAGGAGATAGTAGGAGAGAAGACAGACACCTGAAAAGGTGAGCAATAAGTCAGAAGCTACCAATCTCTGACATCTCATACTTTACATCTCTTTTTATTCATTTACAACCCATTTATTGAGCACCAGACATCATGTCAGGCCTCAAAAGAAAGAAATAAACACCACAACCTGGACAGAGATGCCATCAAAAGAGTTAAGAAAAGCCAAGTGTGGTGGCATGCCTGTAATCCCAGGAGGCTAAGGCAGGAGAATCACCAGTTCAAGGTCAGCCTGGGCTGCAGAGTAAGACCCTGTCTCAAACAAACAAACAAAAACACAACTCACAACAACAACAACAACAAAAACCCTAAGGGCTGATGTTAGGAGTTCTAAGGAGAGTTCTAAGGGCCAGCATGGGACATAGGACACCCACTCCGTCTTCTAATCCGACAGGTAGGGATAGCAGAATGGACATGATTAGAAGGAAGGAGAGGACAAGGGCATGAAGATGAGCATGGGCATGATGTGATCAGCCACCTGGCTCTGTTCTCTGCCTCCAGGACAGAGGGTGGGTGTTGGAGGGGCAGGGATCTGGGGTACAAGAGAGGCATCATGGGTGAAAAGAAAGGGCACCTGCCTTCGGACCAGGCAGTAGGACTTTTGGTACTACTCCTTTCCCAGCTGACCCTATGGAAGCTTGAACAAGGCACAACCTCTCTGGGTCTCTGTATTTCATCTGGAAAACAGGGGATCTAGAGTCCTTTCCAAATCTAAAATCTTACATGTTTACTCTCACAGGTGACTATACAACCTAATACCACACAGACAGTATTTTACTACAGATCAACATTATATTGCTTACTTATTTCTTTAATTTGAAGAACCCCTACATTTAAGCCTTCTTGCTGTTCAAAGTGCTGGCAACTGATACTATGAACAAGAGAAGACATAAAACCTGCTGGGGTGAGGGTGACACACAAGTGATCCTGGATCACAGGGAAATGGAAGTTCTCCATTGATGACAAGAACTCCAGGGTCAGGCCCAGACACAACATGGACACATCTGAAACCACACGTTCTCAGTAACAAATCCTTGAGAGAAATTGCTTTCATAAAAACTTCCCAACGGACTTTTGCCCATGTATATTCAGGCTCTCCTATGCCTATGAAATTTGGGAATATGGAAAAATCTCCATCAACCAGACAAGGCAATTTACACCCAGGAACTGGCAGTAGCTAGAAAAACACAGCCTCAAGTCCAAGACGATTCTTCCCTGTTATCTACGCCAACAGGTTTGTTGTTGTTGTTGTTGTTGTTGTTGTTGTTGTTGTTGTTAGGTGCCATCGAGTCAGTATCCGACTCATAGCGACCCTCATAGGGTTTTCAATGGCTGTTTCAGAATTGCCTAGGGAGTGGATTGCCAGGTCCTTCTCCCATTTTTGCGGTACTGAGAATTGAACTCGGGACCTCAGAGACTACAGCACAGTGCTCTACCAACTGAGCTAAATCACTGCCCCAAACAGGCTTGTAGAACGATAAATATAAAGAACAATACCAGGAGCAATATGGTTTTCATTTAACTGCCACCTAGTTTTATAAGTGTAATTAAAAAAAAAAGTTATAGAGGTAATTTCAAAAGAAAGTTTGGTACTTGATAATTCTCAGCAAGTTGTTTTAATAATATAAAGGATGATATGTAAGGCTCAGTTGTTCTGAGGTGGCTTCACAGGGAGCAGTGGCTGCCAAATGGAGGTAACCATTGGCACAACTGAGTACAAACTGCATAGCTTTGAGGCTCAATAGTAGGACTCTGCCCACTGTGAAGCAGGGCAAGAGTGGAGAAACCTGGCTATAGCTGAGGATGGGTGGCCTGGGCAGGCAGGCTCATCTCAGGGCCACAGGGTAAAAGCAGCAGTGTACCTAGGAGCATGTGCTCTCAGGCCAGGCCCCAGAGGAAATAGGTGGCACCTACTCAGGAAACTAAGTTATTGTCTTTGCAGAGGATACCAGGGCCTCCCTGCCTGATCAACCTCCACACAGTCAGGGCCTCCAATCTGCCAGGTCAAAGGGATCTCTGTTCATCTCTCATCAGACTGTGTCAAAGCCTGTGTCAGCCAACAGGGCGCAAGCAGGGGCACATGCAGAGCTGGGTGTTAGGTGGCCAGATAAGAGCAGGCAGTCTGGCTCACTATGGTTCCTGTCTTTCACCAGGCCTCAAGAAGTGGCTTCCTAAGTTCATACCAACCAGGGGTGCTGGTACATGGCTGTAATCCCAGTGACTCAGGAGGCTGAGACAGGAGGATTGAAAGTGTGAAGCTGGAGGCAGCCTGAGAAACCTAATGAGACTCTGTCTCAAGATAAAAAATTTTTAAAGGGTTCAGGGTACAGCTCAGTGGTAGGCCACTTGCAAAGTATGCTGGTTTCATAGCCCTCACCATCTAAAAAAAAAAAAAAAAAGTTCATACTAAACATATTCAAATCCACACTGACTCCACCTCCCTAGTTTTTCACTGAAATAAGCCCCATGAGGCTGGAGCAATCACTACTACCCTTTAAATGCAAGGAAATCTCTGGGCCTCTGTTTGCTCATCTGCAAAATGAGGAGATTAGACTAGATAAACAAAGGCTGCTTCTAGGATCCAAACTGCTGGGTGATTCAATGGTTTAAACCCAGAGGCCATGGTTTGGGTTCTAGACAACCCATAAACTGGTCTCCTCGCAGCCCCGTCCTCTCTATCCTCCCAGTGACTGGCTGCCAGGGCCAACAGAGCCGACTCTCTCCACAGTGAGTCACAGTCTTACAGGACAGCAAGGCCAAGAAGAAAGAACACCTGACAGGCACCTCTGAAGATGATGCGGTTTGTCCTGGGGCACCACACTGACTGTGGGAGAAGGGCTACATGTGGGCTTCCTGACAGTAAGGTCTGGATGCCTGTCCCGTGGCTGCAAGCTGCCTCTGCAGGCACGTCACAGACACTCTTTAATCCTGCTGGGTCTTCACCATGGTACTTGCCCTCTGAGCTCAGGCACCAATGGCTCCCAGTGAGCTAAGAGCTTGGTTCTCAACTAGCAGCATGTGACCAACTGTGCTGAGAAATGAAAGGTCTCATTATCCACCTAATAATCTAGCACCATAAAAAATGACGAGCCTCCTGCCCTTTACTACTGAAACTCAATTATGTCCAGGCTCAGAAAAACTGACAACCTTTTGCAGCCCTCAGGAACTGGAATGACAACAAAAGAAATTTCCTCCCTAAGTCTCCTTCCAAAGCCACTAGTGGATCACAAGACCTTGGAGTGTAACACTGACTTCTGCATCTTGTAAGAAGAGGGTCTAAAAAGCTCACATTGTCACTGCTCTCCCTTAGGGACAATTTCCTGCCAGGGATGTGTTTAAGCAAAAGTCTGACATGATCATAGTGGTGCTACAGCTTAATAGCATCTAGGCCCAGAAGGGATGAGGATGGGAGCATCACTGTGGAGAAATGGATCAGGTGTCTGGTGTCTGGGAAGACAGGCTCCATTATCAGGCCCACCATCCTGCTGGCAACAACAATAAATACAATATTTTCTTAAAATCCACTGAAAAGCTCTGATGCTTCTACAAGGAAAATGGAAACTCAGAGATATGGGGTCTAGAAAAGCCACCCTGGCCTCAAAGAATCCACCAATCCTGACAAACCAGCATTTTCCCTTTAATGGGCTCCTGAGCAGAAACTCCAGGGCTGGCTGAGGTAGAGAACTAACTGAAGACCCTTAGACCAGGCCTGGACTACAAAGGGCTGCACCTACCCGGTAACAAGTGAACCAGAAGCAAACCAGCCCTTACTTAGACTGGAGGCCCAGGTTCACCTTCTCTGAAAGAGCCTATGAAGCTCTACCATGAACCTCCTTCCTCTAAGGTAGTCTCAGACCAGAACACCCCCAGTGGCCTGGCAGAAGCAAACACAAGTCATCTCGTGAAGTCAGTTTCATCTGAGGCTTCAAGTTACTCCTACAAATACTTTCTCAAATACAAGGAATGGCACATAACCAAAGGTAACCAAGCAGACCAGGAACAAGACAGAGGACCAGCAGAAATAAAGGTTAACAGAAAAACAGAGATTCAGATAATGGAATTATAGGCTAAGCATGGACCAAGAAACAAGTATGGTTCAAGATGAATTTAATGTATCTGCAACTCCCTGCATTACAGGTGGGCAGACAAGTCTGAAGGCTACTCTGGCAGGAAAGGATGAGGTAAGAAATGCTAGAAATAGTGGGCAGGAAAGGGACAGATGGAAAAGAAATAGCAAAATGTAACAACAGAACCAGATGAAAGTCTGGAGAGGGGAGAACAAGGGGAAGAGTCCAAACTGACTCATGTCTCTAAGCGATGAGGTATGTAGCTTCTATGAAGAAGGGCAGGAGAGATGAGTGTGGCAGCTACAGTATGGTTGGTCCCTCACCAACCTCAAAGACACCAGCATCTGAATCCTCAAATCCTGTGAATTCCATATTTTACATGGCAAAAGGGATTTTTGTAGATGTGGTTAACTATATTGAGATGGGAGGAGTACCCTGGATAACCTGAGTGGTTCCAATATAATTAGAAGAATTCATAAAAAAGGGAACAGAGAGATGTGAAATGGAAGCTGGGATCACAGTGATGTGAGGAGGGAGCATGAGCCAGGGAATATGGGCAGCCTCTAGAAGCTAGGCAAGGCAAGAAGACAGACTCTTCCCCAGAGCCTCCAGAATAAAGGCAGCCTTGCCAACACCTTGACTTTAGGACTTTTAACCACCAGGATTGTAAAATAATGGATTTGTGCTGTTTTAAACCATTAGCTTTTTGGTAATTTGTTGCAGGACCAACAGAAAATGAATACAAGGAAGAATGTAAGACAGTTGCAATTAGGTGTTAACATTTCTCTTAAGTAACCAAGGTACATTCATAAAGAGAGAAGTTAGTGTTGTAGATTCTAACAGCCATTCTCCAAAGTATTTGAAAATTTGCAAGCTTTCTCCATTAATAAGGATTTCTAGGACTCACTCCCTTTGGAATAGTAAGAAGAGATATTCACTAAAACCGAATATAGAGAAGTCACAGGTTAAAAGGGAGGTCCAAAGGAGACATAGAAACAAGCAAAGAAAACATCTGCTTACTTTCCAGGATCAGAAGTCTGTCTCTTACATAAAAGAATGAAATTGGAACATATAAAAATTAATTCAAAATGAATAAAAGATCTAAACACAAGACCTGATACTACAAAACTCTTAGGAAAAAAGAAAAGAAAAAAAGAAAAATCTACATAACATTGGATTTGGGGATTTTCTTGGCTATTACACTAAAAGCACTGGCAACAAAAGTAAAAATAGATAAAATGAACTATATCAAAATTTAAAACTTCTGTGTATCAAAGGACACAACAGTGTGAAAAGGTAGCTTCTGGAAGAAAATGTTTGAAAATCCTGTATCTGATTTAATGTTAATACCCAGAATATATAAAAAACTCTTATAGCCCAATAAAACAATACAGTAACTCCATTAAAAATGAGCAAAGAAGCCAGGTATAGTGGTGCAAACCTGTAATTCCAGCGAGTCGGGAGGCAGAGGACATGGGGATGTCAAGGTTGAGGCCAGATACAAAGTATGCCCCTTCCCTCCACCAGCAGTACGGGAAAATCCCGGGATGGGGCTTGAACAGACATTTCTCCAAATAAGATGCTACAAATTGCCAACATACATATGGAAAGATGTTCAACATCACTAATTATTAGACAAATGCAAATTAAAACCATAATGAGATATCACCTCACATCTACTGGGGTGGCTGCAATTAACAAAAGAAGAGAATCAACAGCAAGAATGCAGAGAAATTGGAACCCCTATGCACACTACTGGTGAGATTGCAAAATGGTGCAACTACTATGGAAACCTAGTACAGAGGTTCCTCAAAAAGTTAAAAATACAATTACACTGTGATTCTGTAATCCTAATTCTGGATGCATACCCCACAAAGAACTGAAAACACGGTCTTAAAGATATTTACACACCCTGTTCACAGCAGCATTATTCACAATAGCCAAGATAGGAAGGCAACCCAAGTGTCCATGGACAGATGAATGGATAAACAAAATGTGGTACACACAAACAACAGAATACTATTCAGCCTTTAGAAAGAACAGGATCCTGTTTCATGCCACATGGATGAACCCTTGAGGACATTATGCTAAGCAAAATAAGCTAGTAACAGAAAGATAAATACTGTATGATTCCACTTGTATGAGGTATCTAAAGTAGTCACACTCGTGGAAATAGAAACCAAAATGGTGGTTTTTACCAGGGATTGGGGGAGGAAATGGGGAAATGCTATTTAACGGATACAGAATTTCAGTTGTGTAAGAGGAAAAGTTGCATAACAATGTGAATATATTTAACATGTCTAACAAGCTAAATTTTACAAACACAAAGAATTTTAATAATAACCTTTACAGATTAGAGATGCTCCTGAGGAATGAGACTATTCCAAACCAGCCTTGCCTCTGAAGATACTACAGTGTTGTGCTCTCTGTATCTAGAAGCTAGTTCCATTTTTAATCAAAATTGCTTTCTTCTCTCTCTGCCTTAATCTAGTGTATGAAAACCCTGTGAAGGTCACTATGAGTCAAGCCAGACTCGATGGCACTTAACAATAATCCTAGTTGCCACGCTACTATTTTTCTGGCCTAGTATGGGAGGATTAAGCAGATGGGTTGGTGATAATAGAGTGACCTGGAAGGAGCTGCCATCTTTTTATGGCTCTAGTTGTAATACTCTAGGATTGAATACAAATATAGCTGGAGGTAGGAAGGGCAGTTACTATTAGAAAGTTAGGACACCCCCTAAAACAGATGTAAATCTTTTTGTTCAGTGAATGAATGCCTGGCAGCTGGAAGACTGTGGTGCTGAAAACCAGAGGGAAGACAAGAGAGTAGTAGCCATGATCACAAAACACCACATTTCAAAAGATCATGCTTATGGGGTCAAATGCTAACAACAGGTGAATTTGGGAAAGTATATATGATGTTCTTTATTCGTTTTTATTTTTGGAATCATTTTGAAGTTTACAATTATGACTAAATGAAACACTAAAACAAAACAAATGCACTGTTCCTAACGACTGTTTGGTTTGGGGTCTATCATATATATAATGGCTCTACTAGCTGGAATTTTCAAGCAGGGTTATAGGTAGTAAGAAAAGAAGTTGAAGGCAGAGGTAAGAGGAGTCATAAGAGAGTAATTGTGAAGGTGAACACAAGCAATGTACAATGAAATGCATATGTGGAAATGTCATGAGACCCATTAAGCTGTCCACTAAAAATTATTAATCAAATAAGATTACTGGGAGGAAAAAAGAATAGGAAGCCAAAGTCTTACCATTCCTTAAATTTTTAAACTTTATTTTCAAATAATTATGGACTCCTAGGAAGTTGTGAAAGTAGTACAAGGAGGTCTTATTATACCTTTTAAATTTTAAAGTCAAAAATCTAAAGTCAAATAAAGTCCAAGTGGTTAAAATGAAGTCAGGTTTTGGACACAGACCACTAGTTAACCTCTGTAAGAAAAAAAAAAAAAATGCATTCCAAAGGGAAAAGTGAAACTTCTCCTTCTGAGGAACTTCTTATAGTCTTTCTTAGGGTCTTGAGTACTCTAATTTAGAAAGATGGCTTCAAAAGCTACTTCCCAAGTACATGAGTAAGAAAACAATAAGGAATTGGAAAAAAAATCAATGAAACAACTTATGCCATCAAACTCAATGATGAAAATGTGTGATGCAGCCCGGCACAGAGGTACACACCTGTAATCACAGCAACTTGGGAGACAAAGGATCTGCAGGAGGATCAGGAGTTTGAGGCCAGAGGCAGCCAGAAACAACTTAGTGAGCTCCTGTCTCAAAATAAAAAAATTTAAAAAGGGGCTGGAGGTACAGTTCAGTGGTGGAGCACTAGTAAAGCATGCATGAGGCTCTGAGTTCAGCCCCTCAGTACTAAGTACGTACATACATACATACATACATACATACATACATACATACATAAGATGTGTGATGCTTGTAAGGGCAGAACAAGACAAACCCTCTCTTGCACTACTGGCTAGAACATGGAAATTCATAAAACCTTTTCCAAAAACAATTCTGCAGTAACTGTTGTTGTTAGGTGCCATCAAGTCAGGTCCCACTCATAGTGACCCTGTGTACAACAGAATGAAACACTCCCCAACACTGTGAATGCCTGGAACTGTCAGTGCTTCTCTGCTATTCATAGGGTTTTCAATGGATGATTGTTTCAGGAGCGTTTTGGGAATGGACTGCCAGGTCCTTCTACTTTTGTAGTGCTAGGGATCAAACCCAGGACCTCAGAGAGCGCAGAGTAGCACTCTACCAACTGAGATAAACCCTAGCCTCACAGTAACTATTAAGCACCACAATAATGATCGTATGTAAACATGAAGGAGGCAAAAAGAGGGGAGGGGGATATATGCTGGTTTTCTCCACATAAGAGGTTTATCAGTAATTTTTATCTATTACTTATAGGTATTTCCAAATACATCTATAATGTAGGGGAAAAGCTATACATAAATGTATGTCTTTAAAATATAATCATTATCTTCAAAATATAAAATTTCCCTAGCCTACCACCCCCTGTACCTTACCCACATTAAAACTACGGCACAGAAAGATTTCTTATTTAAAACAGGGTCACACTGTATGCCCATGTATGTAATCTGCTTTTATATTCCAGATTACATAGTGAAGTAACCCAGCACACTTGTATTCAGCAAGACCTTTGACTTCAGTTCCATCAAGATGGTAGCAGTCTGACCCTCAGGGAAAGGTACCCTAATTCAGTTTCTCTACCTTTAAGGGAATGGCAATAGACTGCTTAGCAGATTAAATAACTCATGCAAAGCACTGAGCATGGTCCCTGGTCCATATCCCTCTCTAAATGCTAGTTGCTCTTGTAAGCACTTCCTCAAGTCCATAAAGATTCTTTCAGGTTATTTTTAATAGCTACATAGGATGAATATTATAACCATTTCCATACAGGATACTTTGAGGGTTTTGCTATTACCAATCATGCTGCAATGCTGCATGTGATGCTATTCATAAAGCTTTGCCTGCTTCTGAATATTTCCTCAGGAAATATTTCTAGAAGTAAAACAGCAGGGTAAAACAGCATAAATAGTGTAAGTCCTTAATTTAGTTTAAAAAACATAATCTAAAGCTCACTATAAAAACAAAAACAAAAAAATATATAATTTCAAAAATAGATACAGTGGGAAAGTAAATTTTCTCCTTTTCCGTCAAATCTACTATTTTACAAAATACCTTTCCAGACCTTTGGTATGCATTTACAAGTATTCGTGCACAACACTGTATTTTCTCTCTTGTTCCTTCCCCCCACCCCTAAGAGTAGATAAGAGTAGATTCATACATGCTAGGCAAGCAGTCCTCTACTGAGGCAACTCCCAGGCCCTTTTTTGTTATTTTGAGACAGAGTCTTACTAAGGTGCAGGATGCCTCTGGCCTCAAACTCAGGATCCTCTGGGCTCAGCCTCCCTAATAGCTGGTATTACAGGTGTGCAAGAACGCCTGGGTTCTCTTACTCTTAAATGAGATTATATGTAATGCTTTGTGGTTTGTTTTCATTTACTATTTCTTGGACTTTGTTTGTCTTTTGTTTGTTTTTTGAGATCGGGTCTCACTGTATAGGCTGTCTCAGAATTTGCTATGTAGGCCAGGCTGGCCTCAAAACTTGCATTGATTCTCCCGCCTCTGCAAGTCCAACTGATTACTTGGGCTTCTCATGGCCTGAACATATAGATTAACAGGTACACACACACACACACACACACACACACACAAACTTTCTTCACACAGTACAGATATACCATGGTCTGCTTAATTTTTCTTTGTTGATAGAAATTTGGTTTTGTGTGTTTTTTTCCTTTTCTAGTTTTCAACACTAGAAACAATGCTGCTGCTCTCTGCTTCCTGCTCACAAAGATGTAAGGTTGTCTGCCATGGGCCTGGCCTCCTGCCACACCTGACACACTGCCATTATGAACTGATCTCCTAACTATGAGCTCTCAATAAATTTCTTTCCTCCATCAAAAAAAAAAAAAAAAAAATGCTGCCTCGAAAAGCCTTCTATAAATGTCTAAATGTGCACAAGAGTAAACCCTGTAGGATGCATTTCTAGAAACATAGATGCTGGGTCAAATGGGGTACAAATTTAAAATATTGAAACTGTCCTGACGTTTGGTTCAATTCACCAATTTGTACTCCTACTAACATTGTACAGAATGCCTCCCATGAGCCCTTGTCAAGACTGAACATCACTGTTAATTTCTGTCTGTCTAGTGGTTGGGAAGAAGTTATCTCAACACTTTGAGAGTCACTTCATATCTCACCCTCCCCCATCTGTTTATCTTCTCTAAACTGGTAATTAAAAAGTTCTGTCCAAGGGCTTTTGTTATTCACTTTATATATAGAAATGTTATTGTTGTTGTTAGGTGCCATCGAGTCGGTATGTGACTCATAGCGACCCTCATAGGGTTTTCAATGGCTGTTTCGGGATTGCCTTGGGAGTGGATTGCCAGGACCTTCTCCCAACATATAGAAATAGTTAACATTTTATCTAGTATGTGTTCCAAATATTTTCACCAATCTCTGATGGGAGTTGAACCCAGGGCCTCGCGCTTGCATGCTTTGCAAGTGCTGGACCACTAAGCTGCACCCCCAGCCCATTTTTTTACTTTTTGAGACAGGGTCTTGCTAAGTTACCCTAAATTATGCTGTTACACAACTTGCGATCCTCCTGCCTCTACCTCCAGAGCCACTGGGATTACAGGCGTGCGCCACCACGCCCAGCTTTGCTCTTTTTCTTTATAGCTGCTGGGTTTTATAGCTTCCTGGGGAAGCCTCTCCCATTCTATCAGCATACAAGCATTGTCAGGTGCCATCGAGTCGGTATCGAGTCAGTATCCGACTCATAGCAACCCTCTCTACAACAGGGGAAACACTATTGCCAGTGCTTCTCTGCTGTGCATAGGGTTTTCAATGGCAGATTGATTTTTGGGAGGGGGTTGCCAGGTCCTTCTCCCAAGCCTGCAGCTCCTGGTGTTCCCAGGCGGTCTCCCATCCAGGTACTAACCAGGCCCGGCCCTGCTTAGCTTCCGAGATCTGACGGGATCGGATTCCACAGGGCTATGGCTGCAGGCATATACAAGCATTAGTCTTGGAAATGTTAGAGAACATTGACAATAGTGTAATATATACTTTGCTCTCTACTTTCTGTGGAAGGATCAAAATTTTAATTTGGAAAAACTGGTAACGATGATTATTTCTCTGTAGGTTCTAGCTATTAAAAAAAGTAAAGTATTTGGACTTTTTTCTCCTAAATCCTATTAGTAAACTAGGAAGGCTGAATTCTATTAGAATCTATTGATTATTCAGTTTCTCCATGAGAAAAGTATTTTGGATTAATTCTTCCTAAGTTAAGAAAGCAGCTTAGATCAGTTGGGAGAGTGTTGCTCAGCACTCTCTGAAGACCTGGGTCCAAGCTCCAGCAAAAATGGGAGAAAGATGTGACAATCCACTCCTGAGGCAATCCCAAAACAATCAACAATTGAAAACACTATGCGGGTCGCTATGAGTTGGCCTCGACTCAACAGCATCTAACAACAACAACAAGAAGTTGAGAAAACTCTTTGAAAACTCAAAGGAAAAAAATAACACCCTCTTTTCAGTCAGAAATACTACTTTCTATATAGGCATCAACAGACTTAACTTTGATATAGGTCAGTAAAATCTGCTAAGTATAATCTTACACCAGAACTTTACTTATGGAGAAGTGGAGATCCAAAGAAGATAATTTTTTTAAAAATCAGCTTTGAGGTGTGTGTGTGTAGGGGAAAGTAGTAGAAGTGAGAGAAATAGAAAGTGATGGGGAGGAAGTGAGAAGCAGCATGGCAGAAAGCTTCCCAGAGGCCATGTGGGAGCTGGCCTGACAAGGTGACAGGCAGAGACAAATGAAGAGCATGTTCTAAGTAAAAGACAGAGCAAAAGAAAAGAGGAGGCAAGAAACCTAAGGCCATATTCAAGACCTGCAAGGTGTTCCTGGCTGGTGCACAGTCCTGACCTGGCCACTTAGCCACCCCATGGTTCCCTCTAAGGAGGATCACTTGCCTACAGGGCCTGAGAGGGAACATTCCTCAACCAGCCCCTCCACTGTTACAGATTGTGCCATGAAAGGACCTGAGCTGAGGGTGGGCTAGCGATGAAGTAATGAGGCCAAAAGCTCCATCCAAGTGTGAGGTTCTGACAATTGTTCAGTTAGTAGTAGAATCGGTCACTGAAAGACATACTGAGTGAGGTCATAGGCAGCAGAAGCAGGAGTACCAAGGAGGACCAGCACCTTCAATTGACTGACCTAATCTGTAAACCAAGGGGACCCTTCTCTATTGTCTTCAAGGAATTTTCCAGAAGGCTCTAAATTCTACCAGAATAGAATATACTTAAAGTCCTACTTTTCCATTTTGCACCAGAGAAATTCCTACCAACTGTTAAAGCAGGCAAAGGAAACCAGGGTACATTTCAGCTGACTAAAGTGCCTGAGGCAATTAAGTCAAAATATTTTTCAAATAACAGTCAAAGGGCTCGTCTCACATTAACAAATACTAGTAGACCTTCCAGATGTGTCCTAATTGGCCTAGCTGTAGAAACATCCCTTACATGTACTGGTCATATGTAGAGAGGTGTTGAATCTACTAAGAAGAGATACAGATATTGGTACCTGTATGCACTCAGGCAACCAAGGACAGGTGTCAACCTGGCCTCCTCCAGCGTCCTACATCCTCCTTCCTCCCTCGCTCAACTATACCCAGATGACTCTGCCCAATCTGCCCCTGCTCTGGCATGACAGCGGCAGTACTCCCTTCAGGCTCTGCCCAATGTTTCAATTGCTCTTCCTCTGCATAAACAGCACTTCAAGCACAAACTCCTAGCCTTACCTTCTCGTGGATTCAAACCACCTCACCTTTATGTTCCTATCACCCTCACTTCTCCCACAGAACTCTGCTGAGCCCTACAGGGGACCCCTTATCCTTCCAGAGTCACAACTCAGGACCTGCCTCATGAAAAATGAACTCCTTCTCCTCTGCCTGGCTCTTTAACAAAATGTGGAAGAGAGCAAAGAGAAAGGCTGGCCTAGTTTTCAAGATCTACTTGGAGACCAAGCCACTCTTGGTGCCACTCTAAGCCATTAGCACTACTGGCTACTGCCCACAGAGACTTCTATAGCCCGGCTCCTGGGCCTGAGTCACTCTGTGACCAGCAATCTCCACCCAGGGTAGCTGTTGCTGCAGAGCCCAACCAGGACATGGCTGCGGTATGCATATCTGGTCCAGACTGTTCGTCCCCACCCTTGCTGCTTTCAGGAAATTCATGAGTTATCTCAATGATTTCCTAGTTAGTTAGATTCCCCACTGGTGTTGACTCTGGGTTGCATTTCCCATTAAGGCCTCCATGTTCATCTACCTCCTTTCTGCATGTCAGCAGATGGCCTTGACTCTGAATCAGTAGGAAAGGTGGTGGGAGTCAGAATCTTATCTTCCATATCCAGCTGTATACACCTTTCACTACTGCTATTCCTTTGTTAGAAACTTGTCCATCTCTTCCTCTCTCTTCCCAATCCATACTCAGACCATATCCAGCTCCAGTCAGGTCTAATTCTAAACCCAACAGACCCATCTGTCCCCTTGTTCCTGCCCACTCAAACCCCACTCCACACTAATTCACTCTCATCCATCATAGGACTGCTGTTCTTCCAGTCACCAAGGTTCTCCATCCAAATGGTCATCTCTGATTTTCTCTTCTTTGTCCTCCAAAACTCTTTAATTCAGATGATGCCAGAAAAAAAGAGAATTCTAGATAGGTCCTTAAGAAACATCTCCTTCTCCACCTGGTCAAGAGACTTCTGGAGTCTGAACTCCATTTCCAATCCAGCCCAAGGCCATGAGTCTGCTTTGATTCATTTGTGACATTTTCTCATTCAACAGAAGCAAAACTTCAGAAAAGTATAGAAGAACCGTCTCTACTGCCCCAGACACACAGGACCCACGTGAGCAGCACAGTCACAAAGCACAGGTGGAAGAAGTGTCCTGAGAACAGGTAAAGATCTAAACTCAGCCATGAAAAACCATCAACGACTTCCATACATTACCACAGAAGGCAGCTTTGGGGAGAACATGGGAAAACTTTAGATTTGTCCACACAATGGAGGAGAGCATACAGTGGCTTCCAGTTAGCAAGCATGGAAAGTTGGTGGTCACTCCTCAATGAAGTTACTTTGTAAGGTCAAGGAAAAAGCAAGCTACTTTCAGTGAAAATTATCCCTAAGAATCTCCAGTGTCACACAAAGTACTATGTAGGTGCTTCAGGTGACCTGGTGGAGTCACTAATGTGCCTACTCAAGTTGAGAAAACTTTGAGGCTGACTAAGGATGGAAGCCAAGGAAAGACTGAATGCAGGCTGGCCACTCACACCACTTTGTCCCCCGGAAGACTAACAAATCCCTCCTGCAGGTGGGGTGTTCTCTGGGGTTCCTCCTAGCCTATCGCATGTACTCTACCTTGCTTTAACCTTAAGCACCAAAACTTCAAGACATGTCAACAGATGTGTGTCTTGAGAGGACTAAGGTGGTTAGATTTCTGACCTAAGAATTGAATGGGCAACACTACTGCACTAAAAACCAGGTTAAGACCTCAAAACTCTGAAATTTAACAGGCTCAGCTTCAGATCCTGGCTTCACTCCTTATCAGTGTATGAACCTGCACCAGTTCCTGCCAAAAGCCTTTTTCCTCCTATATAAAACAGAGATAATAGTGCCCACCTCATTAGCGGTTGCTGGGAGAATTAGGAAAAACTTAACAGACATAAACTATTATTACTACTGGCATCCACAGCAGCCTGAGCACATCTCCATTATTCAAGCTGACTTGGCCTCATGGGCATGTTATCAAGATCAAACAGACAGGCACCTTGTCTCCAGCCTTCGTTAATCACCAGAACTAAACTGTCCTGTCTGTCTTTAGGTTTAGTTCAGGCAGCTGTGATCATTAAGAATGACAAACACAAGGACAAGGTAGAAATACAGAAAGGCCTATATGTTGAAATACATAACGAAAAAGCAGAAATTGGAATGATGTGTCTACTGAACAAAACTAGTAAAAAGAGTACAAAATCAACAGGATCGTCTCCTAGGAGGCTACAGAGAGACTAAGTAGCAATAGCTGGTGCTTCACTATGGAAGTTTTCTTTGTTTGCTTTTAGGATAAAGCTGGTAAAAGGATCATTTTTCAAATGCGGGCACTGAGTGACATCTATAGCAATACCAATCTCTTTCTGTACCCCCTCCCCGTGTTAGCCACATACTTTGTTAGGGTTCGTAATAATAGGAAATCAAACTGTTCCAGGTATGATGATAAGCTGAGCTAAGCAAGTAAGAAACAATCAGTTACTTGATTTTGATAGTCAAGGGAACTCACACTCAAGGTCAATATTGGTCTAAAGGTACAAAGTACATTCAGTAGGAGGAGGGGTGAGAACTGACACCAGGAACAATGCCCACAGTTTGACCAATACTATCTCAGAAATTCCTATTATGTCATCCAGAGCCAATCAGAACCCGGCATCAGGATGAAACCATACAGAGTTACAATTTCAAGTTAAAGCAAGAAAACTGGATGTCTTGGGTAAGTTTAGTGCATGTATAGTTTCCAGGAAGCTTTCTGAAAGGCTGCAGATGGCACCCTGGTTCCCATGTGTTTCTTTGTGGATGCGAGGATGGAACCATGAGCCTAGGCCAGCTCTGCTTAGCAGACCGAAAGTGGGACAACTGATCATCACTAATCAGTATTTCCTTAATCACAGTTCTCAAAAGAGAATGAGGCAAAAAAGAAGGGACCAGAAAATCTGAGGAAATATCTTGAATGCATGCAGGACCCAGCCATCCTTCTCTATCGCAGGGCTTACCATGATTGAGTGGGGACTGGAAGGCACAGGACTTGAAAATAATTCCCCAGTAATCACAAACCTGGGCCTGGGGTTTAGCTCAGTTGGTAGAGTTCTGCTCTGTGCTCTGAGGCCTTGGGTTTGATCTCCAGCACCACAAAAATGGGAGAAGAATGTGGCAGCCCACTCCTCAAACAATCCCGAAGCAATCAGCCATTGAAAATCCTATGAGTAAATTGGGCGTGGGGGCACACACGTATAATCCCAGCAGCTGGGGAGGTGGAGGCAAGAGGACTGCAAGTTTGAAACCAGAGGCAGTCTGTATAACTTATCGAGACCCTGTCTCAAAAAGTAAAAAAAAATGGGCTGAGTGTGCAGCTCAGTGGTACAGCACTTGGAAAGCATGCAAGCCGAAGGCCCTGGGTTCAACCTCCAGTACTGCAAAAAAAAAAAAAAAAAAAAAAGAAAAAAGAAAAGAAAATCCAATGAGTGTTGCTGAGTGGGACCCTAATCAACAGCATATAACAACACAATAGCAATCACAAATCTATGTGTATACAATCTCTCTCTTTTTCTCTTTTACACACACATACACATACCTGTCCCATGGGCTACCCTGGAGTTAAGACTCACTAGACTAAAAACAACATGCAGTATCAAGAACCCACTGTTAGATGCCATCGAATCGAGTCTGAGTCATAGCAACCCTATGTACAGCAGATGGAAACACTCCCTGATTCTGTGCCAGGCACACCATCTTATTTGTCTAAGCCCATTGTTGCAGACACTGTATCAATCCATCTGGTGGAGGGTTTTCCTTTTTTTCGCAGACCTGCCACTCTCCCAAACGTGATGTCTTTCTCCAGGGATTGGTCTCTCCTGACTACATGTCCAAAATACATAAGACACAATCTAGCCATCCTTGCTTCCAAGGAGCACTCACAAGAAGAGGCACTAGAATCCAGGAGTTCAGTAGAAGGTAAGGTACCACCTATTCCTGGGCATCATTAACTGGTTAATCCAGTCTATACCTACACTGGAAGGCACCACTGCAGAGGCAATTACTTTGTAACAGGCTGTTGCTCTGTAGGGCTGGGATTTAGCTCAGCTGGTAGAGCACTGCTCTGCAGTCTCTGAGGTCCCGGGTTTGACTCCCAGAACTGCAAAAATGGGAGAAGGACACAATCCTGAAACAATCAGCCACTGAAAACCCTATGAGGGTTGCTATGAGTCAGACACAACTCAATGGCACCTAACAACAATAACACTGCTCTGCAAGGCACACATCCATCAAGGTCAATCGTCAACTATTTCAGATATTTTAAATGAGGAATCAGAGGTAGGCAGCTGCTGCCATGGACACAGGGCATAATTAGACCATGTCCTGATCATGGTCTTTGCTACATTTATCTGCACTGTTTGCCCTTTGAGTTGTGGCCTGGTCCCAGCCTCAAGGCTGGTTCTCACCAGCCAAGACCTCCATGATGCCTATTCCTCAAAGTCTGCTTCAGTGCTGTCTCAAACACAAGGCAGAAGGCAGAAATGAAGAGTAGAGAAGAAAGGTCGGTAGAATAAAAAAGAAACCTGGATGTATAAAGGGGAAGAGAAAAGCTGCTTCTTGGCAGATTAGGAAAAATTACGCACAAGGAGCATTTCATAACCAGAAGTATGAGTATACAACATGGAATCAGAGTATTTAATTCTAGAGATGCTATAAACCTGGTGGCTGTAGTGAGGCTCCACTGACTTTTGAAGGAAACAAGCATTATAAAACTGTGATCTTGATAGTTTTTCTGTTCATAGGTCCAATAACCACCTCACAGCAGTGTCCTTCCCTTTCCAGGTGATTAGTGCTGAGTTTGTTGTTAGGTTAGTTTTTTCTAGCTTATGTGGGTCCTGGGAGAGTGCTGTCTGCTAAAGCACAATTGCCAAAACAGGCACAGAGCTTTCTTGCCATCCATATGCAATTAGGAGCCCATTAAATACCCCTCGGGTAACTCAACACACAAAATCATTCTCCATGGTATAGCTAATGCAGAGACTAACTGGAAAGAGCACTGGCTCAGGAGCACCCAGGCTTGACCTGCATTTCCTGATCTGTCAAATGAGGGCCCTTTTGGTAAATTCCATACTTCAGACTTGTGAGAAAGAATTAATAGAATAAATGGAAGCTGGACACCATGGGGCATGCCTGTAATCCTACCAACTCGGGAGGCTGGGGCAAGAGCATCATATCATGAGTTTGAGGCCAGAGGCAGCGTAGACAACTTAATGAGACCCTCTCTCAAAAATTAAAATGAAAAAGGAGCTGGGAGGTGCAACTCCAGTGGTAGAGCACTTGCCTAGCATGTATAAGGCCCCAGGTTCAACCCCCTAGTACTGTAAATAAATAAGTAAATAAATAGGATAGGACTTTATAAACTATATGGAGTGACAGTATAAATTAACCACACCTCTCCCCTTGGATCTTTATGATGGAGTAAAGTACACCACCAAGAAATAGTATCACTTGTTCTCAAAAGACCCTATCAGTTTGGCAGTTATTCTATTTAAAGAAAGATATAGAGTGGTTATTTTTTTCCTTGATGAGGTATAAAGTTTTTAAGTAGGGTGTGGTGGTACATGCCTGTAATCCCAGCACTCAGAAGGCTGAGGCAGGAGGATCTCATGAGTTCAAGGCCAGTCCAGGCTCCATAGCAAATCACAGGCCAGCCTCAGCTACAGAGTGAGACTCTGTCTCAAGAAAAGGAAAGGAGGAAGGGAGGGAGGACGGGAGGGAAGAAGGGAGAGAGGCAGGGAGGAAGGAAAAGAGGGAGGGTAGGAGGGAGGCAGAAAGAAAGGAAGAGGTTTTATTTTTCTCCAGAAACTTTATGACTATCATTTTAATTTCCTTGGTAAGACCACCACTATGTCCTGAGCAGCAGAACTCAAGCAGGAAGGGAAGGAGGGCCAAGGATCACTTTCATGTGTCTAAGTCAGACAAGGGCTGGGATTTAGCTCAGTTGGTAGAGCACTGCTCTGCAGTCTCTGAGGTCCTGAGTTCGATTCCCAGCACTGCAAAAATGGGAGAAGGACATGGGAATCTACTCCGGAGACAATCCCAAAACAATCAGCCATTGAAAACCCTATGAGGGTCACTATGAGTTGTACATGACTCAATGGCACCTAACAACAACAAAAAGTCAGACACAGTTCTGACTAATGAAGATAGATTGGAAGGACAGGACTGTGAACCATAACAACAAACTCTTACAAGGGCTGGCCCCCTTTTCCAACACTATCTTGTTTAAGCCCCACACCTCTGTGAGGTAGGTACTGCCATTATTTCTACATTTTGCAGATCAGGGAAAAGACTTAAAGTGGTTGAGGCAACTTACCAACATAACAAAGTTATTAACTGCAGAATTAGGACTCAGGCTCCAGGGCCATGTTCTTAACCACAGTGCCTCATTCAGCTATTTCACTGGCAAATCAATCTAGAACCAACAGAAGCTTTTCTGCAGGTGCTCTGTGCTCCAAGAAAGAGTTCTATCCATTCAATTATTGAGCACACTGCTGGAAAGACAAAGACTTCCCCTTATCTACCCAGGGGAACCTAAATTCCAAGGGCCCAAGAGTCTAAAGAAAACTCAGAAAGCACTAAAAGGTGTGTGGCGGGGCTATAGTGAATCACAGAACAGGCTACGCTACAAAACACTGTCCTCTCTATGATCATGTTGTTGTTGTTAGGTGCCATCAAGTCATTGTCCAAATCATAGCGACCTCAGTGCAACAGGCAAAGCGCTATTGTCAGTGCTTCTCTGCTATTCATAGAATTTTCGATGGTGGATTGATTTTTGGGAGTGGGTTGCCAGGGCCTTCTCCCAAGCCTACAGTACCTAGTGTTCCCAGGCAGTCTCCCATCCAAGTACTAACCAGGCCCAACCCAGCTTAGCTTCCAAGATGGAATCAGATGCCACAGTGCTACAGCCTGAGGTTCTATTGTCACAGGCTTCCCAAAATCTGCCTGGGATAAACAGCAGCCTATTAAGGACATATAATCCATATCAATAAGACTGTTTAAGTAAACCACAGTGTACCACAAGAAGTCATGCAGTATTCCCTCAGTATTACTTATCCTGCCCTGTCTCAAATCCATTGCTGTAGGTAAGCAAAGGTTTTACTACATGGACTAACACCATAAAACCCCCACCACACTTCACGCCCTTTTTGCTGTGCTATAGGAACACATTTCTACCATCTGGGGAGTTGGTAACAACCACCATTAGCCTGGGGCTTACTGGGACACTAAGGTCATATCGCCTGCAGCTGTAGCCCTGTGGCATCCGATCCCATCAGATCTCAGAAGCTAAGCAAGGTCAAGCCTGGTTAGTACTTTGATGGGAGACTGCCTGGGAACACCAGGTGCTGTAGGCTTAGGAGACAGACCCAGCAACCCACTCCCCAAAATCAATCTGCCATTGAAAACCCTGTGAACAGCAAAGAAGCACTGACAATAGTGTTTCACCTGTTGTACGTAGGGTCACTATGATTCGGATACCGACTCGATGACACCCAACAACAACAACAAGGTCATATCAGATGAGGCTATATGAGCTCCACAGGTAGCAACTGTTCATATTATCACCACCTAGTGACTGTTCTTGACTTAGTCTTCCCTTTTACACTGGCTGGCTAAGGCAGCTGCCTCCACAGATGTTTTCCTTTGTAAAGTACTCTGTGAAATGATGGGTTTGTTTGTTTTTCCAGTACAAGGCAGTTGAACTCAGGGCCTCACATACACTTTTTGTAAGCGTTCCACCACAGAGCTGCACCCCTAGCCCTTTTTTCCCCCCTTTATTAGTAAATGTTGGTGGGGTACAGAGTAATACAGTATTTGCTTTTTCCATTATGCAACGATTACACCACTCTTGGTTACACTTTTATTAACTTATAAAGTTTATGGAAATTTTTGACTAATATGTAACAAAACTCAAATGCATATTTGGGTTATATTCCCCTATTTTCCCCATGTACTCATGAAGTTGCATCATTTACATTGAGATTATCCTCTCCCCCTTCATCCCTTTACATTGTTTCTCCTCCCCATCCCACCTTCCACAATCTTCGCTTCCTTTCGCTAGTCCCCTCCCTCCTTCTTTCTACTCTTTATATTTTCCCTTCTTCACTAAGTGTAATTGTGCATTTTTATATATCTACTTATGTATAGGATTTTTCTTCCTTTAAGTAAGATTCAGCTCCCACATGATTGAGAACATAGGGTATTTCTCTTTTTGAGCCTGTGTTCATTCACTTAAGATGATATTCTCTAGTTCCATCCATTTTGCTGCCAATGACATTATTTCATTCTTTTTTATTGCTGAGTAATATTCCATTGTTGCAAATGAAACGGTTTCATTCTTTTTTATTGCTGAGTAATATTTCATTGTGTATATGTACTATATTTTTATACATTCTTCTGATTATAGGTGTGCACCACCACTCCTGGCTGAAATGGTTTTATTATATATGTTGCTTGTACTGTATTATTAGAAGTTCATGACTTCAAGAAAATATTTCATCATTCAACAAGTTCTCTTTTTAAGACTTGAACACAGGACACATACGGTACTGAGCTACAAGCCTAGCTCCTTTTTTTTTTTTTTTTTATTACTGACGTGTTGACCCTGGGGCCTCCCACATACTAGGCAAGCACTCCACCACTGAGCTTCACCTTCAGCCCATTTTTCTTTTGAGACAGAGTCCCACTAAATTGCATAGGCTGCCTCTGGTCTTGAACTCGTGATCTTCCTGCTTCAACCTCCCGAGGTGCTGGAATTATAGGCATGTGCCACAGCTCCAGGCAGTTTTAGGTTATTTGTAAGGAACTATTAGTCTTCCATCTAGGTCAACAAGTAATAGTCTCAGTTACTGAATCAGAACTTAAGCAACTTTCTGAAAGCCACACTGGGAGATCACCAAGTATCTCAGATGTTAAGATGTTCCCAACTGAACATACTACCTTCCCCCTAAACATGATCTTCCTCTTATCCCCAAACTTGATGAGGGGCCCCCGTCCTTCCAGTTTTATAGACCCCTGTCTTTCTAGTCTTATAGTCCCAATGCCTGGGCTTGTCCTTGGTGACAACTTTTTCTTTTGTTTTTACTATGGTGGGGATCCAATCCATGGCCCTATACATGCTAATAAAGTGCTTTACCACTGAGCTAGACCCCCAGCCTAGCCTGGGCTTGTGCTTAGAACACCTTCTTACTTCTTACATCCAGCCCACCACATCCCACATGTTTGTCTCCTGACTCTTCCAAATCTCTCCTTTTGTCTGTACAGCCACCTCCAGTCCAGGGCATCACCATCTCTCAGGTAAATGTTGTAAGAGTCTACCAGACCTTCCTGAATGCCTTTGTGCCTCTTTCCAATGTTTTCCATACCACAGCCAGAGTGAGCTTCTCCCTCCCTCCCTTTCTTTCTTTCTCTTTCCTTCCTTCCTTCCTTCCTTTTCCTTTCTTTTTCTCTTTTCTTTCTCTCCCTCCTCCTCCTCCTTTTCCTCTTCTCCTTTCTTCCTCTCTCCCTCTCTCTTCCTCCCCCCAATCTCTCTCTCCTTCTGGTCTCCTCTACATCTTCCTCCTGATAACTTCCAATAACCCTTTAGTCATTCCTCATTGCCCTTGAGACAAAGACCACATCTTCAGTGTGGGCCTTCAAGGCCCTGTGGGTCATGACTCCTGCCCCACTGCTGGGCTCATGCTGTGTACACAGCACGCACCTCCAGGGGTGTCATGGGATTCCCCCAGAAGTGGTGCTCCTGCCTTACATCCATGCTCATCCCTTTCTTGCCTACACTACCATCAGTTAGCCAATCCACTCATCCTAGAGATGTCAACCCAGTTCCCACTTGCTTGGGGACTAAAACTCCATGACTAGAACCCAAGCAGAAGGGGCTCCCTGCTGATTGTGCTTTCTCACAGTCCTTCCTGTTCTTCATGGCCCTTGCATTGATTGTTTGATCACCTCTCCACCCACCCTGTCTAGCCTCTTGGAGGCAGGTTGGGTACTATACTGCTTTGTGAAGTAGCTGGCAGTATAGTACCCAACCTGCCTCCAAATGACAAGACTGAATAGTAAAGCCTTGCCTCCACTCTCAGAGCTTGAACTCCATGTGTCCAACCAGTTTGGTTAACATTAAAATGATTGTGGACTGCCAGGCGCACGCCTGTAATCCCAGTGACTCAGGAGGCAGAGGCAGGATTGCAAATTAAAGACCAGAGGTAGTCTGTGTAATTTAACAAGACTCTATTTCAAAAAGTAAAAAAAAGGGGGGGAGGGGCTAGGGGTGCAGATCAATGGTACAGCATTTACAAAGCATGCAAGCACAAGGCCCTGGGTTCAACTCCTAGTACTGAAAAAAAAAAAAAGGATTGTGGAAACCTGTAACAGTGAAGAAATTGTGAAATTAAGAGAGCCTTGGCCTTTGCATGGTGGTGCATACCTGTAATCCCAGTACTCAGGAGGATGAGGCAGGAGGATTGATCGAGTGTGAAGCCAGCCTGGGCTACATATTGAGACCCTGCTCCAAAAGCATTCAAAAAAAAGGCAGGTGGAACATGCAGGAGCACCTTAGATGTGTAAAATTCTAAATACTTGTTCTATACACATAATAAATCAAGGCGAAAATTAGAGTTTTTCTAGGCTTTTTTGTTTGTTTTTGTTTTAAAGGTACTTGAGGGTTGAACTCAGGGCCTCACACAGGCTTTGCAAGCCCTCTACCAATGAGCTGTACTCCCGTCCCATTTTTTATTTGAGTCAGGGCCTTGCTAAGTTATGCAGGTTGCCTCTGGCCTCAAACTCACAATTCTCTTGCCTCAGCCTCCTGAGTCACTGGGATTACAGGCATGCGCCACCATACTTGGCTACACTATGTGTTATATTTGAAATTAATTCCTGTATGGTAGTACCTTGATCCATTTATATTAACATTTCATGGCCAGACATGGTGGCTCACCCCTGTAATCCTAGTGATTCGGGAGGCAGAGTTAAGAGGATAGCAAGTTTGAGGCCAGAGTCAGCCTGAGTAACTTAGCAAGACCCTGCCTCAAGGTAAAAAAATAAAAAGTGGGTAGGGATGCAGCTCAGTGGTGCAGTGCTTGTAAAGTATATGTGAGGCCCTAGGTTCGGCCCCCTAGTGCCACAAAATAATAATTATAGTAGTAGTAGTAGTGGTGGTGGTGGTGGTGGTAGTAATAAAACCATTTCCGAGATGTCTGCCTAAGTTCAACTTTATGAGATACATCTTTCAAGAGAAATTAAATTCCAACATCTATTTGATGTAAAATTCTTTAAATTTTGGCATTCTGTTTTAAACTTGGCAGCAAACAAGAAACTTCAAAATGGAGAAAGAAGAGCCGGGCGCAGTGGCGCACACCTGTAATCCCAGCGGCTTGGGAGGCGGAGGCAGGAGGATCGCAAGTTCAAGACCAGAGGCAGTCTGAGAAATTTAGCGAGACCCTGTCTCAAAGAGTAAAAAAAAAAAAGGGGGGGGGGCGCTGAAGGTGAAGCTCAGTGGTCTAGCACTTGCAGAGCATGCAAGCGTGAGGCCCTGGGTTCAACCCCCAGTACTGGGGAAAAAAAAATAGAGAAAGAAAAATAATTGATCCCTAAAATGAACAATGAGGGGTCTCTCTGCATCACCCCAACTGCTCACAAGTTACACTAATTCAAAGCTTTTAGATATGGGTAAAAGAGAGAGAACTAACTTTCACTGAAGATGTATATGTCCCAGACACTTTACGATACTCCTCACAGTATCTTCATGGCTTTATGAGACAGGAATTATGCCTCCACTTCCCAAATAAGGAAACTGAGGCAGAGAAGTAGAGTGACTTGCCTCAGGCCTAATAACCAGTTAAGGGCAGACACAGAAACCAAACAGGTCTGGGCCCTCCTCCCACCAATGTCTGAAACTAGAAAAGGCTAGCAGCTGCCATTTTCTGGGGGACTGTCCACCGCGTTGGAGGCCAAATGTTGGCATGTTTATTTTGAAGTCTTTTGATATCACCTGCAATTCAGCAGTTACGTATCTTAGCTTCAAGATCACCCTAATTTTTAAAGAGTTGTTTTTCTCAATTCAATCTTTTCTGCTTCCAGCTCTCTAAAAGACTTTCGCCTACACATATGATCATCCCTAAAAAACTTTGTTTAAATTACAATTGCTTATAGAATTTGGATCAAAACATAAAGGCAAATCTGAAAAAAACCAAATGCTTGCTTTGCATCAAATGCCTACTGTATGTTTCCACCCCAAACCCACCAAAACAATGGTAAATAAGATACTCCTGACTTACAAAACAAATTTTCAAAATAATTTACTTTTAAGCCAAATTCACAGTTTATTTTCCTCAAGAAATAATGCTATGAGGTAAATTCCTTGCCAGGCCACAAAAGGTTAACAGCTCAAATTGTCATCCAGGGATTCTGCATGTGCTAAGAGGAAATATTACAGTCCATTCAGATTACTACACAGAAATTGTTGTTAGGTGCCATCTGACTCACAGTGACCCTACATCCAACAGGGGAAACACTATTATCAGTGCTTCTCTGCTATTCATGGAGTTTTCAATAGTGGATTGTTTTTTGGGAGTGGGCTGCCAGGTCCTTCTCCAAAGCCTACAGTATCTGGTATTCCCAGGCATTCTCCCATCCAAGTACTAACCAGGCCTGACCCTTCTTAGCTTCCAAGATCCAACTGGATCAGATGCCACAAATGAAATCATGACTCCTGACAGATATGGAGGGAGCAGAATGACACCAACTACTTGGTACACTCATTATGAAGTGCTTAAATGCCTGATATGCTAAGGTGACATGGAGCACAGCTTTCCTCCATGGTCTTTTATATGAATATGTGTATTGTAAGCATGTGCATGCGCATGTGTAAACGCATCTGTAGCTCTTTGTCAGTAAGTGTTTCAAAGCCTATTAACCCCCTGCCCCAGGTAACTAAGATAACAGCACTTCTCAATTGGCACTGCCCACCCACAACCCAGCTCCCAACACCCTGCTTAGCTCAGGCCCTGGGCAAGGTGGCTGAGGTAGCACTGAACAGCAGGGCAGAGATGGGAATCACAAAAGAAGAAAGGGAGCAAGGTCCACGTGTCCTCCAGCAGGTCAGGTGGGTTCCTGGTACAAAGAAAGAGTTCTCATGTTTCCAACTCAAACAGAGCCCCAGGTGTAAACCCCAGCTCTGCCCTTCACCAGCTGGGTGATCTCAGGCACCTTATATTTTTCTGAGCTTCAGCTTTGCACCTGAAAAGTGTGAGCGATAAAGTCTACCCCACCGCATCTGTGTGAGCAGGAGGCCCCTGGTGCAGTTTCCTCTGTGGACTGTTAGTGTCTTTCCTTAGTCATTTAGCATCAGCTTCCTGGTCTATGCAGGTGAGCAGGTATGCAACGAAGGCAAGCAAGGTGACAGTACCAATACAATGTTGTGGTGATTACAGAAAGACATATTCCCACAGATCTGTCTGTCGCAGAATTATGCAAATCCTAGTTATCAAGGTACCCTGGCAACTAGGGTACTAGGAAGAACTGTGGGGTGAGTAATAGGCCACATGCATGAAAAAATGCTTTGAACCGTGGCAGCACCCCTGATAGAATGATACTGCTTCCTAAAAGACTGGTTATAATTTTGTGATTCAATGCTTTGGTCAATGTTTTGGGGGTTTTTTGTTTGTTTGTTTGTTTTTTGCAGTACTGAGGGGTAAACCTAAGGCCCCGAGCAAGTGCTCTATGACTGAGCCACAACCTTGTTGTTGTTGTTGTTGTTAGGTGCCCTCGAGTCGGTATCCGACTCATAGCGACCCTCTGTACAACAGGGGAAACACTATTGTTAGTGCTTCTCCGCTGTTCATAGGGTTTTCAATGGCAGATTGATTTTTGGGAGGGGGTTGCCAGGTCCTTCTCCCAAGCCTGCAGCACCTGGTGTTCCCAGGCGGTCTCCCATCCAGGTACTAACCAAGCCTGACCCTGCTTAGCTTCCGAGATCTGACGGGATCGGATGCCACAGGGCTACGGCTGCAGGCAACCTTAGCCCCTGTTTTATTTTTTGAGATAGTGTCTCACTAAGTTGTACAGGATGCCCCTGGCCTCAAACTCATGATCCTCCATGTTCAGCCTCCCAAGTCACTGGGATTACAGAAGTGCATCACAGCACCCAGCTGTGGTTCAATGCTTAAAAATGACATTCAGAAGAAAAGTTGCCTCAGGCCACAGCTGCAATCTTTCAGCCTGTGCCCAGGCCCTGTGTGTAGGGTTCAGGGCCAAGCTCAGGTCAGCTGGCCTCTGGATGCAGTGACCACTCCAGGGAAAGCACTTGGGTAGTCAGACTTTGTTGAGTGACAGTTGACGGATCAGTTCGTGCTAAAGACAGTTGTACAGGCAAAACATCAGACAGCAACGTTCAATGGCCCAGCTCAGAAGCCAGCCAGAGAGCAGGAAGATGCTCAGTTCTACTTTGAACCATAGGCAGGCAGCCAGCAATTTCAACTCTCCTCCCATTCTTGCTACAGGAAAACTGACAAGAAAAAAGAGAGTGGGAAGAGGGAGAGGAGGAGGAGGTAGAAGGGAAAGAGAAGAAGGGAAAGGGGAAGAAGAAGAAGAAGAAGAAGAAGAAGAAGAAGAAGAAGAAGAAGAAGAAGAAGAAGAAGAAGAAGAAGAAGGGGAGGAGGAGGAGGAGGAGGAGGAGGAGGAGGAGGAGGAGAAGGAGGAGGAGGAGAAGGAGGAGGAGATACCAAACTGATTTTTGGTGTCAGGAATCTGACACCAAGGTCCTGACTCCTTAAAAGATCCTTCAAATGAATCTATCAAGATCTCTGCACAGAAGTTTCATAGAATTCCGTCACCCCAAAGAATATGGTTACTCCAAAATTTGTTGGAGTGAAAATAACAGCAGGTCAGCTCGGCATGATGGCACATGCCTGTCACCCCAGCACTTGGGAGGCTGAGTCAGGAGGATGGAGAGTTCAAGGCCAACCTGGTCTACATAGTGAGTTGGAGGCCAGCCTGAGCTACCTAGTGAGACTCTGTCTCAAAAACACAAAACAAAAATCCCCCTCCCCGAAACTAAAAAACATCAGGCTTGTCTCAAGTGTCATCTCCTCAGAAAGACTTTCCTAGCCACCTTACACTGAAAGAACAGCCTCCCCACTCCATTATTTGTGTTTCAGAATAACAGCACTACATGACATCACGTCACATGCATCCCTGTGACCTGTCTCCCTAAAAGAATATATTTTCTATGTGACAGAAACTTTTTTTTGTTCACTGTTGTGTCCCAAAGGCTGGCACACAGTCAAGACCTAAATATATATTGGCTGAATGGCTGAATGGACACTGCATATAGAGCCTAAGCAAGCTGTGTATGTCATTAGAAAATCCCAAGTAGTTCAGAAGATAAATACAGCATTTACAGCTATTTTAGAAAGTGGGCGTCAAGCATGGTATGTTCCAGAAGGTAACATATGACACAGCTGCTATGAGAAAGTGAGGTGTAACTGAAACCCCAGATCTACTCTGTGGTCTCCTTTCCAGGAACATGAGCCTTTCGAACTGAGGACTGCAGACACAGTGCCTAACCACTGTCCATGTCGTTTCACCTGGGAAAGCACATTTCTTTTAAGAAACTGAAATCCCAATGCAGCTGCTATGTAAAAGAAAAGGATCCTTCTGGAGAAGAGGGGATACTCTTGGGTGGTCAGTTAGATCTTTATCAGATAAATAAAACCTGCTCTGCAAACCACCACCTGCCAGTGGTTCAGAAATGGAAATCAAAGAGCTGTTGACACCACAAAGACTCTAGAGCCCCAAACCTGTGGTTCCAACACCTGTCTGTGCCTCATAATCACCCCACTCCCAGCCCATGGAAGGCCCAAGGCAAAGCACAGCAAAGGAGCAGAAGGTAGGATACAAGTCTAAGGCATGCAGTTTTTACAAGACATTTTCTGAAACATATGCATTTTATTCTTAAATAGGAGACTTCTGAACTCATGTTATGCACAATACATGCATCCAATGCCTCCTTCATAATTAACGGAAAATAACTTATCTAGCAAATTAGTTTCAGGCTCTAACTACCCAGAAGTTTTTTTACTGGTCTTTTTACTCTAGGGGAAAAAAAGCATATGGAAACAAGGGAAATAAATGTATAGTTGGTATTGCTTTTTCAAATATACATATTAAAACTGCCCTTACACAAAAATATCTTCTTCAAAAAGACTATTACAGCTGGACACAGTCATGCATGCCTGTAAGCAACTCAGGAGGTGGAGGCAGGAGGACTGTAAGTTAGAGGCCAGAGACAGCCTGCATAATTTAGTGAGGCCCTGTGTGAAGATAAAAAATAAAAAAGGGGCTGAGGGTATAGCTCTGCAGTTCAGTAGTGAGCATTTGCCTAGCATAGTCAAGGCCCTAGATTCAATCCCAAGTACCACAAACAAAACAAAACAAAAGTAACCCTTTCCTCTTTTAAGTTTTTCTCACATACTGTGTCACAGTGACAAAGAGCTGATAAATACAGCAGAACTTTATCCGTTAGGTTATTTCAGCAAACCAAAGTTTCTCAGAACTGCCTCTCGTAAGCTAGGTTTCTATCAAGTTTGTTTGGGGTCAAAATCTCTTTCCTAGGAAAAACACTGAGAAGCCACAGCAGTAGCTCACACAATCCTTTGTGTCCCAAACTAGCAAGAATTTGTCAAAACAAAAATAAAGATAAATAAAATATGTTGTTGTTGTTAGGTGCCCTCAAGTCATACCAGAGGCTGCACTTTTGTGAGTGCAGATCTCTCACATTTGAGTGCTCAACACAAACTGCTGACCTCACGAATTCAACCCCTGAAACCAAGACAGCAAGTTGTTAAGGCCTTCACTTAGAATTGTGATTCTTGGATTTGCTTTGAGTTCATGAAGGTGACATTTTCCACTGCAGGCTTTGACATTTCATAAGAAGTGCTCCCCACCCCCGGAGATACAGTATTTTATCCAGCTTTTCAAGAAAGATAAAAATTAATGTTGAGTCTTCAAGGTTTCAGTACATCACGGAAAATGCAAGGCACATCTCCACAGAAACTTTCCTCTTAGGCAAAGTTTTTCTCTTCAACTGAACATTTCTACATCAAACTGTAACCCTTTAGTCACTGCTCTCACTATTCTCAGGCCCCTCAACAAACAGGGTCCCAGGTATTTACAAACTTTTAACATTCTACAGGGCTGGGATTTAGCTCAGTTGGTAGAGCACTGCGCTGCAGTCTCTGAGGACCCAAGTTCAATTCCCAGCACCGCAAAAATGGGAGAAGGACCTGGCAATCCACTCCCAAGGCAATCCCGAAACAGTCTGCCATTGAAAACCCTATGAGTCAGATACCAACTCAACGGCACCTAACAACAACAACAACAACATTCTACAAGAATATACATGCACATTCCCTCTCCTGTTTTTTATTTACATTTATTTTTGTTTTGACAAATTCTTGCTATGTTATTTTGCAGACATGAAAATTTTAATATTATACAAATTACTCTCCACAATTTGGGATGCTGACCTGTTTTGATCACACATTCCCTGTTTCTGCAAGCCACAGAAGAAAGTACTCTGAAAATTTTACCTTCATTCCTAGTCTACCCAGTTACCAATATTTTTTGCACATATTCAGGGCCTTTCTTCAAAAGTATGGCCAAAGGTAGAATAAATGAGAGGCTGAAAAATGACTGCTTTTTGCTTGTTCTCCTGGACGATAATCTTCCTCCACCATTTCTTCTAAACTAAAAGGTACCATTCAATGTCAGTTTTAGAAAAAGGTCCCTTTACACTGCTATTTCCAGGTGGACTAGATATAACAGAAGGAGAAATTACAATCTGCTTAGAAAATTGCAAAATAATTTCTAACTCTATTTGCTATAATTTGACAATTCTATCTTAAGCATCTAGAAAATGTAGCATTGTGAGTTGTCTCAAACCCATTATCCTAATTGAAATCTATTTAAATGGAGTAGTTAATTCCTTTTCAAGTCACACAAAAGCACATATAGAGAACCTCCCTATTAAATCAAAGAATAGTATGCCTATAAAGTACATGTCACAAAAGCAATAAAGATTTTAGCCTCAAAATACTTCAACCATTTATCATGGCATATATGAATGCTGATTTAGAGATCTTCAAATGCTGACATACACACAAAATAAAGAATTGAAGAATTCCTTTAAAAAAATGAAGTTAAGAAAAGCAAACATGTTATAGGCATCTAATAGGTTAGCACCGTCAAGCTTTTGTTTTCCACATTTTATTGTTTTACTTATTTATTTACTCGTTTGGGAGGACAGTGTAGTGTCTTATTATGTAGCCCAGGCTGTCCTATAACTTGCTATGTAGCCCAAGCTGCCTCTAACTCATGAACCTTCTGCCTCAGCCTCCTCAGTGCAGGGATCACTGGCATTTGCACCACACCTGGCAATTATTCTCTAATAAATACACTGAACTGTAGTCCCAGATGTTAGATCACTTGATCCCAGGAGTTTGAGGTCACCCTGAACAACTTAACGAGACCCTGTCTCTTTAAAAGATAAACAAACAAAAAACCCTAGAAACTTCATTATTCCATGTTGATGGAACACATCCTAAACATTTGACTTTGGAATACACTGCATACTTTGGCAGCTTATTGAAAGCTTACAAAAATAAATTTTATAACACTTAAAAAAAAAAAAAACAAGTCTGTTGTAGGAATGCAAACCAACTGGACAAAAGGGAAGGAGCGCACAGGCACAACAGGAAGCCAAGGAAGGCTAGCTGAAGGCTTAAAGACTGCAGCAAGAAGTCACCTACACCCAGACAATTGTGGGAGGAGCCGACTCCTTCAGTATTTAAAATCCACACTGCTGACTCTTCATTAATTTTAGATGAATTTCACAGTAGGTTTTCTGTAATTACCAACAGCTTGAGTTACCAGCTCATGAAATGGCTCCATCAATGGAGAGATTGGGTTTCTTCAGCAGAACCTCCCAGCTCACAGGCCCACTTTGTGTGAAGGTGTGTGCTGCCAACAGCCTAAGTCCTCAGAAGCAACCGGAGAAAGAGCTCTTCCTCCAAACCCCTTTAAGACTCATGTTTCTGACTAACTGGAACACGAGGGGAGAAAGCAGAGAGTGGGAAAGCTTAAATGACCAAAGCAAAAGATGAGCACCTATAATTATAATTTAAATTTTTGGAGCTGGGGGTGTAGCTCAGTGGAAGAGTGTTTGCCCAGCATGCACAAGGTTCTGAGTTCTATCCCAGACATCATAGGGGAAAAAAAAAAACTCTGCTAACAGGGTTCTGCTGTAATAATGCCTGTTACCAGCCTTAGCATATGCATATATATATATATATTCCCCCTAAAAAAAAAGGTCTTTCTGAAAGCAACAACTTCTCTGTCTTTACTGCCTCTGGCAAAACTGGAAAAAGGAATATAAAACTGAACCAGACTTTCAATGGCAGAGCTCACCATCATAGGACACACAGGTTTCATGAGGAAAGGAAGGAGTCAGTGACCAGGGATGGCACATGTACATTCCAGACTGGCCGGAAGCTGCCACAGCAGAAGGCTAGACTCTGGGGCAGGAAGCGGTAAGCTGAAGCCCATGGCATTCCAAAGAGGGCCAGGAGCTACCAAGTAGAGCCACAGAGCTGGAAGGGCCTCCCAGTCTTCAGCCTGCCTCAGTTCTCCACATCTTTTTGCAGACAAGAATTACCAGATCTAGCAGAAAAGCCAACAACAGAGAACAGATTAATTTAAAATGAAGAAGAAAGAAGAAAGGAAGGCTGGGTGCAGTGGTGCATACCTGTAATCCCAGTAACTCTGAAGGCAGAGGCAGGAGGATCACAAGTTCGAGGCTAAAGGTACTCTGCATAACTTATCCCTAAAAAGTGAAAAATAGGCTGTGGGTGCAGCTCAGTGGCACAATGCTTGCAAGGCATGTTTCAGGCCCTGGGTTCAACACCCCAAAACTGCAAAAAACAAACAAACAAAAAAAGATGAAGAAGGAAGGAAGGAAGGAAGGAAGAAGAACTAGTAAGAAAGAGGAGGAGGAAGAGGAGAAGAAAGAAGAATAAGAGAGAAACCCAAGATAAATAAAGAGAGGCCCTATGAGGAGTGAGGAGGGCAGTTAGGGCATCAGTCAAAAGAAACTAAGGGAACCAAAAAGGAGAAGTATCCTGGGGACCAAGGGACCTGGCTAAGAGGACAAAGTTCACCCACTGCTCTCCCAACAAAGGTTTTAAGGACTGGAGGGAAAGAGGGCTAGTAACAAGGACAGATAATTTATGGAGTGCAGGGGTAACATGGGGTGAGCAGTGAGAAGAAGCCACACGGTGAGAAACTTGCAGTTTGCCTGCTGCCCTTGTCTGTGCTCCAAGTTCCTCCCATACTAGGAGTTCAATTGTTCCTCCATTCTCAAAGAGGGGCTTCAGACCTGTTTGGACAAGAGGTGTGAAAGATTTTAGAGCCAGAGTTCTTTCTTAACCTGTCTCGGTTGGAAGCTATTTGAAAGAGCCCATACACATGCGCACAAACACATAAACATCCACACAATTTCACAGGCCATTTCTAAAGGGACAGACTTCCCTTCTCCTTCCCCAAGGATAAAAACATTAGATGTACCTGGCACTGTGGTGCACACCTGTAATCCCAGAGACTCAGCAGACTGAGGCAGGAGGATCACAAGGTTGAGACCAGAGATAGCCTGCGCAAGTTAGCAAGACCCTGTCTCAAAATAAATAAAGGGACTGGGGGTCCTTCTCAGTGGTACAGCACTTGCCTGGCATGCCCAAGGCCCTGGGTTCAACCCCCTAGTATTGCAAAAAACAAGACAAAAACAAAAAGCAAACCAAACGCTTGTTGTTGTTAGGTGCCATCGAATTGTGTCCAACTCATAGCTACCCTCACAGGGTTTTCAATGGCTGATTGTTTAGGGATTGCCACATCCTTCTCCCATTTTTGCGGTGCTGGGAATCAAACCCTGGACCTCAGAGATTGCAGCACAGCGCTCTACCAACTGAGCTAAATCCCAGCCCCAACCAAACACTAGATGTAAAGAACTCATTCCACTGTTTTGAGTAAGAGGGGTAGGGTTTTGATCAAACCTCTTTGGATGGTGGGTGTGTGATACTGGTACGTTTGCGCAAGAAGAAGAGAGATAGTGGGTAAAGTCTCGCTCCCGAAAGATAACTGCTGAGGCCTTCCAAAGCCTCACCAATATTATTACTTACTGGATTATTACTTCAAGATGAGAAGATAGCTGGTTACTTCCTAGACATTCAAAAAATAACAACAAAAAAATTGAAAAATAAATTAAAATCCTAAAACATACTTAAGTGCTTGTTGTTGTTGGGGACCATCATGTCACAGCCGACCCATAGCATCCATATGTACAACAGAAGGGAACACTACTCAACACCATGCTGTGTACATGATCTTTTTCTTTTTGGGCCCATTGTTGCAGCCATTGTTTCTTCTTATTTTGGATCATGCCACATCAGCAAAAGGAGGACCCCAGGGCTTTATCCCATTCCCATCATTAAGGTCGACTCTACTTTGAGGAAGCAACTCTTCCCCAGTCCTTTCTTGAATGCCTTCCAGCCTGGGGGGCTCTGGCACTATATTGGATAATGCTTCTCTGCTATTCATAGGGTTTTCAATGGCTGTTTTAGGAGGAGGCTGCCAAGTCCTTCTCCCTAGTCTGTCTTAGCCTGTCCACCACAGGTGGCCCTGCTGACATCTGAAATAGTGGTGGCATAGCTTTCAATATCACAGCAACATGCAAGCCTCCACAGCACAACAAGCTGACAGACACGTAGGGGATTTAAGTGCTTACTTAAGTTAAACAAGGGAAAGAGGAAATGAAGGCAGGAGGAAAAACTGGTATATCAATTTATAAGCTATTAATTTGGGAGAAAAGAATCTAATTACCATTTTATAATTAAGAATTTATTATATTTAATGCTATTCATGTAGTTGAAACACTTGCTTTAAGATTCTTTCAGGACCTTCCCTAAAAGGAACAGCAAAGTGAATAAAGATCTCATTTTAGAGATTCACTGAAGGCTGACTCCCACTGCAAAAGCCTAGACCTGCCCAGTGACAGTCCCCAAGTACAGCTACTATCTTCTGATCAGTATCATCCACTGAATTCTCAAAGGACTGTTAGCAGAATAATCTATTTTATAAGCCTTTTATCAAGCCTCAGAGAACTTGCTTGAAATCATACCATGGCTGATGATGGTGAAGGTCCTGAAGCTGGTTTCTGGGCTTCCAGTGTGTCTGGCAGGGCTCTTCCTTCCCTCTGCATAGTATAATACTTGGGAAAATGCAGATATGTATCCTACACTGTCGGGCAAGAGTAAGAACTAAAAGACTGAACCCAGGTACCTGTATCCTGCCTTACTGCTTACTGTTTTAAGGCTAGGAAATGGAACCTTTCATTCCCACTTTAAATACCAACTTCAGCATTTATAAACATGAGCTCCTAAAATAGAAAAATGTGGCCAAGAAATACACCTTTCTTCCTTAGCTTGCCATTAAGCACCCATCTCACTCAACATGGAACCAATCAAAAGGGCACCTGCCGTGTGCTCCCTCAGCAGTGGGGTGAGAGGGTGGGGTGCCCACTGCAGCACAGCAGGAGGAAGCCCAAGATGAGCAGGACTGCAGTCCCGAGAGGGAAACTGAAGCAAACAGGTCAACTCTGCAAATACCACAAAACAGCTCAACTGCTTATCAGCCCATAGCACAGCCAGGTTTTGGAAACAGTTAAAGGTGCAATTTCTGGAAGATTCCTCCAAAGCTATGGGTCAAAAAATATATATATACATAAATATGTTTTCAACTTTATTTTTTGGGATTAACATTCTGGCATTATAAATTCATACAATCTTTTGGAAAAGTCTTTTTTTTTTTTTTGAGACAGGGTCTCACTGTTTCCCAGGCTGGCCTTCACCTAGCTATGTAGCACAAGTAGTCCCTGAACTTTCTATCTTCTTGCCTTAGCCTCCCAAGTAGCTGGGATTATAGACATACATGCCACAGCACCTGGCTTGGAAGGGCCTCTTGACCACTCACCCCAGAAAATCCTGGGCCCTGGACTTGCTGCACCTGCTGCTAAAACAACACCATCACTTAACTCAGAGGCTCAAAATGAGTTTTTTCCTTCCCTGAGATTTTGGGATCACAAATCAGATCTCCTGAAATAAAATTCACTTCAGGCTATTAAGGCTCCTACGAACATGCTCTCCATCATAGTCAGGCCTTAAGACAAAAGCTAGGCAACCAAATAAATTTGGTCTCTGGCTCAGAGCATGATCAATAATCATTTCTGTTGGGAGTTTTAGCCTTAAAAAAAATTAATGTTCCTGCTTTACTATTAACCTACCCATCAGGATTGAATACCACTCATCTTATCCCTACAGGCTTCCCTACAGGCTTTAGCCTACCCTGGGAAATTAAAACAAAAGCAACTCCTTTCCCATGCGCTTTCCACCACTCTCACTTATTTTCCACTTTGATCTCACCTCTGAACTTACCTGGGACAGCAGCTCAATATTCCCTGAGGATGGTTCCCTCTAGGCTTTATAAAGCAGGTGCTGGAGTTTCTGCTCTGAACTCTATAGGGGGCTTGAGGTGGATGGAAAGCCAAAGAGATGCTCCGTGGGGGCACTGATGGGGCTGGGTTCGCTCGGTGGTTAAGTGTTTAGCATGCACAAAGCCCTGGGCAACTCCTAACCAAAATTTGTCATTATTATAGATTAATGTTCAAGAAGTCAGTCCTAACAAGTATCTCAGCATTGAGGCCACCAAGATGGCCCCTGTTCCCGTTTAGGTAAGAAGCATTTCTATCATTTTAATCAAAACAATAAATAAGCTGGGTGTGGTGGCACACACCTGTAATTCCAATGACTCAGGAGGCAGAGACAGGAGGAACCCAAGTTTGAGGCCAGAGGCAGCCTGCATAACTTAGCAAGACCCTATCTCAAATAAAAAGTAAAAATGGGCTGGGCATGCAGAGCCCTTGCAAAAGCATTCATGATGCCCTGGGTTTAACTACTCATTACTGCCCACCTTCACCCCCCTCCAAAACACACACACACACACACACACACACACACACACACACACACACACACACAAACAAAATAGGACAACAGGAAATGTTTAACCAGTGACTTTAGTGGTGAAGCCAGCCTGCATGAATGCTCACCAATGCTCCTTCTCAGTGCAGGCACAGACTCCCTGTCTCTCTAGAAGGCTTTTTATCTCACCCACATTGTCAACCAGTTTTTCTTACTTGGCATCATTAAATCCAACACACACACACACACACACACACACACACACACACACACACACACACAGAGCCCTCTTTTCCCTCTACCTCCTCTCAGGTACAATTACCAGCAAGGTAGCGTTAGAAGTTACCATATGGGACCATATGGTCTATCTGTAATAGGATTCACCTATATAAACATGGTCCACTACACCTACCCAAGGGTTTTCAAATCTGTCTATGGAAAACAACATTGTTGCTTCAACCTGGCAGGAAGAATTGTGGAAAAACCTCCCCTGCTTCCCCATCTCCCTTTCTATTATAAATGGAATGTTTTCCATCAGTTTCCATGATCAAGGCACACAGAGTGAATCCCTCAGAGGGGCTCCTTTTGGGGCCACATGTGCTCATACTTCTTGGGTCTACCTCCAATGCTAACTACCCTCATCATATTGCCCTAGCTGTGAGGCAAAAAAACACAAGGCAGCCTGAGCTGCTCACCTTCCCATGTGAGTTTGCAGATGTCCAAGGCCTTCTCTCGAGTGTTTTCAACCAGGGTTGGTGCCAGTTTCCACTCAACAGTTCCATCCTGGTCACAACTTCAGTACCAAGACAGCTGCTAAGTCATCCAGGTGTCCTTGTTATCTGGGCCTGCTATTTTCCTGTATACTCTTCCCCACCACCACCACCCCCGCCTTTTGAAATGTTTTTTTGTTTGTTTGTTTAGTTGGTTGATTGGTTCTTTTTTGTTTTGTTTTGTTTTTTGTCTTTTTTTTTGGGTGGTACTGGGGACTGAACCCAGGGCCTCACACATAGTTTGCAAGTGCTCTGCCACTGAGCTATACACTCCACCCCTTTTTTATTTTTTGTCTTCAGACAAGGTCTCACTAAATTAAGCAGGCTGCCTCTGGCTTCAAACCTGTGATCTTCCTGCCTCCGAATCGCGAGTCACTGGGATTACAGGTGTGCGCCACCGCACCAGCTCTTCTTCCCCTTGATACACAGCTTGAAGCCTTCTTAACCAGACCTACAAGTCTACCAGAAAACACATCACACTGGTCTTCAAGAAATATGTTCTCCCTGGTTATCAGAGGCTCTAGTCTAGGGAATTAGTCCAATCCCTTCCTTCCCAAAAGACATTGTCTAAGAAACCACTAGTGGCATCTCATACCATATGGTTACCTGGTAATAAGGCTGCTAGCCTCTAACTCCTCTGAAGAAGAAGAAGAAGAAGATGATGATGAAGGAGGAGGAGTTGGAGGAGGAGGGGAGGAGGAGGAGGAGGATGAAGAGGGAAAGGGAGAGGGAGAAGGAAGAGGAGGAGGAGAAGGAGAAGAAGAAAAAAAATCTACCAATCTACCCTCCTATCCATACACTCAAGCAGACACTGGCAGAAGCAGAGGAATAATGGCTTCCAGTCCACCTGGCTCCACATTGAGCCTGGACAGCTGTAAAGGCTCCTGCAGGTAGGGCAGGCTCTCAGCTGGCACAGGCACACTATAGAAAGTCCTACACAAGCTGCCTTGGAATGCCTCTAGGGGACATGCCTACCAGCCATCCACCTTCTTCCTACAGTTGTTTTATACCTTGAATGATGAAAAATGGTCACTGCGAACAGAAGCTCATCCACTCTAGGTCAAGTTCCCCACTACTCTGAGTCAACAAACCCTTACCCACAGCTTTTTCTTTACATGCCAGGCACTGCCCTCAGGGTTCATTCAATTCTCATGGCCACTGAGAGTCAGGGAACTGAGGCAGGAGAGGTTAAGAAGTTTGCCTAGGCCCCTGGAGCAGTGTTTTGCTCCTGAGCCCCTGCTCCCCTCCCACCCCACTGAGTTGCTCTTTTCCATCTGGCCCTCTGCCTCTTCTCACCACACCACACTGCCCCTGTGCTGCTCCTTCCCCTATAGTGTTCCACCCAACACACCCAGTCACTGGCTCCTTCCCTTATTCTTTCTCAGCGTCCTATTCCTTACCTCCAGAGGAAGGAGATTCCACTCTCACTGAGTTCACATGCACAGTTCATAAAATGCATCTGTTGGCTTTTTTTTTACTGTCTAGACTAGGTAAGATGCTGTGTGCAGGCCAGGACCACACATCTGTTTTTTTCCCCATGGATTTCCAATGCCAAGCACAGTACTTGGCCCCAGGAGACCTCCAAGCTCAAATGCTTGATGAATGACTGACAACCACTGTTCAGTCAGTCCTTTTAATAGAAAAAAATTTAATTCTCTATGTTGAGCCCAAAATGATAAATATAACATTTTTAGGAATAATAAAGCATTAGGTGTAAGAAAGGTAAGAAAGTAAGAAAGGACTGCAAACTAAATAATAAGTCATCTTACGTCAGCTTTAAATAGCAAAAGAGAAATGAAACTCATAAAATGCATACAGTGACTCTGAAAGGTTACTTGCAGGAGCAATACAAAGGGTGGGTTTTGATCTCAAATCCTAAATAAGCTTATGACTGAAAACAGCTCCTGTAGCCCTGTGTCATTCTCAACTGTGGAAATAAGCCAGAAAGGCATTCAATGTCTTAGTTCCAATAATCGTCTTAGGGAAAAGCCCTTAGAACCAACATTCCAGGCAAATCCAACAAACAAAGGTTACCTTGCAGCTTCAAAGCCCACCCAAGTTTCCCATCCTATAAGCTTCCACAGGAAAGGTCACAGTCTTCTCTCAATGTCCTATTTATGCTCACAGGGACCCTGCCAGTGGCTTTTGTTCACCAAAAAAACCTTTTCCTCTCAGGGACTTAAGTCTCTAGCAACTCTCACAGGAGTTACTCTTTGGACTTAACAAAGTTCCCTCAATTCACTCAGAATTTAAACAGGTGTTAGTTCATAATAATAGATGAGAAATGTGTGACCTCAAAGCAGAGAAAGCTTCCCTTTTAACCTACGAAAGCTCCCGGTGTACATGGCTTGAGAAGATTCTGAAATGAGGCAGGATCCACCTAAAACACACAGAACTTGCACTAGGGTACAAGAGAAGCAAGAGACCTAGTCCCAGCAATAAACCCTTAGCCTTCTGTGTGATACTAGCCAAGTTATTTAACCTGTCTGAACTTCAGTTTCCTCATCTTAAAATAAGACTCATAACAAGGTTAGGGATGTTACTCGATGGTAGAGTGCTTGCTTTGCATGCAAGGTCCTCAGCTAGATTTGGGGGTAGAGGGACAACAAAGACTCGATACCATAGAGATACAGAATGTTTTGTAGTCAGATGCTTCGTGTCAGGCTCATAGTGGCCCTCATAGTGTTTTCAATAGCTGATTGTCTTGGGATTGTTTCAGGAGTGGGCTGCCACGTTCTTCTCCCATTTTTGTGGTGCTGGGGATTGATCCAGGGCCATAGAAACCACAGAGCAGTACTCTACCTACTGAGCTAAACTCCAGCCCATAGGTATAGATAGGAATACGTAAAATAGGCCAGATATGGTGGCTCAAGCCTGTAATTCCAGGACTCAGGAGGGCGAGACAGGAGGATCATGAGTTTGAGGCCAGTCCGGGCTATATGGTGAAACCCTTTCTCAATAACAAACAACAACAACAACAACAACAAAATAAAGTTCATAACAGTATCTATTATTCATTGGGTGTTGTGAGGGGTAGAAGTTGGGACAGTACCTGGCACACAGCAATTCTCCATAAACGATATTTATTCACATTATTATCACCTGCCTACTGTTTTCCACTTTACAAAACACTACCACAAACATCCAGATGAGATTTTGAAAGTCCTGAATGAAGTCATTTCCTTTCAACCATTTAATATCTCAGATCCTTAGATTCATAAACTCACAATCTATGAAATTGTGTTGGAGGCAGGTAATTAAAAAATGAAGTCCTCATTTGGAAGAGACCACTTAAAGCCAGAGCAGTGTGTGAAGTGATGTGCCGCGGACCTGGAGGATAACAGGTGAAGCACCAGGACTATAACCAGGCCTCCCAGTACCAAGACCAGGGTTCTCTTTACTTTATCCAGTGCCAGTCAAGGGCTTATGTATGTTCATGACTTCCTAGCATCCTTCTCATTAACAGTGTCTCATGGACATTTCATACATTTCAGTTAAGCACTATAAGGATTGCGGAAAGGAACAACATAGAATCTTGACTATAACCTTAAGTCATTTTAAAATTCACATATAAGAATACTCACAGGTTTCCAGTCTTTTTATACCAATATTTATTTTTAACATGGGATTTAAAGTTGACAAAGATCTTAATGAGTAGGCAGGATGAAGGGAACTGTCTGCCCATGGCTCCTTAGCTCCTGAAGTTAATGCTACTCACAGAGACAAAAGTCAGCCAAAGGACAAGGCTGCAGAAAAACTGGAAACCATTCCTCCAGCCCACACATCGTGGATTATTGCCTGGGCTCTGAGTGGCAAAGCTTACAGGATGCTCCACAGCTTTACCCCACAGCCATCTACAGTTAACCACTCATTTTGTCACTTGACAGCATCAATTGTTACCGGGTGCTCACTGTAAGCCAGGGACATGAGTGACCTCATTTAATCCTCACAACTATCTATAAATAACATACTACCATGGTCCATCTAACCTAAGACCACCTACTTATAAGACATCAATATTCTGTGTTCCAGGAAAGGAAGCCACTGCCAACTAGAACTGTAAATCTTCATATATTATTAGATTTTTAAAGAAATATTAAAATATACAAACTGCACTGTGTTGGCATTGTTGAAATGTGAATCTAATCCCCATTTTACAGACAAAGAAACTGAAGTACAGGAAGAAAGTAATCTACCCAAGGTCCCAGAGCTCATAAAGCAGAAACACTGGGATAAAATTTGGTCATCTTTTCCCAGCAGTAAACCCAGATTTCCCAAGGACTGCAAGGATTACACAAAACTGCCAGAAAAGGGGCACAAAGGCAAGACACTAGCTGCTCACTTGTCTCTTCCACAGCACAGGAGCCCATAACTGCGGCATATCTCTGACCTGACCTTTCATATGCCCGATCGGGCAGACACTACACTAGATTATCTTTCATAAACTCCATTTCACTCCCAGGAAAAGTAATGTGCTATAATGGGAAATCACAAAGTTTTAGGTTGAAAATTCTCATTCCACATCTAACCAGCTCATCATCCTGGGCAAATTACTGAACAATCCTGAGCCTCAGTTTCTTTTCTATAAAAAGATTATTACCACCTGGTCCCTCAGAGGCTGCTGCAGGACTAGAAAGGACACAGACAAAGAACAGGACATGGTACCTGGCAGAGCTGGAACTTGACAATGCCTTCCTTTCTATGCTAGTTACCTTCTGCTTTGGGACAGAATCAAAGGCCCACCATTCCCTGTGATCTCAGAAATTCCCAAGGGGGACCCTTAGGAGATACTAAGAATCAGATGGAAGAAAAAAGTCCTTGTAGGATATTCAGGCAAAGAAAATAAACTAGAGACACTTGGAAGACAGGGACAACGTTCATTTAATGAACTCCCTAATTTCCAACAAAGGAACTGAAAGGAGAGAGGAAAAAAGAAAGCAAAGGCACATACCATCAAAAGACACCAGTGAACATAGGATAAATACTATCATATACTGAACCTGAACACAAAACCGGCCTTTAAGATTCCCTTAATGTAATCTACAGTGGAAAGAATTTCCCCATTGCTCTGCTTTGTTTTTACTTTAAGTAATGTTCTGTGCATTTCTCCCCTTTCTTTCCTTAAGAGCTTCAGAAAATCCTCAGGAATCAGGAGCATTTGACTTGGTGGGAAACTATGTAGAAACAAACTCTTCCCTCTTTTTTCCTCCATCATATCCATAATGCCTGGCAGTTTCTGGCACACACAGACTCTCAATAAAAATTAACTGAGGAAGTATTTCTTTCTTGACTCCAGGAAATTTCTCTTGGTCCAAAACAACCTATATACTTATTCTATCTAAAAGTCTAATCTTTCTTGCTTTTGCTAGAAGTATTCTGAAAGATTCTAAGGACATCCTCTGTAACAATAAGTAATATGTTTGGTATATGTTACATCTCTAATCTCTCCCATAATATGCTCCGGCTCCCTCTTCAAACCTCCAACACTAAGCCCAAACCAACCTCCTCAACTTTTCCTTCTCAGCTTCTCATCCACCCCAGCCCCTGAATTACTTGTCAGTGGACTCAATTACCACCATGTACTAGTCTGAGTCAGTTTGTTCATCTGCTTCCTCTCTGGCTCTATACCTTTTCCTAGAGATAAACATGCAAGCGCAGTGCGCCCAGCCTTCCAAGTCCCCCTCCCCAAGTCTTCACTGCCACTCTCAGAGGGGCTTCAAGTAACCGGAAAGACACCAGCAAAAACCTGACTTCATCTCATCACCTCAGGAAGCTTGTTTTCCATAAATTCAGACCAACCACAAATTTCTGGAAGAATCTGAAAAAGTACTGAAATAGTGTGAGTTAGGTAAGAGCTAATAGAAATGGCGGTTTCACTCCACCAATACCAGATAAGCTCCCCTGAGTAATCAAATTCCAAAACTCTCAAACCGGAACTCCTCGAACTCTCCCTATCGCAGGATTACGTGCCCCTCCATTCTTTCTTACTGTCTTCCATATAAGTCAGTTTCTATATCCTCAGATGAGAATTATCAGAACACATATTTTAACAGGCCCATTCTTTCTAACTCATGTGCAAGGCAGTAATGGTGTCAAGACGCTGGAACTTCAAACATGAAAAGGGCACAACGACTGCCCTCAGGGAGCCCATGCTTTTCCTTCAACTCTAAAAAAGTATGTGTTTCCTTGTGCAGCGTCTATAAAATAAAGCCTTGTGACAAAGTACTTCGTAGCTCTAGAGAAAGAGCGAGGGTGTTAACAGACTTTGCCCTTATGTCTGATGCCCGGTAACCATAACAACCGATGGTTTAAGTAACCATCAACCCACTGACAGGCTAAGTTTTGCAGAAACCGTTTTCAACGAGGAAAACTCCCCGTGCACCAACTCCTGCGCGGGCAGCGCGCTCTGGCCAAGCAATGGTGCAATGGAGCCGGCTGTTCCGTTCCTTCTCTGGTCCCAGCGTTACGGGTTTGGACTCACCAGCCAGCAGCTACAGCCGCCACCGTCACCCATGGGCTCCCGGCCGGGCAGCTGGCGTTAGGCCTCGGCCCAATGTCACTTGTTAACCTTCGGATCCCCCGAGTTTCGGCGCACCACCGCCTCCCTCCTAAAGCACACAAACCACCCCACGGCCACCCGCGTTTGCCAGGAGTTGCAGAAAAACAAGCGCGGCGCAACCCCTGACAGATTCGTGTAAAAATAACTGCGGTCCTTCACTTCCGAGCATTTCGCGACGTGGGCGAAGGGGGAGGCAGGAACCCGGAGCCCCATACACCAAAGTGCGAGCTGTTCTCCTTTGGCTCGCTGGTCCTGCCTCGCCACCCGGGGCTGAGCCCGACGCCCCTGGACTGCAGGCTCTGGACCCCTGTCCGGCACCTCCGGCCCGCGTCCAGCCCAACCCGCCCAGAACAACCCCGAAGGAGGCAAGGGCTCGCCTGGGACGTCGCACACCCGCGCCGCCATCCATGCCAGGGCAGTGGCAGCTGGGTGGGGAGCCAACCCCGCGCCCCGACGTGCCAACGGCCGCGGGACTGGCTGGTACCATGGCTCTGCGGGGTCGAGCCGGCCCCAGCCCGGGCCTTCTCCGCGGAGCTCTCCCTCCGCCGCCCCACACGGCCCCCAGCGCACTCACCCCGGGTCCGCTGGCTGCCTCATCGTACTGCGCCGGCGCCCGTGCTCCGCGGCCGCCGCCGCTACGGCTCCAGCTTCGGCTTCGGCCGCAGTCCTGGCGCCCGCCCGCCCCCGGGCACCGGCCCCTCAGCCCGCCGGCGGACCCGCCCCGCGCCCGCGGCCGCTGCAGCCAACCAAAGGGCGGCGGGGGCGGAGCCAGCCGCGGCCCAGTCTCGACCAATCCAGCCCCTACCGCAAGCAGAGGAGCGGCCGCGGAAATGGCCGGCCGATTTGTCAGGGCTGTTAAAGGGGCCGCTGCCCCCGGTACTGGAGAGAAGGGTGGTGGCTGGATAGGGAGTGTTGCCTTGAAAGAGTCTAGGGGGAGAGGTAAGAGCTTCTCTCTCCCGATGGACTCCAGCTTCCCAGCTTTTTGAATTTCTTAATATACTCTTCCTGCATCCTAGCAACAAGTGCCTCTGACTAAAAGGAAAACTGAGGCTACAAGAGTCAGGGATGTCTGGCTAGGCAAATTCATTCGAATTTGGGTTTTAGAGAGTCATCAAACATATCTGTCCCAGATCCAGAACTTGGCTTAAAGAGGCAAATTTCTGGGTTGGGGATGCAGGTCAGTGGTAGAGCGCTTACCTAGCTTGCGTGAAGCCCTGGGGTCCATCCTCAGCACTGCAAAAAGAAAAAGAAAAAAAAAAAAAAAAAACAAGTTCTCAGCCTCCGTCTCTCCATCTTCCTTGCCCATTCGTAGCCCTACATCCAATCTCGAGCTGATTCTGTTACTAGTTTCAGAAACTTAGAACTCATGTAGTTATGGACTATGACCTTTTAGAGAGGCAGTGTGTGAGGCTTGGAGAGAGAAAGTGGCTTGTAGAGGTGAATTCTCACTTGGAATGAACTTCCTGGGGTGGTGGTGTCTATTTTACACTTACCACCTGTGAACCTAGGGTGGCAGGCAGTTCTGGCAGCTTATCCACTTTGCCTTCTACATGGAGGTTCCCAAACTTCAGCCTAAGAGCATCCAGGAGCATTTTAACACGCAGATCTTTCAGTCCCACCCCGGAGCCACTAATTCACCATGTCTGGGTGGACCTGGGGAAATGTGCACTCATTTTCAACAACCTCTCCCCAGGTGATTCTGATGGGGGCGCTCCAGGAGCCATTCCAATGCATGTATTCCCAGCCTATCAAAGTTATGAAATTCAAATTCAACTGAGAAAAAAGCAAACCTCATCTTTAGCCTCAATGTTAGTAATATGGTTGGGAAACTTGCTAGTAAGGCTAGAGGTCACCTGCTGAAAAACTCAGTTCTCTGAAATGGGTCAGGCCAAGGACTGATTTAGGGCACTGGACCTGGAAACTACAGCAGAAAGCTTAAAATCCTTCTGGAGGGAAGGATGGGGTAGGGACGTAGAACTTGAGGAAATCAGTCCTGTTCTTTGAGGAGGAAGGCAATATGTAAATACCTGAATAGTAAACACAACATTACTCATGCTCATCACAAGGCCCAGTCATAACCCTAAGAGGATACCCTGCGCCTTTGGTGCCACATTCCAATGCCATCAAGCCCTGCCCACCCTCCTGGCCACATTCCTTTCTCTGTCCCAGTACCCCAGACACCTGTGTGACCCAGAAGTCACTCCCCTGGATATGAAGGTCTGTACCCTCCCATGTAAACCACGCCCACATAGATTTCCCACTGTTAGGGTAGCAACCACAAAACAACCCTTTTTTGCTGTATTGTCTGCAGTGTCTTACAGGGATGATTCTAAACACAGATTGATCGGCCTTATCAGGGTTGAATCTGGCTGCAGACCTGACGCCTGGGATCGCCACTTGTTTCCTTTGGAACGTCCTAAAATGCACTCTTGTCCTGATAGGAAGGGGTTCCAGCCATGGATACCTGGAAATTTCCAGCAAGGGCAGTTATCAATGGAGACATGGCTTGAAGCTTTGCTCGGCCACATCTCCAAACCCCAACCTCAAAAGGAGAGAAACAGAGAGAAGAGTAGTAGGTATGGATCTGCACCCCTGCAAAGGTCTTTGGAAACTGGCAGTGTGCCTTTCTAAGTACCCACCACCCTTCTTGCCCATACCAAGCCCTACATAAATGTTAATCAATACATCATCAACATGACATCAAACTAAGAACAGTAAGACCTAGCATAACACTTAAAAGGAGCCCTTCTTTTTGAAAAGTGAGGAATTTGGATGCTTTGAAAAATAAATGAACATATAATAACATTATAGTCATACTTCCTACCTATTAAGCAGTTACTATGCTCCAGATACTATTACAAGTCCTTTGAACATACTAATGCACTGAAATCTTAGGCTAAGCTTGTGTGGTAGGTATGGTTGTTATTTTCCCCATTTTACAGATGCAGAAACTAAAGCTCACAGAGGATTGATGATATGTCCAAGATAGCAAAACTAGAAAAGCCAGCATTCATGACCCTATTGATCAGGATCCTCCTAACAGCTCTGCTCCAGTGCCTGCCAAAAAGCTGTCTTGCCAGACATAAAGTAGGTAACTTCAAAAGGCAAAAGAAGTATATTTCATTAATCTGCGTCAAAACGAAATACAATATAGGAGTGCAATGTTGGATTTTGAGTCCCATTGCTCTAACTTACCATCTACTTGACCTTGATTTAAACAAGTTATATAATTAAATCTCTTTACGTTCAGATTGTTTATCTGTAAAATGGGAATGATAAGAAATTCTATCTCAAGCTGGCAAGGTGGTGGACACCTTTAATCCCAGTGGCTCCAGAGGCAGAGGCAGGAGGATCACAAGTTTGAGACCAGAGGCAGTCTGCGTAACTTAGGAAGACCCTGTCTCAAAAAGCAAAAAAATGGACAGGGGGTGCAGCTCAGTGCAGCATTCAAGTGTGAGGCCCTGGGTTCAACCCCAGTACCACAAAAAAAAAAAAAGGAATAAAGAAAGAAATTCTATCTCACTGGGTGTAATGGTGCATGCCTATACTGCTAGCAACTGGAGAGACAGAAGCAGGAGTTTGCAGGTTTGAGGCCAGAGGCAGCCTGCATAACTTAGTGAGGCCCTGTCTCCAAATAAAAAGTAAAAAGTGGGCTAGGGGTGCAATTCAGTGGTAGAGCACTTGCAAAGCATGCATAAGACCCTGGGTTCAAACTTGTAGTACCTCAAAAAAAAATAATAAATCTGTGTCATTGGGCTGGCATAAAAATAAAATTAACTGAAGAATATATAAGGTATGATCAAAAATATGTTGAATATTTAAATTTTTAAAATTATTACAGTAAAAGACACATTACCATTAGTCTCCCTCATAATCTCTCTGGTTTCAAACACATGTATCCCATCCTTCTTGTACATGGCCTTGCACATAACTTAGCACTGGGCTACACCCCCAGTCCTTTTAATTTTTTAATTTTTTCTTTTGAGATGCAGGCTGACTCTGGCCTTGTACTTGTGCTGCTCTTGCCTGCACCTCCTGAATCAATGGGATTAGTGGCAGTGAGCCACAGCTCCCAGCTGGCCACATGATCATAAGAGGAAACAACCAGTACTCTACAATGTACAGTGCAGCTAAGCTCTGATGGCCAGTATACTGGATGTATTAAATGCATTTTAGACTTACAATATTTTCCATTTACAATGATTTTATTGTAACCCCATCAAAAGTCATGAAGCATATGTACATGTATTTCAAACTTGCAAATGTAAAGAGTGATTTTTAGAGCCTGGTGCCCATGACTTATTGTGGTGACCTATCAACAATGACAACGGTCAGGAACTATGATGTTGAATTCAGATAGCAAATAAGATTCCTTACTCTGTCCCCTAAATAGATGGTCCATCTGTGCAGCACGTGCCAAGTGAACTAACATGTTCCACCTATGGTAGGATCTTAAGTCATGGAAATCTAAACCCAAGTTGTAATTCTGGCTTCTCCCTCTATTCTCATCTCCCACCCTCACCCAAGTTTCTCTCATAACCCAGGCTTTTGTTGTTGTTGTTGTTAGGTGCCGTCGAGTCGGTATCCGACTCATAGCAACCCCCAGAGGGTTTTCAATGGCTGACTGTTTTGGGATTGCCTTGGGAGTGGATTGCCAGGCCCTTCTCCCATTTTTGCAGTGCTGGGAATTGAACTCGGGATGTCAGAGACTGCAGCGCAGCGCTCTACCAATTGAGCTAAATCCCAGCCCCTAACCCAGGCTTTGGGTATCTGTTAAGCCTACATAGATTCTGGATACTTGAATTACTCTCAAATTATGACATTTCATCATAATCCTTACTTTCTTATGACTCTCTAAAAAAAAAAATGCTCTAAGATTTTTTTTTTTTTTTTGGCAGTACTTGGGGGCTTGAACCTAGAACCTCACATGTGCTAGGCAAATGCTCTACCACTGAGCTGCACCCCCAGCCCCTTCATCATTTTTTATCTTGAGACAGGTCTCAATAAGTTGTACAGGCTGCCTCTAGCCTTAAATTTGAGATCCTCCTGCTTCAGACTCCCAGGTTGCTAGGATTATAGGCATTCTCTACAGTGTCCAACTTAAGATTTTAAATTCTGTTTTTGACACTGCATTGCACTTTGGAGACAGAAATAGCTAGGAAGAACAGAAAAGCAAAAAGTTGATTCACTTGTCCATCTAAGGAAGGTTAGGGACCTGCTGTACCACAGGCTACAAAAATAACCATTGGTGGCTGAGCACTCAGGAAGTACCCGGGGTATGTGGTGCACTGGGAATAAAGATGAAGGCACTTGAGCTGCGCCCAGGTGGACTTGTGACACCACATCTAGTGGAGAAAGGTGCACAAGTTGATGGACTAAAAATAATCCCAGGTGCTATGGGAGAACCCCCTGGAACCCTGGTAATATTATAAGGGTTAACCAGGTAGAAGTTCTTAAGACAGAAAGGTGATAAAAACTCAAGAGCATTGTCCCCAAAGCAAGAGAGAAGAGAGGATAGGAGAAAAGACATCAACAGCAACATGTCTCACAAGGATCAGGTCAGAAAGAGTCTGAAAACTGCACAATTTCTTGGAATTTAGAAACGAGAAGATTATTGGGGTCATTGGCAAAAGCAGTATAGTTGAGCCTGGAAATTCTAGAGCTCCCTAGAACCAGGCTGAGGAGAAGAGCTAAGAAAAAAGAGGATAGGGACTGATCAGACAAGGAAGCCCAGGAAGGCAAGGAGTTACTCTTGGGCCAGAAAGGTGGTCTCCTCTTTTCCCAAGGTAAGCTGGATGCAGATATGGAGGAGTGTGGGTGCTGATTCATTTATAGGTGGAGAGCAGGAAGCGGAGGAAACTCTGGCCTGGTGGCTTCTGGTTTTCAGCTCATAAGTAGGAAGGAAAGTAATCTCTTGAGAGTGGGTGGGGAGCTGATAATCACAACCCCAGGGTTTTGTGGGAAGCAATGAAAGATTGGAATGGCCACTGAGAAGAATGAAAAAGGAAGCTGCCCATGCAGAAGGAGAATTCTGGGAAGCCACAAGGGTCTGTGCATTCAAGGCAGCGGGCCAGCAGGGTTGCATGGTGGCTTCTTGGGGCCTTGGCCACTAGAGAATTAGGAGCCAGGGGTTAACAGGGTTAGGAACAGGAAATACTAAACCATTGGGGGTCCTGGCAACAAGCCAACTGAAGTGATGGGTATGGGTTCTGCATTGGCTGGAGAAGGAAGTAAACTCAAGGAGGGGATGGGTGGGAGGAGTGAATGGAAGAACCAGACTTTGTGTTCATTCAGGCACAGGGGAAGCCCGATGGTCACAGGTAAATGCATACTTCTGAGTGGTGACAAGATCAAGTGTGACCAAGAAATAGAGTTCCTAGAGATGCTTGGCTCCTGGGGTTTCCGCCCCCTCCTGGCTCCTCTAGGGAGAATCATTTGAGGCCTGGGGCAGCCCCCAGTGTACTCTATACCACATGGGGGTGACTCTGCAAGATGGGGGAGACATGGAATGGGGAAGAGTCACAGTCTCAGCTGGTTTTCCTTCTAGAATGAAAATGTGTTACTAATCATTACTAATCATCATCTCCCACCAGCCTCAAAGACGAGCACTTGTAGGGTGGTTTTGTGAAGGAAGTCTTCAGGGGCTTTAGAGATGCCCCAACTGGCAAGCTGAAGCTCATGGGATGAACTCCTGCCATAATAGACCAATGAACAGTGATGATGATGCCAATGATTTACTTTGTTAGTTAGCATGTGAGCTCAAGGTTATTAAACGTAAATGTCTCAAGCTTTGTTGTTCCACCATTGGCTGGGGAATGATGGCTTCTTATCCATGTGGAGCAGGGCCAGACTGATCTCCTCCCTTCCCCTCTTGACCCTGTGCCTTGCTTCTCAGGGGCTTCCCTCGTGGAGAATGAATGTGTCCTGCAGCAAATGTTCCCAAGCTTTCTCAACAACCTTGACGTCTTGACATCACAGTTGCTGTCCTTTATTTTTTTGTTTTTGTGTTTGTTTTTGAGATTCTAGGGATTAACAGGGCTCAGATGTAGCTCAGTTGGTAGAGCACTGCTCTGCAGTCACTGAGGTCCCGAGTTCGATTCCCAGCACCACAAAAACAGGAGAACATAGCAATCCACTCCTGAGGCAATCCCAAAACAATCAGCCATTGAAAACCCTATAAGGATTGCTATGAGTTGGAAACAACTCCACGGCACCAAACAACAACAATTAGGGGTTAACAACAACAACAACAACAACAACAACAACAACAGGTATTAAACCCAAGTATTTATGAATGGTGAGCAAGCACTGTACCCCTGAGTTGCATCCGAGGCTTCATTGCTATAGTTTATACCTTGTCCTCCAAAGTCCCCGGTATTAAATGATCATTCCCCAGCTTGGTGCTAATTGGGAGATGGCAGAAACTTTAAGAAGTGGGAAGACTTCCTAATAGGAGGTTGTCCAGTCTTGGGAGATGTATTCTTGAAGGGGATAGTAGGACCCCACGTCCTTCTCCCTCTTTTTTAAAATTTTTTATTTTTATTTTTAATTTTTTGTGGTACTGGGGGTTGAACCCAGGGCCTCATGCTTGCATGCTTTGCAAGTGCTGGACCACTGAGATGCACCCCCAGCCCATTTTTTTTACTATTTTGAGACAGGCTCTTGCTAAGTTACACAGACTGCCTCTGGTCTCGAACTTGCAATCCTCCTGCCTCTGCCTCCCGAGCCATTGGGATCACAGGCGTGTGCCACCGCGCCTGGCTTCCGCCCATTTTTTTTACTTTTTGAGATAAGGTCTTGCTAAATTACACAGACTGCCTCTGGTCTCGAACTTGTGATCCTCTTATCTCTGCCTCCTGAGTCACTGGGATTATAGGTGTGCACCACCGCACTAGGCCTCCCTGCCTCTTTTTTAGCCTCTGGCCATGAGGTGAACAATTTTGCCCCACCATATTCTCCGACATGAGAGGCCAGGACTGGGGCTAAGAGGTCTCATGGGCACACCTGAGGCAACATACTGTCGGCCTGCACCTGCCACTGTTGGTAGGAGTAGTTCTAGGTCTGGCCACTTCCGCAGTGGTTGGAAGGTTCTCAAGTGGTTTCTGGCACAGAGACTATTTTCAAAAGGAGAGACCTATTGCTATCACAAATTTGGAGCCAAAGAAAGCTGTCATCTTAAGTTAGGATGAATAGATATATGATATCAAATATCTTTTAGTGTTATAACATTCTTTTTAGGGAGAAAGCATAGGCTAGTGGCTTTGTGGTCATTTTGACCTGGGTTCAGGGTCTGCTTCTATCATTTCCAAGTCCTGTGACCTTGGAGAAGTTATTGAACCTCCCTGAGCCCATTTCCTCACCTGTAAATTGCAGGTGTTCACATTACATGTTATCATGAAGATTACGTGTATATAAAATGCTCAATAAACCGGGAGTGGTGGCGCACGCCTGTAATCCCAGTGACTTGGGAGGCGGAGGCAGGAGGATTGCAAGTTCGAGACCAGAGGCAGTCTGCGTAATTTAGCAAGACCCTGTCTCAAAAAGTAAAAAAAAAAAAAAAAAAAAAATGGGCTGGAGGTGGCAGCTCAGTGGTTCAGCACTTGCACAGCATGCAAGCGTGAGGCCCTGGGTTCAACCCCCAGTACTGCAAGAAAAAAAAGCTCAATACAGCATCTTTACATAAGTACCTAATTAATGGGGGCTTGCTGTTGTGTTTTATTGTGGAGAAAATTATTGGTCAGAGAATATGATATATGGGGTGAGGTGCTCAAACCTCAAAAATGGAAGACAAAGAAGATAGCCCATGGCTACAGGAAAACAAAATGTTCTTCTGGTACTTCAAACAACAGAAGAGCTTAAACCTACTATGACAACTTATCTTGCAGTTTCTAGGAAGCATCCATTTCAAATATCCTCTTGCCGTCCCAGCACATAACTCATATTGGAAAGACAGTCACCTTGAGCTTGGAACAGAAAGCAGCACTAGAAGTCTATTCTATCAAGAAGGAAAAATGGGTTGAGGGTGTAGCTCAGTAGTAGAGTGCTTTCCCAGCATGCATGAGGCCCTGAGGTCCTATGGCAATAAATAAATAAATAGTGCCAGGTGTGGTAATACAATCCTGTAATCCCAGACTCAGGAGGCAGAGTCAGGAGTATTGCAAGTTCAAGGGCAGCCTAGACTACATAGTGAATTCTGGGCCAGTCTGAGCTGCTGTAGCAAGACTCCATTTCAAAACAAACAAACAAGCAATATACACAGACAAATAAACAAAGGAAAAATATCAGTTACCAGTTTCCTTTGTTCTACTCACCCCTGAGTGTCAGAAACACAGCAGGTGAGCTAATTAACAGCCACATGACTTTCAGAAGACCCATATGCTGGAAACACGGTAAGAATCAGCCAGCCAAGAAGGAACCAAATCCACAGGTTGGAGGGCTCCACCTCCACCTCCAAGCTGCCAGCAACTATCAGTATGTGTAGCGCTTGTGTGATCTGCCTGTGATGACAGCAGGAAATGGTTTTTTTTTTGTTTGTTATGGACATGACCGAAGCTCATTTCTGAGCATTAAGAAAACAAAGTAGATGGACAAAAGAAAGAAAACACTCATTTTCTTCCAAACTTTTAACAACTGTCCACATTTTGTATTTTCTGCTGTTCTTTTCTAAAGCATAGTCAGTTTTAGCTATCGTCTTACACTATCTGTGATCTTGTATTCTCCATTCAAAATTTAACACTGTCAAGTAATGAACAGCAATAGAACATAATTCAAAGAAGGGTTTGTCTTGCAGTGGGAAGGATCTGAGTATTAATTTCAGTTCTGCCATTTGCCATATCACTTTGGGTACATACCTTACCATTTCTGAGCCTCAGGTTTGAAGTCTAGGTAATGAAGATGAGAGATATATCCATTCTCTGCCATTAGTTTTCTGTGTGGTCCTCTAGACTAAATTCTGTGACTGGTCCTCTGCTACGTCTCTACATTCTGGCTCTGGTGGATTAAAGATGGCCATAAAGTCTTGACCATTCTCCCATGCACAGGTAGCACTTATTTCTTCACCCTTTGGAACCTTGGACTAGTCTTATGTTGTCATCAGTTTCTAAGATGCTCCCCAGTGATCCTTGCTTCCTGGTCATTCCTGTCCTTTCACAATCTTCTCTCCCTATGAACCAGGGCTGGTCTGTGTGACAAATGACAGAGGTGACAAGATATGACCTCTGAAGCTTAGCTCATAATTGGCTTTCAAGCTGCTGCCTTGGTCTCTTTGATCACTTGCTGCGGAGGAAGCAGCTGCCACATTATGAAGAGGCCTGTGGAGAGGCCATGTGCAGCACTGAGCCCTCCTGCCAACAGCAAGCACCAACTGGCCCACCATATGAGGGAACCACCTTAGAAGTGGGTCCTCCAGTCCCAGTCAAGCCTTCACCTGAGGATAGCCCTAGCTGACATTTTGATGGCAATCTCGTAAGACACCCCAGGCCAGAGATGCTCAGAAAAATTGCTCTGTAATTCCCACCCCACAGAAATGGTGAGAGAGAGATGATTATTGTCACTTTAAACCACTGAGCTTGCGGATTATTGCTTTTCTTTCTTTCTTTCTTTCTTTCTTCTTCTTCTTTTTTATTTTTTTTTTGTACTGGGAGTTTAACTAGGGCCTCACATGTGCATGCTCTGCAAATGCTGTACCACTGAGCGGTGTCCCCAGCCCATTTTTTTGCTTTTTATTTTGAGACAAGGTTTTGCTAAATTATGCAGACTGCCTCTGGTCTCAATCTTGCAATCCTCCTGCCTCCACCTCCTGAATCACTGGGATTACAAGTGTGTACCACCACACCCAGCTTGGGGGTTATTTCTTATGCAGCAGTAGATAACTAATAGACCCTTTTGACTGGCTTTGAAACAGAAGTGGTATTCTGGGACTTTTTAGCCCAGGCCTTAGGAGAACTGAAGCTTTCACTTCCTGGCTTACAAAAAGCACTATGTTGTAAGAAGCTCAAGCCACATGGAGAAGCCACACAGGAAGGAACTGAGACACTCCAGGTGGATGCGCCCAGCTGACCTTTGAGCCAACATTCAGTACTAATGACCATCTCTGTGGCTGAGCCATCATGAAAGTTCCAGCTGAGTTGTACCCGAGACAACTGAAGCCTTAGCTATCACGACCCAGAGTAGAACACACAGCTGACTTCAATCAAACCACAGACATACTAGAGAAAATATGGCAATTGCTTTAAACTTCTGAGTTTAGGGATATGGGCCTAACACTGGCCCAGCCCCTGGCACATGATTCTTCTTGAGAAATAATTGGCAAATAAATGGATGGCCCTTCTTGGGGCTGAGATTCTTCCATAACACTGCAGAGGCTGGGCTGTTCACGTCTTCCATTCCATGGGTTTCCATCCCTCTACTGGGTTGTGGCTGCTTACCTGGCTGCCTTCCACAGCCTCTCACTTTATTTGCAGGAAGATACCAGTGTCTGTGGCATCTCTGTCCCTTACCGCATGGTAATTCCTTCTTCCTTCTTCTGTGGTGCTCACAGACCCCAGACACCTGCTTCCTTGTGATGGTCTCCTAGTGATTTTTGTCATGGGACTGTGCAACTTGGTGGGAAGAGAGCAGCAGAGGCCCTCCAGCTTACATATGGCTGTTGTTAGATGGTGTCGAGTCAGTTTCTGACTCATAGCGATCCTATGTACAACAGGCAAAACAGTATTGTCAGTGCTTGTCTGCTATTCATGGGTTTTTCAATGGCTGATTGTTTTTTGGGAGTGGGATACCAGGTCCTTCTCCCAAGCCTACAGCACCTGGTGTTCCTAGGCGGTCTCCCATCCAAGTACTAACCAGGCCCGACCCTGCTTAGCTTCTGAGATCTGACAAGATTGGATGCCACAGTGGTTTGATCTGTTTAGCCAGAGGCAACTAGAAACATTCCCAGTAGGTCCCTGAAACACACAGGCAAAGAGCAAAATAAATGCAATGCTTGCCCCCTATCCTTCCTCAAGGCCAATCCTGTAATTGTCCATTGGTTAGACAATGACTGGCCTCTTTCACAGTATCTAGGGCCTGGGCTGTTTCCCCACATAGAGACAAGGTCTCTGCTTCTGGGAATCAAAGCTCAGCCTCTCATTTATTAGGCTCCCTTGTTGCCAAGAAGTGCCACAGTTACTTTTATTAGCAAGGTCTATAGCCATTTGGAGAAGGGGAGATCTTTATCATTCCTACTTAAAAATAAATAAATAAATAAATAAAACAAATAAAAAAGAGAAGCCAAGTAGTTAGCCCAAGGTCACAAAACAAACCCAAGTCTCTGGTGGATCTGCCTTCCCTTCTTTTTCCAATCCCCATTCCCTACGCTCCTACACCCACCTTGCTTCCTGTTTTCACTCTGAAGAACTGTGGTGTGACCCATTTAAATCATAATTGAGAGGAGCAATTGGCCCTTCCCGACTATAAGTCATCCCCAAGTCACCATCATCATAGTTGTTATAATTAGTAAAGCCTCTCCCATTAAGCCATGAAGGTATCTGGCCCAGACTTCAGAAGTCATCCAGTTTCCACAGGCTGGGAGACCCCATGATGTCATTCACTGATCTAGGCAGAAAACACCAACTGAACACCAACCAGGCCCTAGCAAGGTGCCAAGACACAGCATGGCACAAAGTCCACTGCTGGAAGCCTGTATGCAATCTAGTGGGAAATGCCCAAGTTCTTCCTCTGCTTTTGTGCCAACTATGATGGTGAAAACCATAGACCTCAGACCCAGCTCCTGGAGTAGTTTTCATGCATTTCAGAACAGAGGAGAAAACTCTGGCCTCCTCCTAATGCTCAAGGCAGACCCAACTGCCTGCTTGGTCTTGCCTCTTGGATGCTTCTAGTCACATCAAGCCAAATGCCTCAAGTGCAGCCCTCTACTCCTGCCCACCCCTTGAGCAAGAACCTTGAGTTACCCTTGATATTATCCTTTGTGGGTCACATCCAGTCCATGTGAGTGAGTCCTGGGCTGGGCACATCCAAACTCCATCTCAGATCTGTATGCTTTTCTCTATTGTAATAGAAACCATCACCTCTCACCTGCTCTCTGTGACTACTCAATTCTACTTTAAATTCATAGTCACAAACCTCAAATGGGCACTCGACTCAGCCTGGCAAGCCTGCACTTCCAGGGTTAAGTTCATTATTCCACTCTCTGAGACAGCTATGGTAGCATCTTCTATAGATTCACAGCATCTTCCCTTCCTACTTGATAACCTTGACTTCCTTTCCTGGAAATAAAGGCCCAGCCAGCCACAATCTCCCATCTTCTCAGCACAAGTCTGCATACCAGTGGCCTCTGTACACAGCCCTCTCTTTTTTGTCCAGAAGGCCTAGTCTCTCTGGCTCCCTGACAACTTCCTGCTGCAGCCATATTCCCTCTTTCTCTTGTATCTCCTGAAAAGTCTTCTGAAAGCTGAGGGTGGCCCACCCCTATAATCCCAGCACTGGGCAGGCTGAGACAGGAGTATCACCAAGTTCAGGGTCAGCCTGGGCTACCTAGTGAGACACTGTCTCAAAATAAATAAATAAATAAAAAATAACGAACTGGGTGTGGTGGCACATGCCTGTAATCATAGCCACTGGGAGGCAGAGATAGGAGGATCACAAGTTTGAGACCAGAGGCAGTCTGCGTAATTTAGCAAGACTTTATTTCAAAAAAGTAAAAAAAAAATGGGCTGGGGTTGTAACTCAGTGGTCCAGCACTTGGAAAGCACGCAAGTGCAAGGCCCTAGGTTCAACCCCCAGCACCACAAAAATAAATAAATAAATTAATTAAATTAAATTAATCCCCTCCTCTGCCCCACTCTCTGCTATGAATTGTGACAAGAAAACCTCTCCAAAGAGTCCTCTTCTCCTGTCCTGGTTTGTTATTGTTGTTGTTAGGTGCCATCCAGTCAGTGTCCAACTCATAGTGACCCAATGTACAAGAGGAGAAACACTACTGTTAGTGCTTCTCTGCTATTCATAGGGTTTTCACTGGCTGATTGGTTTTTGGGAATGGGTTGCCGGGTCCTTCTCCCAAGCCTACAGCACTTGGTGTTCCCAGGTGGTTTTCCATCCAAGTACTAACCAGGCCCGACCCTGCTTAGCTTGCGAGATCTGATGGGATGAGATGCCACAGTGCTACGGCTGCAGGCGCTGTTGTTGTTAGGTGCCATCAAGTCTGATTCATAGTGACTCTATGTACAACAGATCAAAACATTTCCTGACACTGTGCCAGGCACACGAGATTATTTATGTTTCAGCCCATTGTTGCAGACACTGTGTCAACCCATCTAGTTGAGGGTCTTCCTTTTTCTCATTGACCCACCACTCTCCCAAACATGATGTCCTTCTCCAGTGATTGGTCTCTCTGGCAACATATCTAAGATATGTAAGATGCAGTCTAGCCATCCTTGCTTCCAAGGAGTACTCTGGTTGCAGTTCTTCTAGGATGGATCTGTTGGTTCTTTTGGCAGTCCATGGTATATTCAATATTTGTCTCCAGGACCATAATTCAAAAGCATCAGTTCTTCTCCTGTCTCCTTATTCGCTGTCCAGCTTTCACAACCATATGATGCAACTCAAAATATCATGGCATGAGTCAGGAGCACATTCATCTTCAATGTGACATCTTTACTTTTCAACACTTTAAAGAGGTCTTTTGCAACAGCTTTTCCCAGTGCAATGTGTCTTTTGATATCTTGACTGCTACTTCATTCCTTGTTTACTTGCTCCAATATGGCTCCCACTTCCATCACTCCCCCAAACCTGTTATTGTCAAACCACTGACCACCTCTACTCTGCCAAACCTGAAGGTCACTTCTCAGGATTTATATTATTTGGTCCTTTCTCAAGTTTTTTATAAAAACATCTGTTACTCAAAAATCAGGGGCTGGTGTGTAGCCCAGTTGGCAGAGTGCTGCTCCATACTCTCTGAGGACCAGGGTTTAATCCCCAGCACCACAAAAACAGGAGAAGGATATGGCAATCCACTCCTGAAGCAAAACTGAAAAAGAATCAGCCATTGAAAACCCTATAGGGATCACTACAAATTGGACCTAACAAAACAATAAAAAATCATGGGACACTATTATTTGGACTGAGCTTTAGCACTAGCCCCAACAGACCAGACCAAACCAAAATGGAGTCACTCATGCCAAATGCCACATAATCAGACTGGAACTTTAGGGAAGCAGGTAGATCCTGGCACCAGAAGACAGATGAAGGTCTTGTCTTAAGACCAGTTTTTCCTGAAAACAGAGTCTGGTCCATCTGAGTCAGCTTAATAAGGAAGTTCCTCTGCTTTAAAACCCTTACTGAAAAAGTAACCTGATACTTGCCAATCAGAGTTTTTTTCTGTTGTTCTAGTTCATTGTTCTCATCTTGCAAAACCCACTGTTCTGGTACTGCCCAGTGACAGTTCTCATTCTACTTTGTAGAGTGGAGGTTGTCTTGATTCATGATCATGAATAAAAGTCAGTTATTTCTGTACCTTTAATTGTTGTAATTGTATTATTGACACATTCACTGGCACCTCTTAACTCAACATTTTTTGTTTGTTTGTTTGTGACACTGGGGGACTGAACCTAGAGACTCACACATACTTTCAAGTGCTCTACCATTGAGTTGCCTGCCAAACTCCCTTTTATTTTTTATTTTGAGATAAGGCCTCACTACATTGCACAGGTTGCCTCCTGAGTTGCTGGGATTATAGCTGTGTGCCATGGTAGGTACCCAGTGTGCTGAGCCTTTTTAACTTAGTCTAGTCTCTTCTGCCTGAAGCCATAGCCCTGTGGCATCCGATCCTGTCAGATCTTGGAAGCTAAGCAGGGTTGGGCCTGGTTAGTATTTGGGTGGGGGACCGCCTGGGAACACCAGGTGCTGTACGCTTGGGAGAAGGACCTGGCAACCCACTCCCAAAAATCAATCCACCATTGAAAACCCTATGAACAGCAGAGAAGCACTGACAATAGTGTTTCTCCTGTTGTATGTAGGGTTACCATGAGTCGGATACCAACTTGATGACACCTAACAACAGTCTCTTCTGTTCTCTCCATGCTGTGGTGAGACAGAGAGATCCAGGTCACACATTTCTTGTGGTCTGTTTCATGTACAGTGGATCTGACTTGAGGCAAGAGCTTCATCTGCCTACTGATGCCAGAAAATGCAAGAATGAAGCATTGGCCAGGCCAGGGCACAAGATGTCCACCACAAGCCCCAAACGACGCCTCTACAAACTTGTTCTCCCCATCTTGTGCACAAGGTTGGAACTGAAAAACTTATAAGGTTGATATGGGGAATGAGAGGATTGCTAGTGCTTCTTTCTCTCTTCCCAGTTTCCATAATTGCTGCTCCTATTTTCTTTTTTCCTTCAGTGCTAGAGAATTGAAGCCTGGCTCTCATGCATGGTAGGCAAGTGCCCCACCACTGAGTTGCATCCTCTAGCCCCTTTCTTTATTTTTTATTTTGAGGCAGAGTCTCACTAAGTTGCACAGGCAGCCTCTGGTCTTGAACTTGCTATCCTTCTGCCTCAGCTCCTGAGTCACTGGATTCTAATGGTATTTGAGCAACACAGAAAAGTTGTTGTTGTTGGGTGCCATCAATTTTGGTCTGACTCATAGTGAGCCTATGGACAGTAGAATAAAACACTCTCCGATTCTGTGCCAGGCACACAATCTTATTTATGTTTAAGCCCATTGTTGCAGACACTGTGTCAACCCATCTAGTTGAGAGTCTTCCTTTTTCTCATTGACCCACCACTCTCCCAAACATGATGTCCTTCTCCAGTGATTGGTCTCTCTGGCAACATATCTAAGATATGTAAGATGCAGTCTAGCCATCCTTGCTTCCAAGGAGTACTCTGGTTGCAGTTCTTCTAGGATGGATCTGTTGGTTCTTTTGGTAGTCCATGGTATATTCAATATTTGTCTCCAGGACCATAATTCAAAAGCATCAATTCTTCTCCTGTCTCCCTTGTTCAATGTCCAGCTTTCACAACCATAGGATACAACTGAAAATACCATGGCATGAGTCAGGTGCACCTTCCTCTTCAATGTGACATCTTTACTTTTCAGTACTTTAAAGAGATCTTTTGCCACAGCTTTTCCTAATGCAATGCATCTTTTGATTTCTTCACTGCTACTTCCATGGTTGTTGATTGTAGAACCAAGTAAAGCAAAATCTTGGACAACCTCAGTCTTTTCTCCATTTATCATGAAGTTGCACAATGACTCAGTTGTAAGGATTTTTATTTTGTTGATGTTGAGTCACAGTCCATACTGAAGGCTGTGTTCTTTGATCTTAATCAGTAAATGTTTCAAATGACTGACATGATGTGGTGCTCACCTGCATGGATCTCACCAGAGGCTAAAGACCAGGAAGGAGTCACCATAGTTGGCAATGATCCTTGGAGGTGACCTGTTCTCTGTCGATCTGAAGCACGTGAGTCTGTGGCCTGGTTACTATCACACAAAGCTCCCATGGAGCTGGGATTGTATCTTAGTGACCTTTTTAAGACTTGGCTATAGTATCTGCTATAAATTTGTTTCACCTTTATGCTGACAAAGAGTGCCCCAGGGAACAGCTTGAAACCTCCTGGCCTTTTCTCCCTTTCTGGAGATCAATTCACTTCCAATCCCAAACTTTTTGTCATTTTTCACCTCCTTCTCAGACCCCTTCACTGTTACCACGCTCAGGTACATAAGTCCTCTTTCCTCCAGAGATGAAATCAAGCCCATTACCCTGGCAATTGTTTCTTTTGGTCCTGGGTTGTAAATTGAGAGTGACCTAGGTCCCTCTGGTCTTCTCTTGAAGACCCTTGGGTAGCTCCTTTGTGGCACTTATTGAGAATGATTCAAGCAATTATTGGTGTCTTTGCCCCAAGACCATGACCTCAAGAAGGACAAGGACCAGCCCTTATCCTTCCTTCCTTCCCCAAGGCCTGGCCATCACAGGCCCTCATTAAACACTTGTTGCTCAAGGAATGATTTCCCTTAGGAGATGGGAAAGCCCATCTCTGGGCTAATTTTCCTGGCACAATGTGTTGTGTTTAGCCAGAGTGGGGAAAAGGTCCAGCTTCCTTTGCCAGAAGGAAAGAAGAAAAAGTGGTTGCACACTGAGCTCAGGTATTTTTAGGTTAAAAGCTGCTAGGGAGCCAGAGTCTCTATTCTTACAGCATGATCGTGTGACAAACATCATTTCTTTCTGTGCCTCACAAGCTTCAAATCAACAAGTCTCATGGAGGGATCAGAGCAGCACCGTGAGGAAACACGGCCCAAACCCGGTAGTCTAAATCCTTAGGATGAAGTTTCCAAGGCTTGGAGAAAAGTCAAAAGACCTTCTAATATACAGGGGAATGACCAAGGGCAATGACTACAATGACATTATCTCTAACATCTGTTGGAGCTAATAAAACCTGCCATGGAAGTATTTGCGTAAGACAGTGAACTCAGCTGTAATCCCAGCACTAGGCAGGGACGGCTGAGGTAGGAGGATCCTAAATTCAAGGCCAGTCTGGGCTGCATAATAAGTCTCAGGTAAGCCTGGACTATGTATTGGATCTTTCCCTACCCCAAAATAACCACAATACCACAATACCATTAGCATGCCTAGAGAATATTGCAATAATTCCTTAATATCATAAAATTAAACTTTCCTAAATTTTTTCATATTTGTCACTATTTATTGAGAGCTTTCAAAATGCCTAGAACTGGATAAGTTCACTTCTAGAAATATTTCCTGAATCCAGAAAAGCTTTCTAAGAGAAATTTTTTTGTAGTTGACAATAATGAAATTTGGCAACAAATTAAATGGACACATCAGGTGGATGCTGAAGTCATGGCAATATGCAATGAAATAGCAGTCATCTACCTCTCAAAAGATCTCATTCACAAATAAAATTCAGTAATAATCATATCTACTTCATGGTATAGGCACTATCATTGTGAGTACTAAAAATGCACATAAAAACAATATGTGGGGATGTAGTGGGAATGGTGATGGTGCACACCTGTAATCCCAGCACCAGGGAAGCTGAGGCAGAAGAATCTCAAGTTCAAGGACAGCCTGGTCTACATAGTGAGACTCCATCTCAAAAAATAAAAGTAAGGGGAGCTGAGAGCAGTGGCACATGCCTGTAATCCCAGTGGCTTGGGAGGCGGAGGCAGGAGGATAGCAAGTTCGAGACCAGAGGCAATCTGCATAACCTAGCGAGACCCTGTCTCAAAAAGTAAAAGAAGGGCTGAGGGTGCACCTCAGTGATCCAGCACTTGCAGAGCATGCAAGCGCGAGGCTCTGGGTTCAACCCCCAGTACCACAAAAATAAATAAAATAAATAACTAAATAAAAATAAGGGCTGGGAATGTAGGACCCTGGTATAGCACATATCTAGTTCTTGGATTTGATTGCCAGGACCAACAACAGCAACAACAAAATAGTTTGCTTAGTTCCAAAGAGTCTTCAATCTATGGTTACTATAAAGTGTGCAGCAATAAACATGTTTATGAAGAATTTGTAGTACCAATAAACAATTAGGGGTTGAATATGTAGCCCAGTGGCAGAGAAGTGCAAGGCCCTGGGTTTGATCCCCAGCACTGCAAAACAAAACAAAACAAAACAAACAAATAAACAAAAAACAATTATATATACCATGCTGGGGATGTAACTCAGGGTCAGAGCACTTGCCTACTATGCATGATGCCCTGACTTTAATCCCTAGCATCTCAAAAAACATATTTATCTACACAGATGCATGTATATATATGTACAGCACCCCAAAATCCCCACCACCCCCAAAATATATATACATATATGTGTGGTATATACACCACACAACCACAACCAATAAAAAGTGTCTGAAGTTAGTATACCAGAATAACAGCTTATCATTGAGTGCTGATTCTCTACTGTCCTTCCTCACTCTTTTTCTGCTTTTGTAAAAGCAATGCAAGATCACTGTAGAAAAATTGGAAAGTGAAGAATAGGAAAAAAAAACTGAAGTTTGATCAATTGACAAAGGAGCGATTTTGAGATTTTCTATTTTAAATCCATAATGCCTACAGCACCCTCTCCACAAATGATTTGCTACCCAGCTCGTTAGCGCTACCTCGTGGCCAAATTTAGCAACTATCCCTTAGACCAAAAATAATTTAAAATCCATCGAAGAATTATACTGACAATGGTATAGCTCTGTAAGTAGCATAAATGTCAAGCGGAGTCATCTACCATGGGGCTTCCAATCCAAGGTCCAGCTCGGTCTGCAGGCACAGTGAGTAGCCCCAGGGCCTCAGGTGATTGTTCTTAGGTGAGAAACTTGGCTCAAGCATTTCCTATGACTGACAGTCCATGCACATTCCCCGTGCATCTAGCCCATCATCTCTGAGTCTACGTTCAGAACCTTTCTGGAAACTTCTCTCTGCTCAACTTCCTGAGGGGAACCCACTTGCCTCAGTGTTTCCAGCCAGCGCAGTGGAAATCTGGAGCCTGCGGGCTAGAAGTCACCTGAGAGAGGGTGGAGTGGCAGAGGAACCAGCCCCTGGAACCCCGCCCCCATGGGATTCTCCTGGGTCACCCCTTCCCTGCAAGCCCAAACCAGCTACAAGGCTTGCTAAAGTCGCTCAGCTCTGCTAAGCCTAGGCTTCTTCGGGAAAGAGGAGGGGTAGACCAGAGGTTCCCAGAGGCTGGCGCCTACACCCGAGGCACCAAGAGCATTTGGGGACCTTTGATGTAATGGGTACCGTTGCTTCCGCCTAGAAATTAGGGCACTGGCGGTCTGAGCCAGGCCTTCGAGAGTCTGTAATTGACGAAAGCTAGGTGGGCTGGAGGCCTGGGAGTACCTAGATGATGTCCTTTCCGGAATTGCCAGTCTCCCTACTCTTCCTGGGGAGTCTGGAAAACTTCCTCCTAAGTGTGGCATTGTTTCAAGTACATCCAAGAGGGACACGTGTGGCACTGCAAGGGCTCTGGGGGCAGATTTCCTGACTCTGCCCCTTAACTTTTCTAAGCCTCCTTTTCTTGCCTTCCCTTTCTTCTCTCTCTCTCTCCCTCCCTCCTCCCTCTCCTTCCTCTCTCTCTCTCTCTCTCTCTCTCTCTCTCTCTCTCTCTTTCTTTCTTTCTTTCATTTTTGCAGTACTTGGAGGTTGAACCCAGGGCCTCACACATACTTTGCAAATGCTCTACCACTGGGCTGCACCTCCAGCCCATTTTAAATTTCTTAACTTGAGACAGAGTCTCACTAAATTTGGCAGGCTTTCTCTAGGCTCAAATCTGTGATCCTCCTTATTAATATTTTCTTATTTTTCTACAGTGCTGGGGATGGAGCCCCAGCCCTCCTGAGCTAGGCAAGCACTCTACCATGAGCTACAGCCCCAAGCCCAGCCTAAATGATTTTTAAATGGTACAGCCCTGCCTGTTATTGTTTGAATGTTTGTGTCCCTCTAAAATTCAGGTTGCAACTTAATTCCTAATGTAAGGGGGGCATGGTGGTGCATGACTATAATCTGGAGACTTGAGGGGTGGAGGCAGGAGCATTTCAAGTTCAAGGCCAGAGGCAGCCTTTGCAATTTAGTGAGCCCCTGTCTCAAAGTGAAAAATAAAAAAGGAGTAGGGGTGTGGTTCAGTGGTGGAGCACTTGCCTAGCATGGGGGAGGCCCTGAGTTCAACCTCCAGTACTGGGGGGAAAAAATCCCAACATAATATCAAGACGTAAGGCCTTTAGGAGGTGATTAGGTCATGACAGTTCCACCCTTATAGATAGGATTGTTGTTGTTGTTGTTAGGTGTTGTCGAGTCTGCCCGACTCATAGCACCCCTTGTAGGTTTTCAATGGCTGATTGCTTCTGGATTATTTCAAGAGTGGATTGCCCTGTCCTTCTCCCATTTTTGTGGTGCTGGGAATTAAACCCAGGACCTCAGAGACTGCAGAGCAGTGCTCTACCAACTGAGCTAAATCCCAGCCCCATAGATAGGATTAGGTCCTTATAATAGAGTTTGAAGCAGCCTGTGTATCTCTTTTACCTCTTCAGCCATGTGAAGACAGTGCTTGTTCCCTTGGGAGGACGCAGCAACCCGGTGCCATCTTGCAAGGAAAGAGCAAGCCCTCATCAGACACCAAATCAACAGCCTTGATTTTGGACTTCATAGACTTCCAAGAAATACATTGCTATTATTTGTAAACCAACCAGTTTAAGCTTTAGTGTTATAGCAGCAGGAATGGTCCAAGACAAATCCGTAAAGAAATCCTGAAAAAGAACCTATGGGATGTAGTCAAAACACAGTGTTCAGATCTTCCCCCTAATGACCCTCCAGTGACTCCGGGTGGAATCCCTCTGTTATGGACAAGCTGTGCCTTCTACAGAGGTGGTGTTCCCTAGGGAAGGATGAAGAGTGGGTGCATGAAGGGGCCTCAGGAACAGACAAGGCCAATTTCAGTGACTGAGTCTGGAGGCTGAATGACCAGTGTGAAATGATATCGGGTTTCCTGTGGTAGGGACTGCTGTTGTACTCAAATATTTCTAATGGTCTAGACCCTAAAAGTTTGCTAAGGCCCACTGGCCACACCATGGCCTGCCACCTGTCTATGGGGGTCTGATGACATGGGCACTCAGTGGGCTGGTTATTCTAGTTCTTGGTTGAAATCACTTAAATGCAATGAATCACTAGACTGCAGCCCTGTGAGGGGGGAGAGCTTGTCTTTTTCAGCATTATATACCTAGCCCCTAAAATTGTACCTGGCAAACAGCAGGTGCTCATAAATGTGTGTTGAATAAGTCAATGGGTGAATAAAATTGGCCTCTTGAATTACTTATCCAACTCTTAAGGGCTGGGTAAAGGAATCTGATACAGAAGTTCATCAGAGCAGGACAATGTAGCACATGCCTGTTATTTCAGCAATTCTGGAGGCCTAGGCAGGATTGCAAGTTTGTGATCATAGGTAGCCTACACAATTTAGTGAGGTCCTCTCTCAAGATAAAACATTAAAAAGGGGGCTGAAGGTGTGGCTCAGTGGTAGAGTACTTGCCTAGCATGTGAGAAGAGGTCCTGGGTTCAAGCTCCAAGTGCTGCCAAAAAAAAAAAAAAAAAAAAAAAAAATATATATATATATATATATATATATATAAAATATGTATATATAATGTATATATGTATATATATGAGCTCTTCTTACTCCTTGCCCTACTGTAAGGAGCCCTGGGGCTTGATGGGAGAGGGAGGGTACATAGATGGCCAGCTGTCACCTACCTTTGACTCCTCTGTCTCTGTTCTCTGATATTTATTTATTTATTGTTTTTTGAGCTCTCCAATCCTCATGTGATTCTAATCTGCACCTGATTTTGTAGCCCTCTAAAACTGTGGAGAGGGTATGGATTAGAATTAAAAATATATGGTAGATCCTCTTTCAAACAAAGCAACTGTAAGTAACCTCTTTGGAATAATTGGGGAAGTTTGAATATGAACTAGATATTAAAGACATATTATGATTTATGTCTGTCACCTTGACATGCGGTGGGTGCTTATGTGTCACTATGATACTGAAATCTATGCCACTGGTATTTTGGATATCAGGAGGGTCACCCATGGTGGACAGGTTTTAGCTGAGCTTCTAGACTAAGACAGACTAAAGAGAAGAACCTGGCAACCCACTCCTGAAACAAATGTTGTTGTTGTTGTTAGGTGCAATAGAGTCGAGTCTGACTCATAGTGATGCTATGTACAGCAGATTGAAACACTTCCCTATTCTCAAGTTCGAGGCCAATGTGGGCTACATAGTGCGTTCCAGGCCAGCCTGGGCTACAAGAAGACTGTCTTCAAAAAAAAAAAAAAAAAAAAAAGTACACTGAAGTATTTAGAATTGAAATACTGCAATACGTGAAATTTACTTTAAAATTCTTCAGAAAAAAGAAAAGATATGGCAAGATATTAACAGTTGTTAAACAGTTGTTAAAACAAATTGTGATGAACATATAAGGCTTTTTGTATGTTTGGGAATTAATATAGTATACTTTGGGAAGAACAAGGTTTATTTCCACTGAGAAGCCTTCTCTGATCCACAAGAACTGGGTTAGGGCTACCAAGTGGCAAAAACTGGGGCTAAATATTCATGTCCACCATACAAAAATGTGTAGGCTGAGCAACCTAAATGCTCATCATCATATAAGTGAATAAATAAAATATGACATGTCAATACAATGGAGTATTATTTGACAATACAAATAAGTAAAGTACCAATGCCTTCTACAATATGGATGAACCTCAAAAACAGGATGCTAAGTGGAAGAAGTTTATCATAAAGGACCACATATTATTTGTTTCCAGCTATACGAAAAGTCTGGAATAGGCATACACACAGGCATACAGGCAGAAAGTTGGTTAGTAATTTCCCAGGGCTATGGAAGTTAGGGTCTATAGCCATACCACCCTGGTGTCCGATCTTGTCAGATCTCAGAAGCTATAGTTAATATACTTTGATTTAAAAAGTATTTAGACCTTAGGATGCCTGCAGCCATACCACTGTGCCATCTGATCCAGTCACATCTTGGAAGCTAAGCAGGGTCAGACCTAGTTAGTCCTTGGATGGGAGACTGCCTAGGAATACCAGGTGCTGTAGGCTTGGGAGAAGGTCTCAGCAGCCCACTCCCAAAACAATCAGCCATTGGAATCCCTATGAATAGCAGAGAAGCATTGACAATAGTGCCAGGCATGGTACAGTGTTGGGGAGTGTTTTTGTTCTGTTGCACGTAGGGTCTCTATGAGTCAGATTCACCTTGGTGGCACCCAACAACAACATGGGAATTAGTGGAAATGAGGGGTGACTGCTAATGGATAGAGGGTTTGAGAGGTGATAAAAGTGTTCTAAAATTGACTATGGTGGTGGTTTCACAACTCTGAATATACTAAACCCCTCTGAGTTGTTACCTTAAAAGTGTAAATCTTATATTATTTTATATATTTTATATGTTAATTATGATATGTGAATTATATCTCAATTAAGCTGCTATTACAGGAGAAGGAGTTGACAGTCTACTCTTGAAGAAATCCCAAAACAATCAGCCATCGAAAACCCTATGAGGGTTACTATGAGTCAGCACTTAACAACAAACAACATGAGCTATTAGAATGAACACACACACACACACTATCTTCCCAAGTTAAAACAGAGTAATAAAAGATGAGCTAGGGCGAGGGGACAAGTATGTAACAGGGCCTATAAATAAGATCTTGGCTTTTAGCTGACAGATGGCAAGGTTCTGATTAGGGCTGCTTATCCATGACTTTGCAAGGAATAAAATTTGACCTCTGTCTATTTACTAAAGAGCCAAGTATGATTCTATGGAAAAGGGGAAGAACTGCCATGATGCTGGTAAGGTATAATTAAAGACATAGATTATACTTTCCAGGCTTTGGAGACATTTATCATATAGATTTCCAAGACATTGTACAGACAAAGCATTTGAAGAATTTTATGAATTGTCTTAGAAAAGAAGGGACACCTCCAGAATTGTGGACAGGGAGGGTGAGAAGGAGCAAAGGCAAGAGGGACAAATCAGTGGAATTGAGGGGCAGGGAGGGATACCATGGATTCATAGCTTGGTGGACCATAGCCAGGACCAGGGTCATGGGCTCACACACTGTTTGAACTTTTGTTAATCAGTTGCAATAAGAATATGAGCTGTACAGCTGGGCACCATGGTGCCCACCTGTAATCCCAGAGGCAGTCTGTGTAACTCAGAGAGACCCTGACTCAAAACAAAAAATAAAAAATAGGGGGATGGCTCAGTGATTGAGTGCTTACAAAAAAGCATGCATGAGGCCCTGGGTTCAACCCCCACGTACTATTAAAAAAAAAAAAAAGGAAGAGAAGAAAGAGAAAGACCGTCCCAGTCTGGGAATATTCCACCCATTGTCTCCCTGTAACCTCTTGTGTCCCATAAAAGCCCTTCACAGCTCCTGAATCTGAGAAGACAGAGGTTTGAGACAGAGAGATCGTCTGTCTTCCTCAGGACCAGCCTTGAATAAACCTATTTCTTTCTACCAACTTCTGTCTTCCGGGTTTTCAGGAGAGAGCTGAGGAGTATGGACCTCAGATTCTGGTAACAATTTGACTTCTCTGCCTAGCCAAGATGAAATAAGAGGGCCCAGCCAGAAACAATTAAAAAACTGGGCAAAATATGTGAAATGATGGTGTTAAAGACCTTGGACATTAGGACGATGATGATTTTTTTTCTCTAACACAGGGTCTTGCTATGTAGCCTTGAACTCATGACCCTCCTGCCCCTGCCTCCCAAATGCTGGGATTACAAGTGTGTGCTATCCCACCTGGCTTGGTTCAGTGATCCTTGAAAGAGTGGAAATGAAGGTGATAAATCCTACAATTGCCTGAAATAACTGCCTGGACAGTTCATGGGTCATGGTGTGAGGAGGAAGAACCCCAATGGGGCCTGACAGACTCCCTGAATGGAGGAGGTAAAGCTGGGAGACCAGTGAGGCCAAGGTGGCCAGTTTTCAGGGCACAGACCTGGAAAACAGAGAACTGCACAGAAAGTTCCAGAAATCTGCACAGAGCTGTAGGGTGAAATTGGAAGGAAATTGGCAAAAACTCAAAAACTGAGAAAATGGCTTTTGAAGACCTTGTTTATAAATTAGACATCTAGGGAAAGTGAAAGTAACTTTATTGGACATTTGTACCAAACCCTTCACAAATCCCCTGAACCTGATTGGACAACTGGAAAGCAAAGGACTCAAAGCTGATTGGCTCAGGCCATTGGGGTCAAGCTATATAAGGAGCTCTACTGCAGCAGCTCTCTCTCCCTTTCTCTCTCTCTCTCTCTCTCTCTCTCTCTCTCTCTCTCTTTCCCTCCCTCCCTCCCTTCCTCCCTTCCTCCCTCCTGGATCTCTGTCCACCAACGAGGAAGGAACTCTCTCTCTCTCTCTCCTCTCTCTCTCTGCTACGGACCATTGGCAAAGAAAGAACTCTCTCTGGATTCGACCAACAACACAGAAGCATCTCTCCTTGTGACCACCAAGACTAGGACAACTGGATGATGCTCTCAAGGAAAGATGGACTATAAGCAAGCTGAGGAAAGCTACTTGGACCCAGTGCCAAGAAGCCAAAGCTGAGGACAATCTCCAGTCCCAGCACTGGAGGCAGAAGAGCCGCAGCTGCCCTTGAGGCAGTATAAGAGCTGCTAACCCTTGTTATAGCTGTGCACTTGTTTGGGTTTCTCTCGGCCCTTATCAGGGCAGAGAAACAATAAAGAGCTGTGTTTGTCCCCACAAGGCAAAAGCGCCCGAGGCTTTTCCTTTCTCCTCTCCACAGTGATCCAAGGGCCACAGGAGTCTGCGCCCCTCACCCGAGGTCCCTGAGTGAGTTGTGTTTAGTAATTGTGTTTGTGGCCACGCCTCCTGTCTGAACATTTGGGCTGGACCAGGAGGTGCGCACCCCACACAGAGCTCCCCTCAGGTCATCAGCTGAATAGTGATCAGGGTAAAGCTAGCGTAAAGAACCACCTGAAAGGAGCAGGGAGAACAGTCCTCGGAGAGTATCCAGCATGAGGAATAGTCCACGTTTCTAGCAGCCAGTGTGGAAGACCTCGTAACCCCCAGGGCATTGGGTAGAACACTCGCATTTTCCCTCAGTAGCAGGAAAGTTTAGCCCTAAACACTGCCATGGTCCCACCTAACAAAGCTTCCTGGCAAACTCTGAAAGGATCATACTACTCAAGGATCTTGAGAGATGCAGAGGCTATCCTGGATTATCTGAGCAGGCCCTAAATACAGTCACACCTTGTGTTCTTGTAAGAGAGAAGCAGAGAGAAGTGTGACATGCGGGAGGTGACATGAGGGTAGAGCAGACAGATCTGGATATGGGACCCCTGAATCTGGAGTAAGGACTGCCACAGCCACCAGAAGCTGGCTAAGGTGAGGAGCTGATTCCCTACTACAGCATCTGGAGGAAGGAGCAGAGCCCTGATGCCATCTTGACTTCTGACTGGCAATGCTACTGCTTTTGGGTTTCTGGACTCCACAACAAGGAGAGAAAAACATATATTGCTTTAAGCCATGCAATGTGTGTTAATTTGTTACAGCAGTCCTGGGAAATTAAAACACCTGCCCAGTAATTATGTTCAATAATTATCTGTGATAGCAAAGTCGAATGAGCTCCCCCTCCATCCTAGTGAATAGGATAACGGAGGCTGTCTGGGGCCTCCATGCTAACCAACCACAGCAGGCTCCATGGAAGGGAGCAGGCAATCCGGCTGGGGAAGCAGAGGAGGCATTGACTTGGAAGTCAGGAGGCCTGGATTTGAGTCCTGTTCTGGCTTCTGCATTGGTTGATCCCAGGTAGATGCCAGCCTTTGGTTTCCTTACCTGGAAACTCCTGAGCTGGGGTAAAGAGGTTTCCTTCATGCTCCAAGTTCTATTAAGCTGAAAGGAAATACCAATGAGAATATTTGGCATGCACAGCATGTACTATTATTACCTTTGGGTCTGGGGTGGGGCTTACAGTAGCTCTCAGATTCTCCCACTGTCTGATTTCTGCCCTGCTCCAAGTTTTAGGAATAGCAACAATAACACGAGCAGCTAACCTGGACTGCATTGCTTGCCGTGTGCCAGGCATTGTGCTAGGCACTTTCCATGTGTCCTTCCCCAGAGTCAGGGTGGGGTTTGGACTATGGAACCAGAAAGACCGGAGTTGGAGTCTCACTTCTACCATACATAGCCATGTGACCTCAGGCAAGTGACTCAACCTTTCTGAACACCAACATCCTCAGCTACAAAATGGTGCCGCCTTTACTTGTCTTTCCTGAGATGTTATGGGGATCAGAATGACATTAAGCAAAATGCCGGGTTCAGTTCTCTTGTTACTATTTGTTCTTTTTTTTTTTTTTTTTTTTGTACCGGGGATTGAACCCAGGGCCTCGTGCCTGCAAGCTTTGCAAGTGCTGGATCACTGAACTGCACCCCCAGCCCATTCTTTTACTTTTTGAGATAGGGTCTCACTAAATTATGCAGACTGCCTCTGGTCTCAAACTTGCGATCCTCCTGCTTCCGCCTGCCTCCCGAGTTACTGGGATTACAGGCGTGGGCCACTGCACCCGGCTCCATCATTTGTTCTTTTGTGACAAGTGGAGGAGTCCTGATGATGACTTGGGCTCACGAAGGGGACGTGCTTATGTCCCACAGTTGGAAAACATCTAAGTGCCACCAGCACCCATTCAAAAAGCAACACTACGGCTCCCAGCCCCGCCCCGCGGCTGTGGGACTATAGAATATTTCTTCTGTGACGGCACCTCAAGTGATGTACAGTAATTTGCAGGTGAAGACTAAGCGACTAATTTTCTCACCTAAAATTTATTCGTTTTTTGTCATTACAGGCTGGAGAAAAGACATAATAAAAACTCTCTGAGCCTGGCAAAGAAAAACAACATGGTTGCGATTTGAAACTGAAAGTAATCATCCTGTCTACAATTCTAAAAAAATAAATAGATCAAGGAGTAGCTTTTAGAGCCAAGTTTAAGTCATGCCAGAAGGAACTGAGTTAGAAAGAGGGAGTACATGTGACAGTTCATTGTTTTTGCTCCCTAAATGGATACTCTGCCTGGACTTACTGTCCTGGTTAAAAGCTCCCCCAACCTACTCGTGCAAGATCCATGGATGCCCTCAATTTTCGGCTCACCTAGCCCTGAAGATTTCACAGGTCTCACAGCATGGAATATTCCCCTCGGTCTCACTGTCTCTGGCCTCTCTTCCCAGGGCAGTTGCACAGCATGCTCATTAGTCTCTCTGCCTCCAGGCTTGAACTTGGCTAAACGCCCTCCAAGCTAGCTGCCAGATCTTTCTAATCATAATGATAAAAAGATCCTAATGGTGACTGCTAATTACTCAGAATCCATTGAATGTTTACCATATTGCTTTTATATTTTTATTTATTTTTATTTTTTTTGGTACTGGAGGCTGAACCCAGGGCCTCAAGCATACTTTTTGTAAGTGGTCTACCACTGAGCTGCACCCTCAGACCTTTTTTTATTTTTTACCTTGAGCCAGGCTGCCTTTGGCATTGAGCCTGCCATCCTCCTTCCTCCACCTCCCGATTTAATGGGATTGATTACAGGCGTGTGGGCCACGGCACCTGGCTTTGCTTATATTCTTTCATTTAACCTCCAGAAGCCCACCTGTGGCTTGTATTAGTCCCTCTTTACTGATAAGGCAGCTTGCTAAAGATTGGTCAAGGTTGCTGAGCTGGTAAGCAGTGAAACTGATTTGATTCCAGCCAGGGCTGTGGGATTCCTGGGGTTGTACTATTCTTATTTTGCTAGTTTCCTTGGAAAATATGCCCAACAGCTGAATTTCCCAAACTATACCCTGGGGCATCACTGGATAAGATGTCAACAATGTTTGTTTTTTTAAACAACACAAAGTGTTTTTGGGGGGAGGTATGTAATTAAATACATTTAGGAATACTCTCTGTGCTTCCCCTTTTTGGTGCATCCCTGATATATTAGCATGGATGTTCTGGAAATACAACATATAAACAAAATACTTTAACTCAGTGTTTTCCAAAGGCATTTTGCCATGGAACCTCTTTGCAGCTAGCACTGGTGTTCCTTGTCACACAGTCTGGGAACCATTGGCCTTCTGGCTCAAGGTGCGGATCCTTAGCCCACTTGGGGCACAAGCCTGTAATCACAGCACTTGGGGGGCTGAGGCAGGAGGATGGATTTGAAGGCCAGTCTGCTCTACATAGTGAGCGCCAGGATAGCCTGGGTTACACAGTGAGACCTTGTCTCAAAAAAAACCAAATAAAATAAATAAATAAATGTCTAGTAGATCTAAAATTCCTCCCTCATTATGTTGTTGTTGTTGTTGTTAAGTGCCGTCGAGTCAGTATCCGACTCATAGCGACCCTCATAGGGTTTTCAATGGCTGACTGTTTCAGGATTGCCTTGGGAGTGGATTGCCAGGCCCTTCTCCCATTTTTGGAGTGCTGGGAATTGAACTCGGGACCTCAGAGACTGCAGCACAGAGCTCTACCAACTGAGCTAAATCCCAGACCCTCCCTCATTATAGGTCACTGCTTAGTTCATTTCCAATATTTTTGTCCCATAAACAAAGATATGACATCTTTGTTTGTAACTCTTTGCCTCTGGGTCTATTAACTGCCTTAGAACATATTCCTGGTGAGCCTGAGGGTAGGAAGGTTTCTGAGGCTCTTGGGCTAGATCGCTGGTGTCTCTTCCAAGATTGTGCCACAACCTCCCACCAGGGTGCTTGTCTCATCTGCCCCCCACAATTATGGCCACTTTTGACAAAAAAGAATAACAGAATAGTTGCTATTAAATGTGAAAGAAAAATTGCCTAGCTGGATAGTCTTTAAAGAAGGGTATTTAGCAAGCTTTTGAAGGCTAATTACTATTTGATCAATTCAAGGAAGACACAGGCTCATTACTTGGTTTTTGCAGAGACTGAGATCCCGACGTGTGGTTGGTAATTTTGCGAGTGCTGTGAATGCCAGTCACTTCATCTGTTTCCTCAGGCCTGGGCTGTAGTATCTTTTACTCTCTCAGAGATGAAGCCTGTGCAGTTCCTCGTTCATGTACACTCAGTCAATGGGCAGGTCACCTCAGTTGGGCGCATCTCTCCAGAGATGCTCACACCCACAGCACAGGCAAGACTAGCTGCCCACCACCCACAATGTTGTCCAAAGCTTGATGTTCTTAGCAGTCATATTTTCTCCCCTTTCCTCCTCATCCAACTCTGGCAAGTAAGAGTTGCCCTGGCAGAATTTCTCAAAGTTTGGACCCACCGTGGGGCTGGGGATACAGCTAAGTGGTAGAGTGCTTGCCTAGCATTTGAGGCCCTGGGTTCAACCCCAGCACTGTGTTTGCACCCACCTGCCCCAGAGGGAGAAGCCTCCACTGGGCAGCTCATTCTTGCAAAGAGTAGAAAAAGCCACAACTCCCTCTTCTGTGTTCCTAGAGTGGAGGATCTCCAAGGAGCTGCAGTGTAGTCAGGAAAGAGAAGTTTCCAGAGGCTTCCAGTACTGTGACTAAGCACAAAGAAGGCAATATTCATTCAAATGTTCAATGTGCTCCTCTTCCAATCCAGTTCTCAGTCTATAACATGTATCCCTTAAGAATGAGGACATTCTATATAACCCCAGCATATTTTCACATTTGAGAAATTTAACGTAAATACTATGTTATTGACCTGCAGCCATAGTACTATGGTGTCTGATCCCCTCAGATATTGGAAGCTATGCAGGGTTGGGCCTGGTTAGTACTTGGATAGGAGAATTCCTGGGAACACCAGGTGCTATAGGCTTGGGAGAAGGACCCAGCAACCCACTCCCAAAAATCAATCCACCATTGGAAACCCTATGAATAGCCGAGAAGCACTGACAACAGTATTTCGCCTGTTGTATGTAGGGTTGCTATGAGTCGGACACTCCACAGCACCTAACAACAATAACAACTATGTTATTATATAATACATAGTTCATGTCCAATTTTCCCAACTGGCCCAATAATGTCCTTTAATAGCCTTTTGTTTCTAAAGGTCCAGGATCTAATTTAGGTGTTGCACATAGGTGTCCAACTTCTTTTATGTCTTTTAATCTAGAGTAAGTAGTTCTTCAGCCAATTTTGTTTTTTCTAAGGTGGACATTGTAAAGTCCGAGCCAATAGTGTTAAAACTATGATTCTTTTATTATTGTTATTATTATCATCATTATTTTTATTATATATGTATTTTGCAGTACTAGGGAGTTGAACCCAGGATCTCATGCATGCTAGGCAAGTGCTCTACCACTGAGGTACACCTCCAGCCCCTTCAAAACATTTTTAGTTTAGGACCGGGCACAGTGGCACATGCCTGTAATCCCAGCGGCTTGGGAGGCAGAGGCAGGAGGATCGCAAGTTTGAGACCAGAGGCAGTCTGCGTAATTTAGCGAGACACTGTCTCAAAAAGTAAAAAAATGGGCTGGGGGTGCAACTCAGTGGTCCAGCACTTGTAGAGCATACAAGTGCAAGGCCCTGGGTTCGATCCCCAGTACCACACACACACACACACACACACACAAAATTAGTTTGAGGGCCGGGTGAGGTGGCACATGCCTATAATCTCAGTGACCCGGGAGGCAGATAGAGGAGGACCGCGAGTTCAAGACCAGAGGCAGCCTGCATGATTTAGGGAAATCCTGACTCAAAAATGTTGCTGTTAGATGCCGTTGAATTGGGTCTGACTCATAGAGACCTTATATACAATAGAATGAAACACTCCCCGACACTGTGCTATGCCCAGCACTATGTCAGTGCTTCTCTGCTACTGATAGGGTTTTCAATGGCTGATTGTTTTGGGGATTGCTTCAGAAGTGGGTTTCTATGTCCTCCCATTTTTTGTGTTGCTGGGAATCTAACCCAGGGGCTCAGAAAGCACAGAGCAGCACTCTACCAAATGAGCTATAACCCCAGCCCCAAATCAAAAATATAAAAAATGACTAGGGGTGCATCCCAGTGGTAGAGCACTTGTAAAGTATGTGTGAGGCCCAGGGTTCAACCCCCAAGTACCAGGAAAAATAAATAATTAAAAAAAATTTTTTTTCACTCTTTTTTTTTAATAATTTTTAAAATTTTGAGACAGGGTCTCACTAAGTTGCACAGTCTACCTCTGGCCTTGAGCTCGCAATCCTCCTGCCTCAGGCTCCCAAGTTTCTGGGGTTACAAGTGTGGGCTATGAACTCTGGCTAAAACTATAATTATTTTTAAAATACCATATTCAGAATTCTATGTGTGATCTGTATTCTAGAAATGTAAATTTTATTTTTGACGCCACTAGATGGCACTGTCAGCAGCCTGTGGTCCTCAAAAGCCCTTGGGAAAGGGCAATTTAAAGCAAGCCACCCAGTTACCTGTCACCCAGACAAGGATCTTACTTGGTGAAGCATATGATGTTGGAAGCACCTATATATTTCCATGTGGTGTCTTTTCTAGCAGGGCTTCTCATAAATCACCTGGGGATCTTGTTATTGAGGATTCTACTTTGGTCTGAAGATTTTGCATTTGTAACACATGCTGGGTGATGGTATTACTGCCGGTCTTCACACCACACTGCGTAGCAGGGATTTAGAGCAGGCATTTGAAGAAATATATACATTTACAGTTAGGCATCTTTCACTGGATACAGTGGTGTATGGCTGTAATCCCAGCGACTCAAGGGGTGGAGGCAGGAGGATTGAAAGTTTGAGGTCAGAGACAGCCTGCATAACTTAGCGAGACCCTGTCTCAAGATAAAAAGTAAAAAAGAGGCTAGGGGTGCAACTCAGGGTTAGAGCATTTGCAAAGTATGTTTGAGATCCTGGGTTCAGTCTCCAGTGCCCTAAACAAAACAAAACAAAGCAAACAAACAAAAACCCAAATAGGCATCTTTTATTTTTATGTCATAATCAGCAGTGCAGCTGATTTCTTCTGTTGCTCTCCCCCTTCTTGCTCCCTGCAGCCCTTCACTCTCTTGCTCCTGTGCCATACAGCCTCTGCTTTCGCTGTTCCTTCTCCTGGAAAGCCCTCACCCCAGCCTGAAATCCTTCAGCCTTGCTAGCTCAAGTCTCATCTTCTTAATGAGGCTCCCCCAGACCACCCTCTTAAATGAATCCTAATCATCTATCCCTCCCTGCTTCCTGTTCTCCCTCACCTGCTCCATTCTTTCTTTCTCCGATAGCTTTCACCACCTTCTCACACATCATATCATGTTTACTGTATTTATTGCTTACTTATCTCCCTCTGCAGGAATATAAGTGCTTCGAGGGAAGGGAGCTTTGTCTATTTTCTTCATTGCTGTGATGACTACTCTTCATTGTCAACTTGACTGGATTGAGAGAAGCCTAGGGAATTAGTAAAGCACACCTCTGTGTATTCCCAGAGACAATTAGATCACGAGGGCTCTGACCTAGTGAAGGGATTAATGCTCTGATGGATTTAGACTATGATGGCATTATTGGGAAGTGATGAAAGGTAGGAGGTGGGGCCCAGCTGGAGGAAGTAGGTCACTGCAGGCATATTTTTGGGTGTATGTCTTGCTCTGGCTCCTTCCTGTACCCTCCTTCTCTCTGCCTCCTCTCTGCCAAGATGCAAGCCCCTCTGCCATGCTTCCCCTGCGGTGATGGACTGAACCCCGTGGAGGCATGAGCCAAAGTAAATCCTTCCTCCTTTAAATTGTTTATGTCAGGTTATGTCAGTTTTTCACAGCAGTGAGAGAAGTTGCCAAATTGCTATCTCCCAAACTCTTTGGATGGTGCCTGGCACCTAGGAGGGGCACAAGAACATTTGCTGAATGAACAAAACCTAGCCCTTCAAGATAATGGAGCCCAGCTTCCTCATTTCATTGAGGAAGCAATGAACTGCAGGTCTTTGAGCTAGATGAAGTCTCACTTAAGGTCATGACTGTAGGGATATTATTCCTATTCCTTTAAGTGAATATAATCTAAAACTTGGATTGTTTCTAGTAGTTTAATTTTTAAGCTATGATTCTATTTCATTTACTTTTTAAGCTGTAATTTTAATTTTTATGATTGCTATTATGCCTTTCCCCTAAAGCATCTGAAGCAGCTGAAAGGTTGTAGACCTAGGATGAAGCAGTTAGTAGTCAACATGGAAGAGATACCATCTAAAGGAAGAGGGAGGCAACATCACAAGGACTTGACAGTTGATGATTACACTATTAGGGTGTAGAATTTGGCTCAAAATTCTTTGGCAGCTGAGTTTTAACAGGAAGCACGTGGGACGACATAGTGTTCATTGTCTGACCTAAGAAAGCCTGAGTACTCAGCAGGAGCTCACATCCGGGAGGAATTTGGTAGCGGAAAATCCGGTGTAACATCTGTTGGCCCCTAAAGTGAACAAAGTTTACCCAAAACACCCAGAGTTATGGTTGAAGAATATAATCCTTTTATCTGCAAAGACTACAAATCTAATGTCAAATCATATTAGACCTCTTGTGGTTCAGGTCAATAATATTGTGATGATCCAACTGAAAATAAAGAGGGAAAGTAGTGAATGTAGAGGAATAGTTTAAACATGTCAAGGAGTATTTTTTTATGAATATCTGATGTCTCACATCTTTGGTAAACATTGTGGCACAGCAATTCATGGCCTGGGTTTTTAGACATCCACAAATAGTTACTGAGTTTCTACTACAAATGTTCTCTTCTTTCCTTTTCCTACTTCCCCGCAGGGCACTGCCTCGGCCCATCTATAGCTAGGCAGAGAGGACTGGAGGGGCAGCCAGTTCTGTGTCTTCAGGTTGCGTGAATTATTTGCCAGGGTTCATCATGTGTCCCAAAGAGAGAGAATAGCCCCCCATCCAGTCAATTCACCTTTTCTGTCCTCCAGGAAGTTGTCCTCCACTAGAGAGCAGGGACAATCCCTGTTTTCTGCTGGTGCTTTTTCAAAACCTAGTTCTTTTACAAAGACTGCAAACACCCTGTGAGTACTAACCAGTATCTTTGAATTCATGTCAATATATTTCTTCTTCTAGACTTGTATAGTTTTTTATTTGAAGATTTCCCATTTTTTTCTGTCTAGTGTTCTTTTAACAAATAGAAGTCCCTGTGCCATGACTTCAGTTGAGCCCCCACCATGCTCTGCCTCTCCCTATCACAGATGCCACACACACAGAGAAAATGTTCTTTCTCCATCTGGCATTGGTTCTGCCACTTTGACAATCCTTGGCTGTGAGAGGGCCCAGGCCTTGACCTTGCGATGTGTCCAGTGGCTTCAGCCACTGCTATGGCTTGGGTGTGGTTTGAGTGTGTCCCTCAAGGGCTTTGTGTTGGAAATGTGGTAGTGATGCTGGAAGGTAGTAGGACCTTTAAGAGGTGGGGCCTAGTGGGAGTTGGTTGGGGCATTGGGGGTGCTGACCTCAGAAGGGAGTAAGGTGGTTCTCTTGGGAGGAGCCTGAGTTAGTTTGCAAGAGAATGAGTTGTTATAAATGAGTGAGGCTGACCCTTGAGTTACTCTCTGGCTCCTGTGTTGCCATGTAATCTCTCCCTCACACAAATACTCCTACCACAATACCATTTACTTTGGTGTAATGCAGCCAGGGGAGCCCTTGCCAGAGCCAGCACCATGTTCATTTGGAATTTCTGCCTCTAATACTGTGAGCTAAGTAAACCTTTTCTTTGTAATGGACCCAGCCTTAGATACTTCATTATAGTAACAGAAAACAGACTAATACAACACCAAGTGGTATTGAATTCTGTACCAGTTAAATTGTAAGTTTTTGTCTGAATGGACTGAATCTGCTTCAACCACATAGATCAATTGCTTCTCCCTCCACCTGTCCTTTTTTGAGGTTCTGGGCATTGAACCCAGGGCCTCAGTGGATGCTAAGCAAGCACTTTACCAACTGAGCTGGACCCCCCAAGTCCAATTGCTTCCAGCTTTTAAGAAGAGATTGGGTCAGCCATGATGCTGCTGTGCACAAAGAACCGTGGGAAGGGCTGCCATCTTTGAGGCTATGTAGGCCTGTAGCAGGCTTTTAGTCTGTGATAGTTGTTTGTGGGTTCCTGCTTACCTTGGTGTCTTCCACACAGCCATGGAAATGCAGAGCCTTGCACAAAGCAGACAGTTCTTGTTTGTCCGATAAACTTTGATAAGCCAAGGTGATATGCTGAACTGTTTGAAAGTCAAGCTATCTTGATTTTCACTTTCTGATTAAATATCACATCCCCATATGCCAACATCTCCCACAAAACAGAGAGAATCACTGTGTTGGTCCTGGCACAAGCTCTGCAGCAAGCGCAGGCCCGGGCATCTTTGTTCTCCAGGGTGCCATCCTTGTGCATGTCCCTATCTGTATGAGCGCATGAACACGTATGTGTCCATGTGCATGTCTATTCGTGTACATATATGGGCCAAGGACTCCACAGACATCATCTGCAGAAGGTGCTTTGAAGTCAGACAAACTCTGAGATAAATATGAGCCAGCCAGTGGATCTCACCCTGCTCAACTGTGAGGACTCTTCTTCAACAGAAAAAAAATTTTTTTTGGAAAGATCCTCATGTGAGCTTAATTGCCCTTTTAACATTTGTTATGTTGATAAGAATATGTCACCATATATTTGAGGATGTTTTGCAATGACTGCAAAGTCCTCTAGTTCTAGAGATCTACTTCCTGAGTAGACCTTTAACACTGGCAAGGGATGACCCCTGGGAACACTTGACATCCTAGCAACTTTCCTCCTAGACAAGAATGATTGAAAAATGTGATGTCTCAGAGCAAAGCCTTACAAGCTCCAGAGATCACATCTGTCTCCCTGGGTTTCTGTTGCATCCTTTGCACCTAGCACAGAAGCCAGGCTTTAATGGAGACTGTAGACTATTAGGTTTTTTTTTTAGGGGTACTGGGGGGTTGAACCCTAGGTTTCATGCATGGTAGGCAAGTGTTCTATCACTAAGCTGTACCCTGAGCCCCTTTTGTTCTTGTTTCTTTTTCTTTTGAGACAGGGACTTATTAAGTTACACAGGCTGCCTCTGGCCTTAAACTTGGAATCCTCCCATCTCAGCAGCTTGAGTTGCTGGGATTATAGGTGTGCCTCACTGTGCCCTGTGAGACTGTGTATTCTTTCACAAGAATTTCTTGCAAAAATATTCCATGAGATAAAGCCACTGAATGGCTGGCTAGCTTACTCACCAGTTATGAGTTAAGTAATAGGACTCCTATTCCCGCCTATTTGTCTTCAAGAACATGATTCAATGATTCAGATTTTATGTAGAGGGCATGACCTACCAACCCCAAACGTGGTATACAACAACCATCACGTTACTTCATTATCATAAATAAAATATAATCTGTCTCAGAGCCCCCATTTTTCTAGGCTATTTGGAAAGTTAATGTTGGACTCAGTGGGGAAATTGCCTTCCTCTCTAGGGTTGCATGAGAATCTGGAAGGTTCGTGAGGTCCCTAGAAAACAGAGGAAGCAGAAGGGATTCTAGTCGTGATCACTACTCGACATCCTTGTAGTCCAGGCTTCCCAGGTCCTCAGAAGACAAGTTGCTCCACCAGAGGAGGCACTCTTGCCACATGAGGAGAAGCCCCAGGGCTTAGGGTCTCATCTCCTTAAGTGCACTAGCAGAGAGCTGTTCCACGGAGGGACCAGCGTCTGTTTGGGGACAGGGAGTGGGTCTCTGCAACTCACTATTCCTAGTTGGGAGACTCTCCATTGTCTGTAGCTTTACCTTTTCCTGTTGGGCTTTCTAGGGTCTTGCCCTGTGGTGGCAGTGGCAGGAAGGAGTGCAGGTAGAACTGAAGACAAATCACATCTCAGAGAACAGCCAGGCCACAGAGGCCTGGAGAGCAACCTCCTGCCTTCAGTCCAAATTTTGGGGGTCATTCCTAAATAATCAGAGCCTCATATGCTAAATATGCAAGAGCCAGGGGTCTACCAGAGTGACTGTAGTCCAAAGCTTCATGATAAGGCACGTGTGGTGCACATGCCTGTAATCCCAGCACTCAGGGGACTGAGGAGGATAGTGAGTTTGAGGCTAGCCTGGGGTGCATAATGACACGGTCTCAAAACAAAGCAAACAAACAAACAAAACACAAAGAAAAATTCTTCACAATAAAAGGAACTTCTCCTTTAGCAAATTTGTTCTTAAAGTAACCTCTTTAGAGAAACCACCAGAAAACTGAGTTCATCTCATTGCAGGGACACACTTTTGTGTGTGTGTGTGTGTGTGTGTGTGTGTGTGTGTGTGTGTGTGTGTGGTACTGGGGGTTGAACCCAGGGCCTCACGCCTGCATGCTTTGCATGTGCTGGACCACTGAGCTGCACCCCCAGCCCATTTGTTTTTACTGTTTGAGACAGGGTCTCGCTAAGTTTTGCAGACTGCCTCTGGTCTCTAACTTGTGATCCTCCTGCCTCTGCCTCCCCAGCCGCTGGGATTACAGGTGTGTGCCACCGTGCCCATTGGGACACACATTTTTAAACAATGTCTGGTGGCATGACAGAGTTTCTAGAGACAGCACTAAAGTCTGGCTCAGGATCTGTCCTCACATTGGAAGGCACTGAAATCCACTTTTTTCCTTTTCCCATGACCCACTGATAGACTCTGTAGAAGTCCTGATAGTGGGCTATTCCCTTGTGCTACACATTCTGGCCCCAACAATCCAAGACCCAAGAAGGGAGTGTTGGTGTACTAGAAACTAACGGAACAGTTGCTGGCACTAAACCAGACCCTCCTGTGCCAAGAGGTTCCAAGAAAATGAGCACATCCAGATCAGAAGGAAGTAAGGCAGCAACTGGAGACTTTCCCCTCATGAATCCAATAAATACTCGGAACAGTAATCTGCCAAGGGTCAAACATATGTAGAAAACAACTTTGCAGGAGGCTTTCTTCTACTACTTCTTCTTCTTCCTCTTCTTCTTCTTCTTCTTCTTCTTCTTCTTCTTCTTCTTCTTCTTCTTTTCCTTAAAGATAGAAAGACATAGACATAGACTGGGAATATAAAACTAATCAATAAATACAGTTCTGTTCTGGCCAGTTCATGAGGGGAAGAGGTGGTGAAAAGATGAACTGGAACAGAAAAAGGAAAGGGAAAGGAGGAAGAAGAGAAAGGATGAGAGATGAGAGCGGGGGAGAACTTTGAGGAAGGTGAGAGTGGGAAAGAAGCACAGTAATATTTCAGAGACACGAGGCACAAGAAAACAAGGCACAGTGAGAGAACACCAGAATTAAAAGGCTCCAAAGAGAATCCTTGAGAAGATTATGTTATCTGAAGGCAAACCACTGTTTTTCCATCTTCCTATTTCCATGTGCATCTTAGAAACATAGAAAGTCAGAGGATATGAGCAAGGGTGTGAGCTCCTCTTGTCCACTCCTGTCTGTACTGGGTTAGATAGTGTCCCCTACAGTTCACGTTTACTTGGAGGCTTGGAATGAGAGCTTATTTGGAGTCTTTGTAGATGTATTTAGTTCTGATGAGGTCATAATGGACTAGGGTGGGCCTTAAATTCAATGACTGGTGTCCTCATAAGAAGGCCACATGAAGACGGGCTGAGAGACATGCACACACGCAGAAGAATGTCATGGGATGATGGAGCAGAGGTTGGGGTGATGCAGCTGCAAGCAAAGGAACCCCAGGGATTGCTAGCAATTCTCTGAAGCTAGAAGAGGCAAGAAGGGAGTCTTTCCCAGAGCTTTTGTAGGGTTATGGACTCTTCAGTTTCAGACTTCTGGTGTCCAGAACAATGTGAAATAGATTTCTGTGTTTTATGCCACCCAGTTTGTGGTAACTTGTTATGGAAGCCCTAGGGGGGGAAATACAGCTTCTTTTGCACGCGTTGAATCCTAGGCTGTGTGACATCTACAGGTCACATAGCTGACTGGTGGCCAGTCTTATTCTAGCTTACCTTTTATTTTTCTTTAAGAATTTTATTGCTTTCCAGCATCCTTCACCTTGTCTGAATATGGGGATTACGGCTGTCTTCTATTTTCAAAGTTCATTTTGGGATAAAGTTTCATTTCTCATTGAATTATGAAAACCTATATGAAGAAATAATTCAGGCTTTAGAAATATTTTTGAATATTAAGCGGGCATGGTGGAGCATGCCTGTAATCCCAGCGGCTCAGGAGGCAGAGGCAGGAGGATCACAAGTTCAAGACCAGAGGCAGTCTGCATAATTTAGTGAGACCCTATCTCAAAAAGTAAAAAAATGGGCTGGGTGTGCAGCTCAGTGGCCCAGCACTTGCAAACCATGGAAGCGTGAGGCCCTAGGTTCAACCCCCCAGTACTACATACATAAATAAATAAATAAATAAATAAATGGAAAGAAATATTTTGGAATATTAAATTTTTCAATAATTTTACTGCCTATTCCTTTTGTATTCCAAAACAGTCTGAGAAATTATTACTTTTAAGAGATATGGGCTGCCGTGTGTGTGTGTGTGTGTGTGTGTGTGTGTGTGTGTGTGTGTGGTAGTAGGGGCTGGACCCAGGTCCCCATGCATACTTTTTGCGTGTACTCTACCACCATCTGTGCCTCCAGCCCCCTTTCCTTTATCTATCTTGAGACAGGGTCTTGCTAAATTACTTAGGCGGCATCTGGCCTTGAACCTATGGTCCTCCTGCCTCTGCCTCCTGAGTTGCTGGGATTACAATTGTGGGCCACTGCTCCTGGCTATGCAGTGCCTTTTTTAAATGTTGAAACTACCAATTTACTGAGCAAGTTTTCTGAAGGCAAGCAAGCCATACTGGGAATATTGGATATCAAACTATCCGTGAAGTATTCCTTTTTGTTTGTTTGTTTTTGCAGTACTCTACCACTTACCTACATCCTCAGCCCTGAAGCAGACCCTTTGATAAGAAACATTAAGCTCTATTTTGGAGTTTTCAGTTGACATCAAATTATGCTGTATATATGGAAGTTTTTAATTATCTACAGCCTGCAGCCATACCACTTTAGCATCTGATCCTATCTGATCTTGGAAGCTAAGCCGGGTCTGCCTGGTTAGTACTTGGATGGGAGACTGCCTGGGAATACCAGGTGCTGTAGGCTAGGGAGAAGGACCTGGCAGCCCACTCCCAAAACAATTCACCTTTGGAAACCCTATGAATAGCAGAGAAGCACTGACAATAGTGCCGGGCATGGCATAGTGTTGGGTAGTGTTAAGTTCTGTTGTAGACAGGGTTGCTATGAGTCAGACAGCACCTAACAACAATTATCTATAAATTCTTAACATTTTTTGTTTGGATCATATCTCTATTTAAAACAACAGTAAAAGCTATGAATTCTTTCCCAGAAATCTGTATACCCTCACCACTTTTTGCACCTTCTTTCAGGAGATTCCCAGACATTGTGACCCACCCCATCCTTCCTCTGTAGACACCAGGTTGAGGACCTTGCCTATGGAGTCCATCCTCAAACAGCCTACATAGAGACATCTCTTCCCATTCACCTCTCCATGTGTACCACGTGCTGTTTGGCAAAGGCTGAGTCTGGTCTCTGTTGCAGAGGTTTTCTTTCCAACATGCTAATGACACAGGTGGGCTGGGGTTTAGCTCAGTTGGTAGAGTGCGACTCTACTCTCTGAGGCCCTTGGTTTGATCCCCAGCACCACAAAAATGAGCCCTTGGTTTGATCCCCAGCACCACCTCCCAAAACAATCCTGAAACAAACTGCCACTGAGAACCTTATGAATAGCAGAGAAGCACTGACATAGTGCCAGGCATGTCACAGTGTCAGAGAGTGTTTTGTTCTGTTGTACATAGGGTCACTCTGAGTCAGACCTGACTAGACAGCACCTAACAACAATCACAAGGACACAGGTGGAGAGTCTTGGAGATAGGTGTGCACAAGAGACACATTCTTACCCAGCACCATCTCCCCAGGACCCTTGAAGGCCGAGGCAGGCCAATGGGAGGCCAGCAGAAATTCCCAGGATGACAGCAGCTTTCTGAAGAAGACTGATTGATATGGCTGAAAGACACCAGGGGCTGATAGACTGTCCTGCTAGTTCTGAGCACACCACCCTCTCTTGCCTCCAGGGCTCCTTGGCCTCCCTGTCCCACCTGGTGCCCTCCATCTATGCTCAGGTCTTTGATTAGACCCAGTTTCCTCTTATACTTTCCCTGATCTCCTGAAGTCTGTGTTAGGAGTCCTTTCCCTGTGCCCCCATTTGTGCTTTGCATTTCTCACCATAACCCTTGCTGAGTCATGCTGTGATTGGCTCTTCATGCTTCTGTATCTCTACCAGATTGTATGTTCTGGGATGGCAAGGGCCATATGAGTCTTTTGATCTTCTTAATCAACACTTGCCTGCAGCTGTAGCACTGTGGCATCTGATCCCATCAGATCTTGGAAGCTAAGCAGGGTCGGGCCTGGTTAATACTTGAATGGGAGACCGCCTGGGAACACCAGGTGCTGTAGGCTTGGAAGAAGGACCCGGCAACCTGCTCCCAAAAATCAATCCACCATTGAAACCCTATGAATAGCAGAGAAGCACTGACAAAGTGTTTCGTCTGCTGTACATAGGGTCGCTATGAGCTGGATACCAACTCGATGACACCTAACAACCACCACCACCAACAACACTCAGCATGTATTCAGAATGCAGCGTGTGATGGGTACAGCTTGTTGAGCATAAAAATGAATAACTGGGCACTTCAATGAAAGGCTTCTTAACCTTGCCACTATTATTATTTTGGACTTGATGGTTCTTAGTTATGGGAGACTGTCTTGTGGGTATAGTATGTTGGGCAGCATCCCTGGTTTTCACCAACCATATTCACCCAGTAGCATATTCACCCAGTTGTGACAACCCAGAATGTCTCCAGACACTGTCCAATGACCAATACGGGACAAAATTGCCCTGGTTGAGAACCATTGTGTTAATGAATGAACGGTGATTTTGGGGGTCACATTGCCCCTCTTTGAGTCTAGGTCGGGGAGTGAGCTCAGTTAGCCAATCAGTGAATGTTGATGGAGCCACCAGTATGTGCTCATGAACTGGGTGGCTGAACCCTTGGGGCTCCTCAAAAGGGGATAAGGACTCTATCATCTGTTGGCTAAGGACTGTTTCAGGTTCTTCAAAGACAGAGTAGACCTCAGCAACACAAGAGGAAGCTTTAACTAAGGAGTTCCACCCCCAAGGAATCTGTCTTCCTCAGGCATGGATGCTCTTGAGATATGCTCAGGCTTTGTCAATGGTTAGGAAGGCTGAAGCCAGAGTGCTGAGTTCACATTAAAAACTTAAGCCATTCAATCAACTAAGATCACTGTATGTGTGGTTTCCTCTTCAAAAATATAGGCTAAGGAGGAAAAATCAGTTTAAAGTCATGGGTGCTCCACAAACAGGGCTAACCAGTCATAACAGGGTCTTCACAGCTTCCACAGTAATGACTTCTCTCTGTGGCAGAAAGGGACTGAGGAGTTGACATTTCCCAAATCATTGACACATCAGCTTGAAGATCATTAGAGGTCATCTAATCCTTTGGCTTCAAATTGAGTTCATGGGGCTCTAAAACCCTGGGAAAATATGGCATTTTTATGAAGCAACTTTGTGTATGTGTGTGTGGTGTGGTGGGGGAGAGGAAGTCCTAGCATCATCACCTTTTCAAAGGAGTCTGGAACTCTCAATTTTATTTGTTTGTTTGTTTGTTTTGTTTTGCTTTCTGAGATAGGGTCTCAGTATAGCGCAGGCTGGCCTGGAATTCACTATGTAGCCCAGGCTTGCCTCAAACTCATCAATCCCCCTGCCTCAACCTCCCTAGCACTGCAATTACAGGTGTGCACCACTATCCCTGGCTATACAAGCTCTCAAGTGTTAACTGCCATCATTCCAATGTCCTCCTTTGAGAGGTAAGAAAATGAATCCCAAAGGTTAGGAGGGTCCTCAAGTCCACATCCTGTCAGAGCCAGGATCAGCACTTGGACCTCCCTCTATCTTTCCACCCAGTGGGGTGGCACTGTGATGGTGGACTGGGCCTGGGAGGAGTGAGGTCTGAGGTCACTAGAAAAGATGGGTCCTGAGGACTAAGGATAAGTGGGAAGAGTCCCTGACCAGCACGGTTGTCAATATAATTCCAGACAGTCTGTTATATTTGAAATTCAGATAAACAAACAAACAAAAAATTAGGATAAGTATATCCTTTTTTCATTTTTTAGGACAAGTATATCCTAAACATTGGGAGAATGGGAGGACGTGGCAATCCACTCTCAAGGCAATCCTGAAACAACCAGCCATTGAAAACCCTATGAGGGTTGCTATGGGTTGGACATAACTTGATTGCACCTAACAATAACAACAAACATTGGGAGAAGGACCCAGCAGCCCACTCCTGAAACAGTTAACCATTGAAAACCCTATGAATAGCAGAGAAGCACTGACAATATTGTTGGGCATGGTACAGTGTTGAGTAGTGTTTTACCTGTTGTACATAGGGTCAATGTGAGTTGGTCCCAACTCAACAGCACCTAACAACAACATCCTAAATATTACATGGGACATATTCACAACTAAAAAAATTTCTTGCTGCTTACCTGAAATCCAAATTCAACTAATCATCCTGTGTTTAAATCTGACAAGCCTATCCACTAGGGTTGGATTATAATGACTTGGTGTCTGAGACTCAAACTACTTCTGGCCCTGCCTTCCACAGAAGCCACACCGGCCCCTGGCCTGCCCAAAGCTCAGCCTGCTGATGAGAGCAGCTTGGTTCTCCCTGGGATTCCAAATGCCCAAGGAGCCCTTGAGGGCCCACAGGTATCCTGTTTGCATGTGGCCTCTGAGAAGATGACATTTCACAGACCTGTGAAGAGTAAAGATCAAATTTATTGAATACAGCAACCCTCTGGGGCCCTGCAGCTGTGTAGCTGAGGTGAAGAGGGAAGGCAATGGGGTTTCAGTCACTCACTCCATGATGAACCAGCTGCAGCCCCCTTTCTACCCTTGGAAACATCCTAAGACCTCAGGAGACCATTTCTCTAGCAAGGAATAAATAAAAAAGATTAGTAAGAAAAATACATATTTCACCTTTCTATTAAAAATACTGTTTGCTGTAGGCAACTCCTTCTCATCTTTGAGCCTTCAGCATGGATGAGGAAAGAAAGGCGTAGAAAACAGCCTAAGAACATCTGTGCTTGCTTTACATTCACTTTCTGTTTTGAGCATTGCTCATGCCAGCCTTGTCTTCAAGGTAGCATTTCAAAAGAATTGCTCCTGAGCAGCTCTGGTTTCCCATTTGTGGTGGGTGGGATCATAGAGGGGAGAGAGTGAAGCTGTCTGATCAGTGCTGTGTACTTTCAAAGAACAAAGGTTACCCAGAACTACAGGTCTTTGAAAGACCAAAGGAAAAGGAAAACACTAGCCCCTAGACTAGGCCATTTGCTAGAAGCAACTGAGGAGTGCAAGGGGGCACACGGAAAAGTTCTTTATCTCTGCTCAAGATAAAATATTCAAGTTTCAAAATATCCCAATGGGCTGTTTACCCTGAACCTTATGCTACTCTTCCAAATTGCAAGGGTACCCCAACTTGGAAGGAGGGCCCCATGGGCAATGACAGAGCCCCTCCGTATCTCTTTATACCCAACATTAACATGGCAGGATGGATTTAAGAATCGGTGGCATGGCCTGAGGAATTGCTATGTTTGGTGAGATCTCGGCCGGTTCATAAATAAGTGCACAGAACTCTTGGAATACAGAGATCATCTGCTCTTCTTGGGACGCCGATGTCTTCCCAGCGATGGGTACCAGCCTTCACTGTCCTAATTTCCATCAAGGGAGCCTTCCGTTCTCTGTAGCAACAAGAGACAAGACAAGCTGTAGTCACATCTGCAGGACTGAAGATTGCCTTGGTAGAAAGAAATGCAAAGCAGCAGGTGGCACTTCATAAAGGAACCACAAAGGTGTGCAGTCATCTCCTGGGACTCCTGCCCTCCTGGGGTGGCTCCTGCCTACACTCATTTCTCCCTTCTCTCCATGGCTTCTCTGGAGGGTGTACTACCTCCATCCCTGTCTCCCTACTGCGCACCAGTCTATCAAGCAACCACAGGAAGTACCATGGGTACCCAGCATGATGTCCCACAGTGCTACACAGGGGTAAGAATAGAACCTTTAGTTATAAGAGACCTGGAATGTAACTCCAGCTCCACTTTTAGCGAACATGAGATATATCATCTCTAGGTCTGTGTATTAATTTTGAAAAGGAAGGACTGGACTTAAATGATCAAACTTAAGTGCTTTAAAATGATATGATTCACAGTCAGGCATGGTGACACATGTCTGTAATCCCAGTGACTTGGGAGGCAGATGTAGGAGGACTGCAGGTTCAAGGACAGAGGCAACCTGTGTAATTTAGCAAGACCCTGTCTCAAGATAAAAAATAGGCTGGTATAATCTATCAATTATTGATAAATGACACTGCTATGACATGAAAGACAAGAGGCCTTAAGAAAGGGCAGAGTAGTTCACAGGCAGTGAGAGGACCTGGACTAGACCATAAGGGACTCACAGAAGTGAGGGCAAAGGAGCCAGGATGCTGAGAAATGCTGGAACCCAGAGCCTCTGGGCAACAGAAGCCCCAAGGAGCAGGAAGCATCGAGTCCACGATTTGGGGCCTTCTACAGGCACAGCTCATCCTGCTATAGGTAGAACTCAGGAAGGTGGGAGCAAGAGAAGATGTTGGGACTGCCTAGAGTCCTGGGAACCCCACAGCCAGGCTGATAGCTTCTTGAGGTTGAGCTGAAAGAGCATCTCCATTTTGTTCTGGCTCTGGTGGGCCTGAGCCATTTGGAACAGGATGCAGGGCTGAGGAGCTCCAACCAGAAGGCCAAGGCTCTGGCTCATCCTTTGCCAGAAGAGACGAGGGCAAGCAGGCCAAGAAATCTGTGTGGCCCCAGAGGCCTGGAAGCTTGCCAGAATGGTGGCCAACCTCCCCCATTTCCTCCACTCCCCCCCCAGAGGAGGGAGATATGATCCCTGTGCCCAGCCTTTCTGCAGGCCCCAGACCAAGTCCCTCCCCAGACACCTCCGCTTTCCCTCTCTGGGAGCAGACAGCACTCTGGGGACAACTGGACGACCAATGCCACTGACGGGAAGGGCTGGGTCACCCTCAGCAGGGCCTTGGAGAATTTGAAGTAAAGGTTAACACATTCACATCCAAGAACTGGGCTTGCTAAGCTTAAGTCAGAAGCTAGCTGTCAGTTACCCAAGTTCAAGCACAGAATCACCCAGCTTCTGGTCAGAATGTGGTACAGACCCCTTCAAAGATCAGGTCAATTCCAGCACTCCCCGGGATCTCTAATTCCTCCTTCTAGGAAATACCCAATATGAGCACTTCCAGTATAACAGGACCATGGTTATACTGAGCCAGGTGCTCATTTAATCCTTGCAACAACTAGGTGAGTAGTTGCCAGTTTACAGATGAGGGAACCGATAATGTGATAGGTAATACATTAGCAGGTTATCCGATAGCCTCTTGAGGGGTTAAGAAGTTGGCCCAAAGTGACATGGCTAGTAAGCAACTAGTTAGGGACAAGTCCAGTTGGGATGTGGGTCCCGGATTCCGAAGTCAAAGCTTAGTTTTGGTTGAATCCTGAACCTTGGGTAAGCAACTGCTACATTCCCCATGTGTGGCAGGGACATTTGAGGGCCAGATAAAGCAAATCCCCCAACTACAACCACTATTGCCAGAGTGTCTGATGAGCTTTCAAATAGATAATCTAAAAAAATTAGGATACGTATATGTTTTAAAATTTTTTTAGTATAAGTATATACTAAACATCTCATGGGGCATACTTACAACTAAAAACAAAGTTGCTTGCTGCTTATCTGAAATCCAAATTGAACTAGGGATCTTGGATTTATTTATTTATTTATTTATTTATTTATTTTTGAACTAAATCTGACAAGCCTGTCCACCAGGGGTGGCCCAAGAGTCTTTAACTAGGAACATTAAGGCACCAGCCAGTGGATTTTAATGACCTGGTGTCTGAGACTCAAACTACTTCTGGCCCTGCCTTCCACAGAAGCCACACCGGCCCCTGGCCTGCCCAAAGCCCAGCCTGCTGATGAGAGCGGCTTGGTTCTCTCTGGGACTCCAAAGGCCCAAGGAGGCCTTGAGGGCTACAGGTATTATATTTGTAGGTGGCCTCTGAGAAGATGACATTTCACAGATTTGTGAAGAGTAAAGATCAAATTTATTGAATACAGCAACCCTCAGGGGCCCTGCAGCTGTGTAGCTAAGGTGAACAGGGAAGGTGGTGGGGGTTTGAAGAGCTTTAAAATAGATAATCAATTGGCTTTTAAAGGAGATAACCAGTTAGCTTTTATAAGGTGGCTTGGAGTTTGCAAATTTCTCACTTAACCCTCAAGAAAATCCAAATAGGCAGCCGTTATTATTGCTGTTGCTGGCGTCATTGTTGTCACCATCTCCACTTTGTAGATGGGGAGGCTTAGGCTTAGGGAAGACAGGGTCACCCCCAAAGAGGGCTGCAGATGTGGAACCCACTCCCCTGAACCCAGCTCCTAGGCAGGTTCCACTGTGGTGCAGCTCCCTGCCCGCCCCAGGAAAGGACAGGAGCTGTAGCTGGAAATTGCTTTCTTTTCCATAAGAAAGCAGGGTTCTCTCTAAAATCCAGAGACCTTTGCAGATCCAGATTCACCCCTCTTCATTTAAGCACAGGGTGTTCTCTTTCACGTTATCTGTCTGCATTGGTCACAAACACAATTTATAAACAAGGCAAAAATGGCAGAGGAAAAGTGAAGTCAGAATTTGTCGTTGAAGCCAGTCAAACAATACCAAATTAGTAGTTGGCTAAGTAGCTGTCTCATTGTTAAGATATTTCCTCCAATATGTTTTCAGAAGCAATGGCCATTAAACAAGAGGGAAATGATCGCCAGGTTTGATTTCAGGAAGGAAATCCCCTCCCATTTCCCTGCTGGGCAATTCAATTAATTTTCTTCTGACCTTCATGGGCTGATTATTAAGGGAAACTATACCTGCTTCTTTTATAAACAAAATTCATTTGCTTGAAGATTCAAAATTCTTTTCCCAGTGGCTGGGAGCCCCTGTGCTCCCATCAAATAGATTTATTATTTTGGGGGACAGGCCCAGCCTGGGTAAGTTCTCAGGAGTGTCCTGGGCGCAGGCTTTGGGGCCCATGTGCCAGCTTCTGGGAAAAGGGAAAGTTCTGTCTGGACTGCAGCTCAGAGCCTTTGTCCAGAGAGACCCTTTGGATGGAAGACAAAGTAAATAAATTGGTCCTGCAGGGTGTTTCTCCCCCTTGGCCACAGCCCTGCTATGGGTGGACATAGCCACATCCACTGAAGCTGGTGAACAACTGTTTATCAGGGTCCCACATTGCCTGTGGGGCTAAGTTCTCACCCTCCACCCTCCTGAGGCCATTATTGCTAGGATATCTTCTTCACTTCTTATGTTGGAGACAGAACACTGGTCAGGAAGCCTGGAGACCTGGACTATCTCTGGCTCTGGGTGACTATGGGCAAGCTACTCTACCAATCTGCCTGCAGCCGTAGCCCTGTGGCATCTGATCCCTTCAGATCTCGGAAGCTAAGCAGGGTTGGGACTGGTTAGTTCTTGGATGGGAGACCACCTAGGAACACCAGGTGCTGTAGGCTTGGGAGACAGACCCGGCAACCCACTCCCAAAAATCAATCTGCCATTGGAAACCCTATGAACAGCAGAGAAGCACTGACAATAGTGTTTCATCTGTTGTACGAAGAGTCACTATGAGTTGGATACCGCCTTGACGGCACCTAACAACAACAAAAACAACTGTACCAATCCAGGCCTCAGTTTCCCTATCTGTAACTTGTGCTTCCTGCCATTCCAATGCAACAGTCTCTGATTTTAGGTGTCTGTGAGGGTATAGGCTAGAAAAGATGTTCATTTCATTATTCTTTTTCTGTTTTTTCTTTTTTATTCTTTTTTCTATAAAAAGAATGTCAGCGCCTTCCTGTCTGTCAAAGGCATAATGAACTCTGTTTTATAAGAATTCAGACTTGGGCAAAACAAAGGAAGCCAGGGGCCCCCTGGAAAGGCTAGAAATCTTGCTGAAAGTCCCTCCCAGACCTTAAAGGAGCAGTTTATGAGGCAAACACCTCACTTCTGAAGAGAATAGCTGTCCTGTTAACTCCCGCACTGCTGGGTGGCTCACAGGAACGCCGCGAGTGGGAAAGTAGCAGGAGAGAGGTCTTTGCACAGTTTGAACTTGGACCTCACTCTGTGACCTGGGTTTGCCTCTCACTCATGATCCTCCTAACTCAGCCTCCCAATGGTGTCACCACACCCAGCAACTCTGTGTCTTTCTTACTAAAAGAGGAGTTAGTGGCACAGAATCTCGATCTTCTGCAGGGATTCCCAGTGTCCCTCTTTACATGTGGGGTGAGATGTGATGTTTCAAACAATGGAAGAGAATATTCAACATCACAACTGGCCCAGCTGGTCAGAGAAGCCCAGACTAAGTTGGTATCGGGGTGTGGTGAGAATTAATGGAAAGTAGACCCTGGAGAGTCAGGAAATATTTCACTGTTCAGTGGAACACTTTTTTCTTTTTTGCAGCACCAGGGGGCTGAACCCAGCACCTTGTGCAAGCTTTGCAAAGGTTCTACCACTGAGTTGCACCCCTAGCCCCTTTTTTACTTTTTATTTTAGGACAGGGTCTCACTAAGTTACGTAGGCTACCTCTGGCCTCAGATTGGTGATCCTCCTGCCTTCACCTCCCAAGTCACTGGGATTACAGGTATGTGCCGCTGCATGTGGATCAATGGACCACTTTTTTAAATGATGTATATGAAATGTGGCCTGCAGTGGTAGGCTTATGGCATCTGATCCTGTCAGATCTCGGAAGCTAAGTAGGGTTGGGCCTGGTTAGTACTTGGATGGGAGACTGCCTGGGAACACCAGGTGCTGTAGGCTTGGGAGATGGACCCGGCAACCCACTCCCAAAAATCAATCTGCCATTGAAAACCCTATGAACAGCAAAGAAGCACTGACAATAGTGTTTCACCTGTTGTACATAGGGTTGCTATGAGTCTGACCCCAACTCAATGGCACCTAACAACAACAACATATGAAATGTGTACTTACAGAATATCTGTTTTCCACAAAATCTGCAAAACAGAAGATAATATGGCTATGAGCAATGCATAGAGCACAGTGTGACTTCCCCACCAGATCTAAGGGACTGAAGCAGGTCAAGGAAAGAGGGAGGGGACAATGACACAGATGGCAATGTCAGGCACATGCTGACTTAGTGCTCAGGTTTATGGTTCCTTTGCCCACTGGCAGGTTCCCTGGGGCCCACTAGCTTCACGTGACAGGCATATAAAGTCCCTGGCACCTCATCTGACATTTTTAAAAAAATGGCACAAGCTCAGTGCAGTGGCGCAGGCCTACAATCCCTGCAACTCAGGAGGCCAAGGCGGGAAGATCACAAGTTTGAGGCTAGAGGCAGCTTGCACAATTTAGCAAGGTCCTGTTTCAAAATAAAAAATAAAAGGGGGGCTGGGGGTGTGGCTCAGTGGTGGAGCACTTGCCTAGTATGCCTGAAGCCCTGGGTTCAACCCTCCAGTACTACCAAAAAAAAAAAAAAAAAAAAAGATTTGAGAAAAAGGTTTGCTTTCTTTTTTAAAAAGGTAGCACTTTTTAAAAAAGGGAAAGCAATTACAAAACAACAGGAAAGTAGGAAGTAGCAAAGAAAATTGAGGTATGGTGTCACACACCTGCAATCCCAGCATTTGAGAGGCTGAGACAAGAGGACTGATGTGAATTCGAGGGCAACCTGTTTGACATAGTGAATTCCAGGCTGGCCTGGGCTATACTGCAAGATCCTACCTCAACAAACCAGAAAGAAGGAAAAAAAGGACACGTTTTTCTCCTGTCATTTTCTACTGTATGCAGGCTTTGGGGGAGGAAGGGAGAAACAGTTATAATTATATGGCATCTGGCATTTTATGTCCTATCTTTTTCATGTGACATGACTTAATAAGCATTTTCTAGTACCTTCTTAAATATAATTGCTGAAGTAGCGACACTGTAATTGTTAAATGGATGTGCAACTGCTGACTTAACCAGTTCCTTCCTCTAAAAAGTTAGGTTCTTTCCAGGTTTTTGCTATTTTGCATAATGCTACTGGGATCCTCTTTGCGAATAAAGCTATTTGCAGATTTCACTCCACTTTGTCTGCCCACTCCCAGGAATGGGGTCAACTGAGCAGGAGGTATAAACATGGCCAAAGCTCCTAGCATACATGGCCAACCTGTCTGAAGGGCAGGGCCACCACCGTCCCTTCCCAGGGGAGGCTGGTCAGAGCCCACATCATCCTTTCGTCAGAGTGCTCGCTGTGACGGAACCCTGACAGGCTGCCATTGTGCAAAGGGACAGAGAGGGTAAGCAAAGCAGATGAGGACAGGAAGCTGTGCCTGGAGCTGCCTGCATTAGCTAGAAGCAAGCAAGCGGAATGGTTCTCCCCTATGGACAGGCCCAGGACCCCAAGCATCCCAGAGCTTCTGAACGCCCAGTGGCCCGTAGGGTGGGGCAGATTCTCCACACATCACACTGTAGGCACAGACTTGGAGCCAGAGTAGCTATGAGGACCTCAATTGCTGCCTGGGGAACACCCTGAGAGGAAAAGGGGTGCAGGCATGGTTGCCTGTCTCCAAGGTGGCAGAGATGATAGTGAGCAGGCCATCACTCTCTCCCAGTTCCAGTCTCACTGGAGGGACACATTCCAAGGACCTTGGTTTGTTTCCAGCCCCCAAGTTCAAATCCAGTCCCTTCTGGACCTTGGACAGTCTCAGGGCCCACCTGTCACAGTGGGAGTCACAACCCTTCTGTTCCTCTAATTTAAAAGTATCCTGTTTCTGCAAGTCCATCTCCACCTCAGATCATGCCTTATCACACTCCATCTTACCCCCTCTCTGGAGGAAACAGGGCCAGCCGTTCCTAAGGAGTCCCTCTTCCCGCCTGCCTGGGCTAGAGGCCGTGCCAATGGGCAAGTGGATAAGTTAGCTCAGCCCCTAAGTGAAGCCATTGAATCAACCTACACACAGGAAGTGAGGACATAGATGGCACCCCCAGCCCAAATCTGACCTGGGAGGACCCAGAGGACCCAGTGCTGTGGCTCCCCAACAGCCAAAGGGCTCTGGAACCAGACACAGGGGGAAGAGCCTCAAGGTTGTGTTTTCTGAAGCAACTGGAACATGAAATTCTAACCATTCCCATAAGCTGATAATACTGATGGAAATCCAAGTCTAAGTGCCCTTGTAGTTTTTGTTTCTCTTTGGTAACAGAGCATCCACCATAAAAGTAGAATTTGGTTGGTGGCTTCTACTTTTTTTTTTTTTTTTTTTTTTTATAGTACTGAGGGGTTAAATCCAAAGTCTCCCAACATGCTTGACAAATGCTCTACCACTGGGCTGCACCTCCAGCCCATTTTTCACTTTTAAGACAGGGTCATGCTAATTTGCGCAGGCTGCCTCTGGCCTCGAACCTGTGATTCTCCTGCCTCTGTCTTCTAAGTTGCTAGAATTATGGACGTGTACCAGGGTACCTGGCTGGCATCTCCTTCTTTGTGTAAAGCACTTTTTTTTTTTTTTTTTTTTTTAACACCATCTTGCATCTGAGGGAGGAAATACTCCCCTGGGGCAGAGTCTGCTGGCCTGGCTGGCTCTGGGCCTTGCAGGGTAGGTAGGAGCTAACTCTTCAGTGCTCTTCTCTTCCTCCTAAGGGGACTTGACCTAGAGGCTCCTTTTCTTTCTTTCCTTCCTTCCTTCTTTTCTCTCTCTCTCTCTCTTTCTTTCTTTCTTTCTTTCTTTCTTTCTTTCTTTCTTTCTTTCTTTTTCTTGTGCTTAATGTATAAATAAGATAAATTTATTGTTCATAGTTCTTGGGGCTGGGTGTCTAAGAGGAAAGCATCAACAAATGCAGAGTCCAGTGAGGGCCCCGTTTCTCATAGCTGGCCCCCTCTTGCGGAGGGGCCTCTTTTCCTTGGTTCTTTCCAAGGACCATTTCCACTGTGGCTATGTTTAGCCCAGCCACTTTTTTTTTTTTTTCTTTATTTCAGTACTTGGGGGTTGAACCTAGGGCCTTGCATATACTTTGCAAATGCCCAATCAAAGGGCTGCACCCTCAGCTCATTTTTTAATTTTTATTTTCTTGAGACAGGCTGCCTCTGGCCTCAAATCTGTGATCCTCCTACCTTTGCCTCCCAGGTCACTGGGATTATACATGTGCATCACTGCAGTCGGCCCACTCTTGGTGTTACTGAGTGGCAGGGGATGTGGTAAGGATCAGGGGTTTCTGCCCCCAAAGAGGCATCCCATAAGTCCGCATGCCAGGCAGGGAGAAAGGAGGAGTGGAAGGCTGAGAGAGCTGATACTCAATGGGGAAGGGGGCCCATTTGGTTCAGTGGACAGGGCTACTACTTGGAGCAAGACTCAGTGTCTCCTCCAGGCCAGACATGTGGGAAGGAAGGGCCCAGGACACCTCCCAAGGTGAACACAGGGAAAACAAGAGCTGGTGTCTGGAGAAGAGCTCTCTGATTGGAGAATCACAGGAGGTAAGACCGTCTAAGCCAGGGCTTCTCAGTATCGGCCCTGCTGACATTTTGGGCTGGGTAATTCTTGGTGGTAGGGGGCTGTTCTGTGCGCTGGAAGACATTTAGCAGCATCCCTGGCCTCCACCCACCAGTTGCAGTAGCATTGCCCGTGCTCCACCAAGTTTCGACAACGAAAAATATCTCCGTGGCTGGGAGTGTAACTTAATGGTAGAGCACTTGCTTAGCATGCATGAAGCCCTGGGTTCAACCCCCAGCACCCCTCAAAACAAAACAGAACAAAACAAAAAAAGAAAACAACAATAAAACTTGGGTTCATAACCGATTATCCTGCCTAAAGTCTGATATTAATGGAGATAAGAGTAAACTGGCTCTAGTTAAATGCTCCAGAGAAATGCATCAAACTGCAACCTGGATTACCTTTTCTTAAAGCACCTATACTACTGCTTAGTAAGAGACATACAAACAGATGCATTTTCCCTTTTCTGGTAAACCGAATCATAAGCCCCAACTAAAGCCATAGTTGCTAACTGGAATTTGCAAATCCTAACCTTAGGCAAATAATTTAAGAGGCGAAAATAACTTTCAAAAACATCAAGTCAGCCAGGTGCGGTGGCACATGCCTGTAATCCCAGCGGCTCCAGAGGCGGAAGCAGGAGGATCACAAATTCAAGAGCAGAGGCGGTCTGTGTAACTTAGTGAGACCCTGTCTCAAAAAGTAAACAAACAAACAAACAAAGGGCTGGGGGCACCACTCAGTAGTCCAGTCCTTGCAAAGCATGCAGGTGCAAGGCCCTGGGTTCAACCCCCAATACCACCAAAAACAAAACAAAACAAAACAACAAAACAACAACAACGACAACAACAACAAAACCCATCAAGTTCCAGTATTAGCTGGGTATAGTGGTACACACCTTTAATGCCAGAACCTGGGAGGCAGAGACAGGAGGATTGCGAGTTTCAGGCCAGCCTTGGGTACAGAATGAGAACCAGTCTCAAAAAGCAGAAACAATGACAATAATAAGCCCCAAACCTTCAAGTGCTAAAGTTGCAAATCTATTGAGAAAAGCCCTGGTGATGTAGAGGAGGTGCTTAGTGGGCCCTCGGTTCTATCCCTAGAAGCACAAAACAAACAAAAGAACTCTCAGGAGGAAGGGATCAGAGTTGGCCCCAAGTCCCTAAGAAAGCTGAGGGTCACTGAACAGCAAATGCTCTTTCTCAGCCTGTTCTGGCTACAGCCCACGCTTGCTTTTTCTTCTCCTTTGGCTTCTCTCAATTTGGTGTCTTTCTTAGCAATTTCTCCTAGATATGACAGCTCCTCCCTTCTCCTTCTGAAAAGGCAGGGCACATATCATAGCAATGGACCATGTAGCAGCTAGAAAGGGAAAAAACTCAAAAGACCTAGAGGTTTCCTTGCCTAAGAGTTAACTGCCAGGACAAGCAGATGTTAGCTTAGCTATATGTCACCACACAGTAGGCCTCACATAGAGTGACAGACTTGTACAGCCATGGCCATGACCCAGAGGAAGCTAATGAATACGGCTTGAACTAGAAGACATCCACCCCCTTCCTATTTTATCCCTGGTATCTGCCCACAACAGCCCTTTCCCACTGGAGGGCTGATGAGTGTTCAGTCTATAGCAGTTCCACTGGGGCCAGAGGCATTTTATTGAGAACTGATAACTAATACCTGGGTAGAGGCCAAGTTAAATCCAAACAAGGGCAGAGCTGAGGCCAGAGCCCAATCTGTATCTCCTACTTTGATGCTTTCTAGTAGGTTCACAGCATAAAGCACAATCCAGTCCAGACTCCAGTCCACATGAATGTAGCAGAAACAGTTAGTTGGCCCCCGAGATCCAGGTCTTAATTCAGATTTGTGGGAAAACTTGGGCTTTGGAATAAATACCTCTGGGGTCTTAGCATTTAGGGAGAAGCTAGGGTGGGTTAAGGATTAGAATTGGCTCCAAGGGACCCAGGGACTAACTCTTTGAAGTGACTGATCTGCTAGGTAGCTCCAACATGTCTAGGTGGACAAATCTAGAGGGACCAATGCATGGAAAATGACCCATATCCAAATGCCAGGACCTTGAGACTCTGAGTGCAATGATTGAGACATCGTTGGTTTGACCACCTTATGTGCCAGATGGAAAAGCTCAGCTTGGCCAAATTCACAGAGACAGAGTGTCAAATGGTGGTAGCTAGGGGCTGGGGGTGGGAGGGCAGAGTTACTGGTTCATGGGTATGGACTTTCAGTTTGGAAAGATGAAATGATTCTGGAGATAGATGGAGGTGATGATGGATGCCCAACACTATGAATGGACTTAATGCCACTAAACTGTACACTTGAAAATGGTTACAATAGCCATATATATATATGTTGTTGTTGCTGTTGGGTGCTGTTGAGTCATATCTGACTCATAGTGATCCTATGTACAACACATAGAAACACTCCCAATATTCTGCCATGCCTGGCGCTATGTCAGTATGTCAGGGCTTCTCTGCTACTCATAGGGTTTCTAATGGCTGGTTGTTTCGGGATTGCTTCGGGAGTGGGTTGCCACATCCTTCTCCCATTTTTGCAGTGCTGGGGATCAAACCCAGGGCCTCAGAGAGTACAGAGCAGCACTCTACCAACTGAGCTAAACCCTAGTCCATGTATATTTTACAACTACACATATATAAACTAAGAGCCTAAAGCCAAGATTGCAAAGACCAGGTGCCTCCTATAGCCTGTGAGCTCCCCCACAGGGACTCCTACCTCCTCAGCTGCTCCCCAAAGCTTCCAGGGCCTCAGCTGGCACTGCTCCTTGGAGGCAGACCTGCCCATGCCCTCTTGTTTATCTAGGGGAGCGGCTTTCCTTTGTATCACTCAGGGGAACTGGGGCTTAAGAGCCAGAACTACGCCCTGTGAGCCATTTCCCAAAATAACCGGCACTAAGTGCCACGGGCTGGAAGATGGTGCAGAATGAGAGAAGGGAACGTCAGCTAAGACCCTGCTTTGCACCCAGGTGACCCACTGGCTTTTCCACATCCCCCAACTCACTGGGCCCTTTATTTTATTGGGGCTCACCTCCCACTACACACAGTGTTTCTGGGTTTTCCTTGACAGCCAACCCTGAGTGATTGATCCAGGATTCCTGGGCAGTAGAAAAGATCCTACTCCAAAGTAAGAAGAAAAACCTGTGTGGCACAATCAGAATGGAGCATAGAGCATCCACAAAATGTTTCTCAAAGTGTGTTCTCCAGGCCAACAGCACCAGCAGCATGTGGGAACTTGTTAGGAATGCAAATTCTCCAACCTACTACATCAAAAATTTGGAGGGAAAGGGATGCCAAACAATCTGTGTTTTAACAAATCTTGAGAACCACAGATCTAGGCTCTCTCTAGCCCATCCTTCTCATTTCACAGAGAAGGTGTCTGAGGGTTTGGGACATTCCATGACTTGCCCAGGGTCACCCAGATCACACAAGGATGTTACTCTTAACTTCTAAGGCCGACAGAGTTGAATTCTACAGCGAAGCTAAGGATAACTGCAAACCTAACCAAGAAAGATGGTCTTGAAGAGCACCATCCTGGGCCAAGGTCCCTACATTCCATCCCTGCCACTGACTGTAGGAAAGGGATGCAATACTTGACCTCTGGGCCCACTTCCCATCTGTAGAGGAGGAAGAATAATTGAACTCCCATCAACACTAGGATGATTTGAGGAATAAGAGAGCTCTGAGGTCTCACACACAGGGAGTGTTCAATACCTTTAGCTATAACTATGACCAAGGAAGAAGAGAATCTCCAAATTTAAAGAGAATTAAAGAGAGTAAATACAATATGGAATAAGAGAGATATGCAGGCTCTGAAGATTGAGTGGCACCCAGAGCAAGGTGCTGCTAAAGAATTTAAGAATAATGCCAGGCATGGTGGTGCATGCCTGTAATCACAGCCCTTGAGAGGCTGAGGCAGGAGGATGAACTTAAGTTCAAGGGCACCCTGGTCACATAGCGAGTTCCAGGCCAGCCTGGGCTACACAGTGTGATCTTGTCTCAAAATAACAAAACAACAACAACAAC
>VMDO01001133.1:0-57795 GCA_007922755.1 Pedetes capensis | reverse complement strand
GATGAGTGTGAGGGAAGCCCAAGGGGAGATGAATGATCAGGGACTAAAGGATCTGGCTTCCCCCAGGCAGAGAAGGACTCTGATTTGGGTGGGGAGTGAGGAAAGGGGTCCCACAGTGGATGGCTTCTATTAAGGAAGCCCCAGGGGATTGAGGAGAGCAATCCCTCAAATGGATGCCCGCCCTTGCACAAATCAGTAACAGGCAAAGGAAGGAAAGGAATCGGCAGGCCGGCAGGCCCCTCCCCTTGAGCAGAAGCTAAGGGGAGACACTCAGAAACAGGAAACCCCTTGGCTTCCAGGATGGGAGTCTTCTAGGTGAGGTGGGGCTTTAGGCGGCTGCAGGCCCCAAGAGCTGCAGTCCATGTAAGACTCAGGGCTTTCTCTACTCGCAGCCCCTGGGCAAGTTAGAGCTTCGCCAGGCTATCTGTGGGCTGCTTGGTTAGAGACCAGGCTGCAGAGGGACCAGGGCCCCCACTGCCCCCCATGGCCCACATGGTGCCATGGGGGTTGGGGGGAGCAAACTGGCCTGGGAGTCTGGAAACCACTCTAGTCTCATCCTGGGCAAGGCACTGAACTTTGCAGGACTCAGCTGAATGTTCACCATGTGGAAGGGGCAATACGCTGAGTGCCTGGGGTAATGAGCACCAGCTCCACAAGCCTATCTCATTCCCCTTTCTCATTCAGTCCTGCCCCCATCTAACAGCTAAAGAAACTGAGTCTCTGAAGGCTAAGACATCTTGGTCAAAGTCACACAGCTGGTAAGTGGCAGCACCAGGACAGGGGCTCCATGTTTCCCAGCAAAGCCAGGGCTCCTCACCACCTCCCATCCGATAAGATTGGGTTCTATAATGCTTGTGACTCCAGCCCGAGAGAGTGGTCAGCTTCCAGCAGCCCAGGACTGAGTAATCTAGGACCAGACTGGGGACCCTAAGAGAAGCCACTTGAGTAGCTGGCTGCCCAAAAGGAGATGTAAAAAATCAGAATATGCCACCCCAAAGTATGCCACTTGGCTATAAGGACTGTTTTGAGCTGGAAGTGAATGAAAATCAACAGATGTAGAAAGGAGCCTTCGTGGGCTTCTTTATCTGGCTAAAAGCAGTAACTTCCAAGACATGAGGACTACCTAAGTGCCCTTTCCCAGGAGTTTTAGGGCCATGAAGACGGAAAGTTGGGTAATCACCGCCTAGAAGGAAGGAGGTCGGTTGTGTTGGGAGCTGCTATGTTGCTGAGTTCCTGGGTAGCGCTGCCCGAGCCAGCGCAGCCGTGGCCATGAAGGAAGGAGTTTGCCAAAGGAAAGAGACATTTGCAAGCAACCACATTACAAGGCAGAATGATGTAAGGTATCAAAACAAACAAGCAAAACCCTCCACAGCAAGAAAATATATCTCTAGCTGCCTGAAGAAAGGAAAATTATTGGAATAGATAACTTTTGAAGTGTGCCTTGAAGCATGAAGATACTTTAATAACTTATTTTTCCAAGTTATAAAATATCATTTCAAATTAGATACCTATTAAAATATCTAACATGTAGCATTGTTGAAAAAAAAAAAAGAAAGACGGAAAGTTAGTGCCAAGATGGACCAGCATAAACAAACTTTATCCAGTTGGTTTTCCCAGGATACACACCTTCCCATAGTCTGCCCCTAACTTGGAAGCCTAACACTGTCTTTCCTTTGTCTTGCCTTTTTTTTTTTTTTTTAACAAATGTATTGTTCTTTGTTTAGATGCTAGATAGACCCCAAGTTCTAACCACCCACTTGAGCTGCTCACCATTGAGGTTTCTCCGGTGCGGTGTGCACTGCATGTGTTAATAGACCCAGTTTGATTTTCTCTTTTGCATCTTTTATTTCTTCTTTTTTTCAGTACCTGGGGGTTGACCCCAGGGCCTTACACATACTTTGCAAGCACTCTACCACTGAGCTGTACTCTCTGGCTCATTTTTATGTTTTATCCTGAGACAGGGTCTTGCTAAAGTACACAGTCTGCTTCTGGCCTTGAACTTGAACTCCTCCTGCCTCCCCCTCTTGAGTGGTGAGGATTACAGGCACACGCCATTTTGTCCGGCTCTACATCTGTCTTGACTATCTAATTTGCAGGGCCTAGGAAGGAACCTAGAAGCGTAGAGGGAAAAGCCTTCCTCCTTCTACACAGATTCTTTGGGATCCACACTGGGGTGGCCTTCACTAGCCATAAAAGGGCCTCTACTGGCAGCCTGAGGGGACCACAGATCTGAGACTTAAGAGGTGGTGAGGAGCTGGCTTCTTGCAGTGGCAATCTCCAGGGCTTCTGCTCCCTACCAGCCCCCTTCCCTAAACCAGTGGCACTGTAGTTCAGGGACCAGGAATGTGAGAGCCAAGCAAGGTCTCACCCCTTCTATGCCTCAGCGTGCTTAGGGGTGGTGTGAGGGAAAGAACAGAAACTCCAGTGTAAGAGGTGAGGATTTTAGGGGCCTCCTTTGCTTGCTGGCTTCTGTGCTGCCCACTCCCAAGTCCCCATCAGTGATTCTAAGGGGCACCAACCCCCAGGTGGAGAATCGGGGCCCCTCAACTCACTAGGGTCGACTTTCCGGATCTCACTGTACACCGTCTCTGTGCTCTTCGTTCCCAGAGCTGGAAAAGGGACCAGGCACAGGTTAGTAGCTGCCTCTGGATCCCAGCCCAGCCCGCTGCTGTGCAGCCACCCACCCCAGCAATGCCCATGTCCAGAATCACTAGAGACCTTGTCATTACCCAATTTCAGCAGACCCAGCCTAAGCAGCGTCTCTCTCAGACTGGAAGTGGGAAGTCAACAGGCCATCCTGGGGCAGGGCTGTCTGCAGAGAGGACCCAAGGAGTCCAGGGGGACAGGTTCCCAGGTCAGTGGCTGCATTCCTCTTTTCCTACAACTCCATGCCAGCTGCTCGGCCGGGCCCTCCCATCAGGGCTGGGCTATGGCCCCCCAACCAACTGAGAACAGGGACCTCAGGATCCAGAATTGGATCCTGAGGCCTGGGTTGGAGCCTGGCATTTGTCAGTGACTCTGAGGCACAGCTGGGACTGAAACTCACTTGCAGTTAGAGCTGGCTGGGCTCTCTGTGTTCAGTACCAACACTGGGCCTCACTGCAGATTCTGACAGAATTGTTCTGTGGGCAGCCTTAGTGTTGGTGTTTTTAGGAACTCCGTAGGTTTCTGGGTGGTATGGCACACCTCTGTAATCCCAGTGACTCAGGAGGCAGAGGCAGGCGGATCATGAGTTTGAGGCCAGAGGCAGCCTGTACAACTTAGTGAAACCTCATCTCAAAATAAAAAATAAAAAAGCAAAAGGGGTTGGAGTGTGGCTCAGTGGTAGAGCATTTGCTTAGCATTCATGAGACCCTGAGTTCAATCCCCCAGTACTAAAGAAAAAAAAAAAAAAAAAAAAAAAGAGCTGCCCAGGGGATTATAATGTGCACCACGGTTGAGATCCTCTGGGCTGGACCCCTTCAGCATAGCAGACAAGACGACAACAGCAGACAAGAAGATGGACACAGGGTGAGGCTACACCCAGGGGTGACTCTCAGGCTTAGGCAACAAAGAGAACCCCATGGCTACCTATTTATTTCACAGTGAGGTACAGGCACAGGCTGTGGAAACACAGGCACTGTGGACTCCTGGTCTGTCCATCCCGTGGCCCATGGGCTGATAATGAGGCCCCATAGTCTTATGTTGCCCTCATTTCTCCAAACCTTATAATAAAAGATTTTATAAAAAATAAAAATAAAAGAAGTCTTATTATTATATGTACACACTAACTATATTATATAATTTATGTGTGCTGTGTGCCAAGACAATTCCTCTTCACTCAATGTGGCCCAAGGAAGCCAAAATGTTGGACACCCTGGGTACACCCTCATACAGTGCGCATGCACACACTATGAATGTACAGACAGGCACACCTTGTGTACACACTTGTACACAGGATCCACACTCATGCACACAGCTGTACACACACACACACACACTCTCTGGGGACTCAGAACATGGTCACTTCCTTGGCTCCTCTCACCTGCAGGAAAGACCAGGAAGTCTCATTGGAGAACAGAGCCTGCCGAGTGTGGGGCAATATCCTCCTCTTACAGATGGGGAAAGGGGGCCCCAAACAGGGTAAGAGGCTTCCTACGGCCATGCTCAGTGGCAGCACATGGGCATCTCTCCCTCAGTGGCAGATGGCTGGAGCAAGACATGAACTCGACCTGTCCCGAGACACCCTCCCCTCACCATGCTCCAGGGCCATCCCTCCTCCCTCCAGACCCTGCACACCTCCACTGCTGACATTGTCCCTGCCGCCTGCCCTGTTCCCGTAAGACCCTGGGTAAGCTTGGCTTCACCCCTGCACTCATGTGCACACACCTCACACATCCACACATTCACCCCTCTCTGTGCCCTGGGCAGTTACCCAGGTCCCATGTGCTCCCACCATACTTGGGGACATTTATCTACAAACACATTGACTTTCTTTATTCCCACAAATGCCCCTCCTAGTAGACCCCCAAGCTCCTCCTGAAGCATTGGCAGTGTTGCCAGGGGAAGTGTAGGGTCTATGTATGGGACATGCTTATATTAAAGCATTGTTCATGTGCAAGTCAACTTCGGTAGATAGCCCTTTTTCTGGTTGTCACTTTGAGTGGTTAAGTCTGGGTGCAACTCCCATTCCTGGGCCTCGCACAACTGCCTGGCGGTACCTGCCTCAGTTTGATGCACCAATGAAGGCACCAGTCCATGCCCTGCAGGTGTCTCTGTCGCAGACCCCTGAGCTTCAGGTAGAGGTGTTTTTTTTTTTTTTTTTTTTTTTTTTTTTTTTTGAGGGCATGGGTTCAAGGGCAGTAATTGGGGATTGAACCCAGGGCCTTGTGCATACTTTGCAAGTATTCTACCACTGAACTGCATCCCAGCCCCCTTTTTATTTTTTATTATTTTTTTATTTTTTGAGTCCAGATCTTTCTAAGTTTCACAGGCCACCTCTAGCCTCAAACTCATGGTCTGCCTCCTGAGTCACTGGGATTATAGGTGTGTACCACCACAACTGGCTTCAGGTTGATCTTGGCATAATCAGTCCCATTCCTAAGGTTTTTTCCTGTCTACTAAATAAGGAACATGCTGGAAGAATCTGGGCTTCTTTGGAGATAGGTTTTAGGACTTAAATCTCAGTTATTTGTTAAGGCACTGAATGCTCCTGGTTCCCTTGTCCAAACCCATATGCGGGAGTTAGCTTGGAGGTGGTCCGCATCTTCACAGCAAAACCTGGGACATTTGGGTTGACAAAGGCATTGTGGGAAGGCATAAAATGTCTCCCTAGGACAAGAGCTGGAGCTCGGTAGAGTGAATGAGGTTCCAGGTCCCCCACTGCTGAGACATCTGCTTCAAGAGAACTCAGGGGGATAGCAAAGATGTCCACACAACCCTCCATGCTCCAGTCTTAGGGCACACAGGGAAGCTCTAAGGATTCCCAAACCTGCTGGGGATCCTCTACATCCCCTGTCCAATGTTGTTGTTGTTGTTAGGTGCTGTCAAGTCAGTGTCCGACTCATAGCGACCCTATGTACATCAGGCGAAACTCTATTGTCAGTGCTTCTCTGTTGTTCATAGGGTTTTCAATGGCAGATTGATATTTGAGAGTGGATTGCTGGGTCGTTCTCCCAAGCCTACAGTATCTGGTGTTCCCCTGTGGTCTCCCATCCAGGTACTAACGAGGCCTGACCCTGCTCAGCTTCTGAGATCTGATGGGATCAGAAGCCACAGTGCTACAATGTTAGGCCTGGGCAAGTCACCCATTCAACATAACCCCAGATACCTCCAGTGTGCCCTGCACTGTGGAAGGGGAAAGGCAATTGGATCTGGTCCTGGCTTTCAGGAGCTCCAGGCTCAGGGCAGACAAGTGTGCAAAGAGTGCTAGTGAGCACGGATGCTATGCATGGGGGCACTGTCAGCCAGCTAGTCTTCTGCCCCAGCTCCCTGGATTAGAGCAGGGAGAGAATGAATGGGGGAGAGGGCTGAGCAGCCAAGCCTGGGCACCTGTGAACCTCATTGCCCCAAGGCACACAGGAGACCTCTCTGTTCTCTCTTCCATTCTCTGGACCTGAGTAACCGCACATGACTCCCTATCTGTCTCCTTCTCACACCTGTGGGCCAGGCCTGTAGGAATGGTTTCTCCTTCTAGGCTCAGCTGCATAATGGTTGGGTTCATTGTGCAGCTGCTCCTGCTTCTGCCCAGCTCAGAGTGGGAGGTCGGGGGAGGGTGAAGCTGATCCCTGCCTCCCCTCCTCTTGTGGAGCCAGGGCAGCAGCTGCCTGCTAATGACTAAACCAGGCCAGCCCAAGTGTTTGTCTCTGCTGTCAGCAGTGTTTCCGGATGTAGCTTTATTTCAGCTTTTGTTTTTCTCTGTTAAGAGAGAAAGAGATGGTTTCAACGTCATGGGGTTTTCCCAGCAATTAGTCTTGGAGCAAACACGCAGTGAACGGGGATTTAATGAGTTCCTTCCTATTAGGGAGCACTTGAACCGCTGCCAGGCAGGCTTAGAGCTGGACATGGTCCCCATCTTCTCTGCCACAGGTGGAGGAGGGGAGGCCTTGAGAACAGGGGACTGGGTTGGCCAAGACCAGGTCAAGTTTTTCTTGTTTTGTTTTTTGTTGTTTGGTGGTACTTGGGAGTTGAAGCCAGGGCCTTGTGTATATTTTACAAGGAGTCTACCACTGAGCTGCACCCCTGGCCCATTTTTTATTTTCAGGCAGGGTCTTAGTAAGTTGCGCAGGCTGTCTCTGGCCTCAAAGGAGAAATCCTCCTGCCTCCACCTCTCTGAGTCTCTGGGATTACAAGCGTGTGCTGCTGCCTAGCTCAATGTCAAGTTTATTCATTGGTCTTGAACCCACAGCTCTTTTCTCACCTAGTAACACTCCATTCCTCACCCATGGGAAGGCAAGGGACTAAAACTAGAAGCTCAGATGTGACCTCTCCACTGTTCCTTGGCCCCAGGGAGGCCAGGGACCAAAAAAAAGAAAAACTCATCCAAGTCCTCTGAAGCTCCGCATTGCCACCTGAGTGACCCTCATCCTGGCTCTACCCATGCAACAACTTTGTGCAAGTTGGAAAAGATAACCAGTTGGTTTGATTGTAGCCTGTAGCTGCAGAGCCTGGCAAGGACAGCATAAGGCAATTGCTGCTGCCTCACCCCATCCTAGGAATCTTGGTACCTCTTCTCCTCTTCCACCCCTCCCCACTTTCAAACAAAGAAAAACAAAACAAAACAAAACAAAACAAAACAAAAACCCAGGCACTACTAATGTGGTCACATTCCCAAAAAGAATGGAAGATGGGCAGCTTTCCAAGGGTAGAACTGCTTCCTTCTTCCCTCTTCAGCTTCCTTAAATCCAAAGCCTGCCATGCACCACACACGGCCCTCACTGTGCCCCCAGCCCTGGCCCAGTCAGCTGTGGAGCACAATCAGGGCCTCCCTCTCTCTAAAAGGATTCAAAGCCTAGTGCAGGAGGTAGGGGAGCTTCATGGTCTGCTGCACAAACAGAAAATGTGCAGTAACCCGCTTCCCCCTGGCTTCAGGCTTCCCTGTCTGCTACAGTACGTGGTGCAGTGGAGGGTCATGAAGAAAGAGGACAGCTGGGAATTTTCTACTCACATTCCAAATCTTTGGGTAGCCCTGCCTCTTTTTATCCTTCTCCTTTCCTTCCAAACCTGGCACCCTCTTTGCAAGAAGAAAGCTGTTACCCATGGGGTTGAGCCCAGGATGCTCAGTGATGGAGGGTTGGGACCACCTCAGGCTGGACCAGGGAAGACTGATGGGGAGCTGCCTACCATCCCACTCATCACAGTCCACTCAGACTCTCCTTGGAGTACCAGACCCCTGTGTTGTCTCCTCTTGGGTGTCTCAAACTTAATCAAATTAATTGGATCGCACCATGAGCTTAGTCTTTCCAACCTCAGACACCACAACCATCCATACAGTGATTCCATCAAGAAACCTGCAGCAATTCTGTCTCTCCTGTGCAAGCCATTAAATTGTCATCACGTGCTGTGATCTGCCTCCAAAATACATCTAGAATCCATTTACTGACAGTACTTGGGCCTTACTGTCATCTCCTCTCACCTGGTGATAACGTATCAGTCTCTCTGCTTCTATTCTTGCCCCACTTCAATCTGTCTTCCATGCTGGCCATGAGGGTCTCTTTTAGAAGCTGCCTCTTGCCTGGCTCTCTAATCCACTTAGGATAGGATGGAAAGAAAATTGTAGAGGCTTTGTGTGCTCCGCTGCCCCACCTGGTTCTCCCTACATTTATCCACCTCCTTTCTGTCTCTCAGGGGCCTCCTTTCTGGTCTTCCTTCCCTCCCTCCTTCCCTCCCTCCCTTTCTCCCTTTCTTCCTTTCCCTTCCTCTTTTCTTTCATTCTTCCTTTTTTCCTTTCTCTCTCTCTTCTTTCTCCTCCCCTTCCCCCTCCCCCTCCCCTTCTTCTTCTCCTTCTCCTTCTCCTTCTCCTTCTCCTTCTTCTTCTTCTTCTTCTTTTGTAGTACTGGGGATTGAACCAGGGCCTTACGCTTGCATGCTTTGCAAGTGCTGGAGCACTGAGCTGCACCCCCAGCCGATTTTTTTATTTTTTGAGACACTGTGCATCCTGGGCTCAACCCCATGGGCAAAAGCTTTCTTCTTGCTAAGAGGGTACCAGATTTAGAAGGAAGGTAAATTATGCAGACTGCCTCTGGTCTTGAACTTCCGATCTTCCTGACTCCACCTCCCAAGTCACTGGGATTACAGGCCTGTGCCATTGTGCTAGCTCTTTCCTTTTTTCTTTTCTTTTTTCCCCACACTCTGCCCTTCCTATTTCCTGGGTCCTCCTAACCCTTCCTCTTGGTGGGGCCACCTTCTTTGCCCTCTTTGGGCCCTAGCTTAAATGTCAGCCCTCAAAGAGGCCTCCTTGAACTACCCAGAGAAGGTGTTCTCTTGTATGCCTTCTCATTGCAGCCCACTCTGCTCCTTCCCAGCACCTCCAATCACAAGATACTATCTATTATTTGCTTCCTTCTTTCCCTGGCTCCCCCTTAGGCTGTATTTCCAGGAGAGAGGGACCATCTGTGCCTTTGCTTCTGGCTGGTCCCTCTTGGGCTTTCATCACGATTTGTTATCTCAGCAAGGGAATAATTTTGCCATACAATGAGGAAAAGAGAACTTCAGGCACGTGTCCTACCCCCTCAGCTCCAGGACCTGAAGGCACTGAGCCATGCAGATTGGGCTATTCTGATCAGAGACCACAGGAGAAGAGCCCAGGGCCTGTACCTGACATCCTTATCTAGAAAGTTCTGTGCATACACTGCTGACATGGTGCACAGAACCATGCTTAGCAAGAGAAGGAGAAAGGACTCCAAAACTCCTCCCAGATCATGGAGCAAGAGGTGGCTTCAGGACATCATCACCATGTGGCTCTGACTAACAATGGGAAAACTGCCCAGGCCTGCCTGGCTGAGCCCAGCCTTAGCCTCAATGGGAAGGGAGGATGGCACCAATCCCAAGGAGCAGGGCCAGAAGGCTCTGGATGGCTGTTTCCTTTAAGCATGCAGGAGCCTGCAGGTGAGCCAAGGAGAAGGAGCATCAGGAGATGCATGCTGTTTTCTGGTACCAAAAGCAGCTGAGATCAACGTCCTAGTGTTTGCTGTAGACCGTCCTGCTTTGTGCCAGGGTCCCAGCATGGAGGGAGATAGGGACTTCCAGGAAGCCTACCCTTGAGAGAACCACGCACACCAACATAAAAGCCAAGAACCATCTGCGCCACTGTTCACACTGAGAGGATTCTGTGCTTCCAAAAGTCTTTCCCCTAATGTCTCTCTGAAGAGTGAAGCGCTCCATGCCTTAAAACATGCATTCGATTGACACATGTTCCATTTGCATAGGCAACTGTTCTGGGAACACACTTAGTGAGGGCAAGGGGCTACCTCGGAAAGAAAGCCCAAACACCCAGGGTCGAGGCTGCTCTTAAAGTCTCTTCCAAAGAAACAAATTTCTTTTTTTTTTTTCAAAGAAATTTCTTAGCTCTTTCCCCCCAGTATTAGAGGGTTGAACCCAGGGTCTCTTGCATGCCAGGCAAGAGCTATACCACTGAGATGCACCCCAAACCCCGGGTTATTTTTTTATTTTGAGACAGGGTCTCGTTGAGTTGTGCAGACTGCCTCTGGCCTTGAATGTGTGATCCTCCTGCCTCAGTCTCCAGTTGTTGTTGCTGTTAGGTGCTGTCAAGTCAGGTCCAACTCATAGTGACCCTATGTATAGCAGAAGGAAACCCCTCCCAACACTGTTCCTTGCCTGGCACTATGCCAGTGCTTCTCTGTAATTCATAGGGTTTCCAATGGCTGATTGTTTTCAGGATTGTTACTGGAATGGGCTACCATATCCTTCTATTTTTGCAGTGCTGGGTATTGAACCCAGGGCCTCGGAGAGCACAGAGCTGTACTCTACCAACTGAGCTAAACTTCAGCTGTTAGAGTCACTGGGATTATAGGCATGCACCACAGAGCCCAGCTAATTGCTCAGCTTTTAGTCATTGCTTGGCATTTTTGTTATGTTAGGTGTGGTTGAGTGGGTGTCTGACTCATAGCGACCCTATATACAACAGATAAAACACTATTGTCAGTGCTTCTCTGATATTCATAGGGTTTTCAGTGGCTGATTTCTTTTTGGGATTGGGTTGCTGGGTCCTTCTCCCAAGTTTACAGCACCTGGCCTTCCCAGGCAGTCTCCCATCCAACTACTAGCCAGACCTGACCCTGCTTAGCTTCTGAGATCTGACAGGACCGGACGCCACAGTGGAATGGCTTCAGGCTGCTTCGCATTTAGTGAATGCTTAATACTAGATACCCAATATTAGCAGTACTGTGACTAAAGATTATCGCAATTTTGCAGCTCCTGCCTTAGCGGTGTCCAGTAGGTCTGCTGACCACCTTTCTTCCTATAGATCATTCTCACTAGGCATCTATGCCCAAACCAAGAGCAAAGCATGGTCATGGTACTCTCTAATGAGGGTGCTTACCTTGGTGGGGCTCTACAGATGAAACTTCCACTTCTGTGTACTCCACGTCCACGTTCAGAGGGTCTGTTCAAAGGAACCATAGCACCCTGTGTTTAGACAGCATTTCCTTCAGGGAAGCCAAGCCACAACAGAGATTTTCACTCCAATTATTAAAGTATTCTTAATACTAAGGGGGCACCCAGGCTTAACTCCACCTCGCTGGACAAGAAACCACAGGCTGAAAAAGGCAGGATGGGTCTTGCACTGGCCTTGGTGGCAGAGATAGGGCCACGAGACCACTGGTCACCTCTCTTACTCCCCCACTACCAGAAGGTGGATGAACCCTCCTGCCTAGGTCCCAGTTTCTATAGCAGGACAACCTGCTACAGGTCAGTAGATACAGACAATAGTCCAGGATGGGCCACACCAGTTAACCTCCTCAGACTCACTCAAAACGCTGGAAGCCTTCCATACTATGATAGTGTTCATGCTATCCCCAAGGACATAGAAAAGGATCTCAGGAAGCAGGGGACATGGGTCATTAGCCTCAAAATACTTTGAGAAGAAGAAGCATACAAAGTAATGAAATTTCTCACTGCACTATAGAATCTAGGAAATTAGTTCATCTTCAACTCATAACAATATTATTGCTCTACTATTAAGGCCCCGAAGAATTAGGATTCTTTACCAGTGACTAAAACAGTAATTGTATAGTCAAGGATACTTTATAGACACAGGCTTTCCAGAGTCCTTTTACATCTTTGGGAGTTTTAGCTCCCAAGACAGCAGTCTAGAGTGGAAAACAACTTTGAAAAATGATTTGGCCCAACCCATCTGAGCTTTAGGCAGAAGCAAGGTATCATCTATTGCTAATTTTCTTTAAAAATCCCTGCCTCATGCTCACTTTGGCAGCACATATGTTAAAATTGGAATGATATAGAGATTAGCATGGACCCTGTGCAAAGATGACATACAAATTTGTGAAACATTCAATTATTTATTTATTTTGCAGTACTGTGGGTTGAACCCAGGGCCTCACTCCTGCATGCTCTGCAAGTGCTGGACCACTGAGCTGCACCCTCAGCCCATTTTATTATTTTTTGAGACAGGGTCTTACTAAATTATGCAGACTGCCTCTGGTCTCGAACTTGAGATCCTCCTGCCTCCGCCTCCCTAGCCGCTGGGATTACAGGCATGCACCAGCGCGCCTGGCTGAAGCAGTCAATATTTTTCATGGCCTTCCAATTAAAGATATTTGAAGAGTGAAAAAAATAAAAATAATTTTAAAATAATCCCTGCTTTAATCACCCAAGAGACACATCCTCCCATACTCCTCAGTAGCCAATTCTGAATCCAGAAGTTGCTTTTAAATCTAATCTGGTCCTTTTCTACTTGGATTTAGGTTGTATTCCCATTCAGGACAGTAGATAGCATCTTTGGACAAAACATCTAGCATTTCCACCTTATACATCAGGTTGTCACAGGGCCATTAAGGGGGTGGGGAAATTACCCACTGCCTTGGAGTTTTAGTTTTCTTTTCCTGTGAGGTTTTTTTTTTTTTTTTTTGGGGGGGGTACTGAGGGTTGGACCCAGCGCCCTGTGCCTGCATGCTCTACAAGTGCTGGACCACTGAGCTGTGCCCCCAGCCCATCTTTTTGTTTTGTTTTGTTTTGAGATAGGGTCTCGCTAAGTTACGGGGACTGCCTCTGGTCTCGAACTTACAATCATCCTGCCTCCGCTCCCCAGCCGCTGGGATTACAGGCATGCGCCACCACACCTGGCAGTTTCTTGTGAGTCTTTTTTAATGTAAAAGTTTATAAGAGCTGGGTGCAGTGGCACACACCTGTAATCCCAGTGATTGGGGAGGGGGAGGCAAGTGGATTGCAAATTCACAAGTTCAAGGTCAGAGGTAGCCTTCGTAACTTAGTGGGACTCTGTCTCTAAAAAACAAAAACTGAAAAATGGGCAAGGGGTACAGCTTAGTGGTAGAGCACTTGTAAAGCATGGGTGAGGCCGTGGATTTAACATCCAGTACTGAAAAAAAAAAAAAAGAAAGAAAGAAAAGAAAACAGAAAAAGAAAAAAAAGAAAAGAGAAAAAAGAAGAAAGGAGAAAAGACGAAAAGGAACAAATGTTTCTAAGAACACACTTAAATAGATGAGATGGATAATTACCTTTACTTTCATTGAGTGGTTTCATTGCATGGTTTCCAACATCATCATTATAACCTGGTTGAAAAATAACAATTAATTAGGATGTGTGATAATGGAAATTCTAGTTTTCCATAACTTTTCATAAATTCAGTGCCACTAAGAAAGTCAAGCATGATTTCTTCATTGCAGGTGACAAACAGGAGTGCCTTTGGGTCCTGAGTCCTCTTTTTGGTGTCCCTGTGGCCTCCATCTGACCTAACACTAGCGGGACTCCTTCCATGGTCTGAATACAATGCATGGGCTGGGTAGGGATACTTCTGCTTTTGAATTATTTAGAATTCAGAGTTGCTCAATGTGAGTAAGTTCGTTTGAAATTAAACTTCCTTCTAGAAGTGACCAGCCAGTAACCACAAATGTGAAGGATATTGGTTAACTAACCCTCTCTGGTTGGAGAAGCAGATTGAGGAGAAAATGGCTTAAAGAAACATTAAGATCTCCAGATCATCACCTCAGTGGGCACAGAAGTTTGGGGGTGGGAGTGTAGCTCAGTGGTAGAGCGTGCACCCATCATGTACAAGGATCTGGGATAGATCCCCAGCACTGAAAAAGTTTTTGTCTTTTATTTTTTTTAATCTTGTTCTTTATTAAAAGAATTCTCATAGATATTATGGGGCTGGGATTTAGCTCAGTTGGTAGAGCGCTGCACTGCAGTCTCTGAGGTCCCGAGTTCAATTTCCAGCACCACAAAAATGGGAGAAGGTCCTGGCAATCCATTCCCAAGGCAATCCCGAAATAGTCAGCCATTGAAAACCCTATGAGGGTTGCTATGAATTGGATACCGACTCGACGGCACCTAACAACAACATAGATATTATAAACACTATATTTGAAGAACATATAGTTTCAAAAATGAACATGTCATGTCATGAACATGTCATGAACACATAGTTCAAACACATATGTATTTGAACTAATTAGTGTTATGATCATTAAAATGTATTTATAAACTAAAATAATCCAGTCAGAGACAGTAAAATAAGAATTGAAGTATTTCTTGGGAGAAAATCCCATTTTAATATGAATCTATATCAACATCTAATTTAAAGTATCTCTGTATTAATTGAGTGCAGCTATATTACTGTGGTGACCAAATCTATCAGATCTCAGAAGCTAAGTAGGACTGGGCCTGTTTAGTACTTGGAAGGCCTGCAGCCTTAGCCCTGTGGCATCCGATCCTGTCAGATCTCAGAATCTAAGCAGGGTTGGGCCTGGTTAGTACTTGGATGGGAGACCGCCTGGGAACACCAGAAGCTGTAGGCTTGGGAGAAGGACCCGGCAACTCACTCCCAAAAATCAACCTGCCATTGAAAACCCTATGAACAGCAGAGAAGCATTGACAATAGTGTTTCGCCTGATGTACGTAGGGTCGCTATGAGTCGGATACTGACTAGACAGCACCTAACAACAACAACAAGTACTTGGATGGGAGACTGCCTGGGAACAGTGGGTGCTGTAGGCTTGGGAGAAGGACCTGGCAGCCCACTCCAAGAAAACAATCAGCCATTGAAAACCCTATGAACGGCAGAAAATAGTGCTGGGTATGGCACAGTGTCAGGTAGTGTTTCATCTATTGACTCAAGGGTACCTAACAACAACACTGTATTAATTACCAAAAGAATCTCACTTATACCCAAAAAGGTATTATTTTGTCTATAGCAGTAAATTACTTTTTTCTCACTATTCATCAAGAAATTTATGTTTATTATTATCACTATTATTATTATTATTTATTTTATTTATTTATTTATTTATTTATTTTTGCGGTACTGGGGGTTGAACCCAGGGCCTCACGCCTGCATGCTTTGCAAGTGCTGCACCCCTAGCCCATTTTTTTACTTTTTGAGACAGGGTTTCGCTAAATTACACAGACTGCCTCTAGTCTCGAACTTGCTATCCTCCCGCCTCCGCCTCCCAAACCGCTGGGATTACAGGCGTGCACCACCACACCCGGCTTATTGTTACTATTATTTTGAGACAAGATATCACTATATAGCCTCTGCTGGCCTGGAACTCAAGATCATCCTGCCTCAGCCTTCCAAGTTCTGGAATTACAGGTGTGAGTCACCATATCTAATTTACCAAAAATTTTTAAATGTTTTCTTAAATGATGTTTTGCTCTTTTTATTGGCACATTATGTATATTACTATAAATATTTTATTCTACTCTTTTTAAATTTATGATTCAGTAGCATAAGAATTGCTCAATTCTTTCTTTCTTTATTCTTTTATTTAGAGATAGGGTCTCAATATGAACCCGGGTAGCCCAGGCTTGCCTTGAACTCACAGTCCTACCTCAGCCTCCTGAATGCAGGGATTATAGTCATGGGCCAACACACCTGGCTTTCTTTCCATCATCATCATCATCATCATCATCATCATCATCATCATTATCATTATTTTGCAGTGCTAAGGATGAAGGCCAGGACCTCACACATGCTCGGCAAGTGCTCTACCACTGAGCTACATGCTGAGCCCACCACTTAATTCTTAAAATGTATTTCCCAGGTAAACTATTTCTCTGTAAAAGGTATATCCTAAAAACCATCTCATTTTGTTAGACACTGTTATAGCATTAGAGAAAAATATGTACATTCTACTCTCAAACCTACTGAGAAAGAAAGAAAATTTTCCTGAATGTGGTCTAGGACAGGATACTTCTTGTGATGTCATGATAGCCTCCTTTGGGAACTAATTAGCATCCCTCCTAAAAGGCTTGAGCAATTTTCTGACAGACTCAATAGGATCATGAACTGCTGGGACTGACCAGCCACCCCATTAAGCAGATCCACAAACTTGGGATGAGCCTCATAACAAGTATTCCTTTGTTAGGATTTTTTCTTTCCTTTCTTTTCTCTTTCTCTTTTCTTTTCTTTCTTTCTTTCCTTCCTTCTTTCTTTCCTTCTTTCTTCTCTCTCTCTCTCTCTCCTTTCCTTCTTTCCTTAATTTCTTATTTTTATTCATTTATATATGTTTGTTTATTTAATCTTGAGAGAGGGTCTTGCTAAATTATGCAAGCTGCCTTTGGCCTCAAACCTGTGATCCTCCTGCCTGTCTCCCAAGCCACTAGGATTACAGATGTGAGCCACTGCTCCCAGTTTCACTTTTCTTTCCTTTCTTTCTTTCTTTTTTCTTCTTTTATACATGACTCCACTAAAAACAAAATCTTTCAATTGGTTTTCCTTTGGCAAAGGGGAAATAAAATTGTCTTGTGCTTGTAATAATTCCATTTGAGAAAATGTTTTACTAGTTACTGAATTTGACATCTGCTCTCTGCCTTGTAAATGCAGAATGATTATTCTTGGACAATAATCAAAGTCTTTGAAGGCAACAAGGCATTAGGATTATTCTCTACTTTTCATTCCAAAGGAAGACCAGAAGGTAGTGAAAACAAAAAATACTTCTGACTTTCCTTTCCAGCTTTTTCTTTTCTCTTCTCTTTTCTCTCCTTCCTTCCTTCCTTCCTTCCTTTCTTTCTTTCTTTCTTTCTTTCTTTCTTTTTTCTTTCTTTCTTTCTTTCTTCCTCTCCCTCTCTCCCTTTCCTTTCCTTTTCTTTTCTTTCTTTCTATTTTATTTATACATCTTGCCTACAACTGTACTACCCTGGCATCCTATCTCATCTGATCTCAGAAACTAAGCAGGGTTGGGCCTGGATAATACTTGGATGAGAGAATGCCAGGGAATACTGAGTGCTATAGGCTTGGGAGAAGGACCAGGAAACCCATTCCTGAAACAATTAGCCTTTGTAAACCCTATGAACAGTGGAGAAGCACTGCCAGACATAGTGCGGGACATGGCACAGTGTTGGGTAACGTTTCGTTCTGTTGTACATAGGGTTGCTATGAGTTGGACCCAACTTGATAGCTCCTAATGACAACATTTATACATGTTAGCGGGGTATAGAGTAATAAGTCAGTTGATATGTCTGTTATGCAACTATCAAATCAGTATTATTTATACTTCTATCTCCTTAACATTTTATAGAACAAAATAAACAGGCAAAGGGGAAAAAAGGTAAGAATTTTAATTAACATGTAATGACAGTGTATATAACCATAGGTTATAACCTAACACTTTTTTCTTTTTTGTATTTTCATAGTGTTGCATCTTGTATTTTGCATTTTTTCTCTCTCTTTACCCCTCTCTGTTGTTCCCCCTCCCCTTTCCCTATCAACCGTTTCCTCCAGTAGTCCCCTCCCCCCTCACATTGGGTCAATTTTGTTTGTTTGGTTTGTTAGCTCACCCTCCAATGGCTGATTGGGTAAGTACCTTTGCTTGACGCCAGGGATTCCCTTCTACCTTTAATCCCACCCACTTAGAGTGGGTAAAACTCTTAGCAACTGAAGGAAGCCATAGCTTTACCATAATGACTGTTTGCTTCAATACTGGGCTCTGACACCTTCTCATTGTTGGAGTTCAGAAGTGGTACTGCTGGCCTTAAAATGAAAGTTAAAGAAGAAAAAGAAAATTAAACACTTTTTCACTTTAACCCCAAAGCAACAAAATCATCAAATGAAGATGATGAGAAGCGAGAAGAGCTTTTCACAGTAAAGAAAGCCATAAGCTCGCATTAGAAAACCAACATATTTTCAGCTATAAGATAATTCTACCAACCTTTCTGCTGTGAAAATAAGTGTCAGGGCCAAAGGGCACCTAAACTCCAGAAGACTTTTATCAGGTCCCTCTCAATCTCCTGTATCCCCACCCTATGCTACTGTTTAACTCCACAGCACAGCAATCATTTCCATACACTTGGATTTTGGACTTCAAGAACAGTAAAAGAAGTAAAAACTTTTTTTTAAGGCCAAGTCTATTTTTCCAAGTAAGTAAAAAATTTTCATTTCCTCTCTACTACCACTATATTTTAAAAGGAAAAGAGGATTTCACAAATAATGTTGTTATTACATGTTGCTGAGTTGAGTCTGACTCACTGTGACCCTCGTAGGGTTTTCAATGGCTGATTTTTTTTTTTCTGGGATTGTTTCGGGAGTGGATTGCCAAATCCTTCTCCTATTTTTGTGGCACTGGGGATGTAACCCAGGTTTTCAGAGAGTGTGGACCTGAACTCTACCAACTGAGTTAAACCTCAGCCCTCACAAATAATTCACAAATAATAAAAATCATGTCCTCATGATCTCAGAATAAAAGCCATTTCCTTTATAACCAGATAGTTGGCAATCTTTCATTAATACACATACACACACACTACACACCTACGGTTCTTATTTTCCTGAATTTGCCAAAAACTACTGAAAACTTCCTAATGATCAAAGTTCCAATACAGACAAGTCCAGCGATAGCTGCAAAACAGCTCCCACCTCTTACAAGGACACTGACCTGGACATCTCCACGGGCATCTGCTTGGCTTTAAAACAAGAAAGAGAAAAACCAAGGTCAATATAAGGGACCCACATGCATACCAGAGAGGACAGTCATTTCAACTACATTTGATTTTCATAAAGATTAAAAGACCATAAAAAGAGAGAAAATAAAGCCAAATACATTCATGTTTGGGGAAAAAGAAAAGAGGAAGGAGAAAAGAAAGAGGGGTTGGATATGGTGACACATTCCTGCAATGCCAGCACTCTGCAGGCTGAGGCAGGAGGATGGAGAGTTTGAGGCTGGCTTGAGCTACACAGCAAGATCCAGTCTCCAAAAAAAAGGGGGGTGGGGTGGGGAAGCAGTAGGAAGGAAAGAAAAAAGAAAAGAAAGGAAAAGAAAAGAAAAGAAGAAAGAAAGAAAAAAAAGAAAAGAGAAAGAAAGATGCTCTCTTTGTTTTTTGTTTTGTTTGTTTGTTTTGTTTCCCTTCCAATGCTGGGGATCAAACCCAGGGGCTCACACATGCTGCGCAAGTGCTCTACCACTAAGCTACATCCCCAGCCCTTCTATTGGGCTTCTACCAAGAGGTTTTACATCATTTCCCCAGATATGTGACCTTTTGACTCTTAGCCAGAAGCCATTTTTTTGTTAGTGGGATGTAATAGAGACAAAGATAATGGTAACAGGCACCAGATTAGCCAGCTAGGTGGAAAGCTTTCTCTTTCATTGAAGACAGTTTCAAAAAGTAAAGGCTTTAGCTCAGTTGGTAGAGTGCTGCTCTGTGTTCTCTGAGGCCCTGGGTTTGATGCCCAGCACCACAAAAATGGGAGAAGGATGCAGCAATCCATTCCTGAAGCAATCCTGAAACAATCAGCTATTGAAAATTCTACGAATAGCAGAGAAGCACTGACACAGTGCTGGCATGGCAAGGTTGGGGAGTGTTTCGTTCTGTTATACACAGGGTAGCTATGAGTTGGACCAGTTCATCAGCATCTAACAGCAACAAAGTCAACCCCTGTGCTTTGTATTCCAGGCTAGCCTGAAACCAAGGCCAACTGTCAGCCTAGGGATGAGGTTTCTTTGGGAACCTTTCTCTTTCCCGGGCTCCTCTTCATCCTGTCTTCCCCCTCCCATCCTAGTCTCCCCAAAGAATCCACCTCTGTAACTTTTTTTCTCCCAGGAGTTACTGGTGCTGTTTGTGCCCTTTTCCTTGAGTCTGGAGAGGCTGACCTGACTCCTGAGTGCCAGTGGGTGTTCCTGGCTTCCCATCCATGCCCAGACTAGAAATCATGGCATAACTGGCAGATTAATTGGGAAGTGTTCAATACATGCCTGTAGCCGTACCACTGTGGCTTCTGATCTCATCAGATCTGGGAAGCTAAGCAGGGTCAGGCCTGGTTCATACTTAGATGGGAGACCGCCTGGGAATACCAGGTGCTGTAGGGTTGGGAGAGGGACCCAGCAACCAACTCCCAAAAAACAATTTCTCATTGAAAACCCTATGAATAACAGAGAAGCACTGACAACAGTGTTTCATCAGTTGTACATGGGGTCACCATGAGTCGGACACCAACTCAATGGAACCTAACAACAACAATAATTCAATGCATGCACGCATGCATATATGTGTGTGTTTATCTCCATGACACTCACACTCCACCTACCAATTCCTGGACCAGGTTTGGCCAAACCCCACAGAAACAGTTTCTTCTGAGCACATGAAGATGCAACTTCACGCAACTTCCCCCAGTTGGCTTACTCAACCAAGAAAGCATTCATTTTTATTTTTGCTCAGTTAAATCCAGGGGCATCAAAAGCTCCACATCTACCAAAGCCAGAAGCTTTGGCTATCAAGGTGATACCTCTAGGAGAAAACCCAGATACATCTTTTCAGCTCCATCTGAGGCACCACACCTCCATGGGTGATTTCCTGGCAGGGGCCACCCATCACAATGGAAAGAAGAAAGTGTGCTCACCCTTGTTTTTGCTCCGAAAATAACATTTGGCCCCAACTATTAAGGTGGCGATTATCACTCCAATGACGACCACAGCAATAAGTCCTTTCTTCCATGGAGCAAGAAAGACTAGAAATGAAGAAGGGGGGGACCAAAGGAAATAATATAGGTTCTTCCTCTGCCATCAAGAAATAATATCAATAAAAAAATAAAATTGACCAACCTCACATCTAAACCCAGTAAAATGCTTTCATAAAAAAAAAAAGAAAGAAAGAATATCAAGTTTAAGCAATAATTAAGACTGATTTTTGTAATGCTTATAACTGGTATCTTACTTTAGCATCTACCTCTGAAGGCCTCTGCACTCATAGCTGGTGCAGGAATGGTTGTTTCTGGTATGAACCAGGGTTGGCCATAGCTTTCAAGGTGGGATCAAACCAACTTTGCTGGGGTAGATTCCATTTTGAGGTATCCTTTTAAACCTCCTCTTTCTCTAGAAAGCCATCCTTTACCTACACAGGTGGGCTCCGCTAACCATGTCTCTTCTGTATGACCTATCCTCTTGGCCACAGGTGGTCTGTGAGTAGATATCTGATCCAAGGTGAGTCAACTGGTGTCTCTCTGCCAAGAATTTGGCTCTGGGACTATATGACATATTTCCAATTCCATATAATAATCAACTCCTCTTTTTATTTTTTCTTATAGCCTCTTAGTTCCTCTTTTTACTCAAGTTAATTCGAGTGTGTTTCTGTCACTTGCAACCAAAGGGCCTGAGGACATTGGTCTCTTAACCCTAAATTGCATGAGCTAAACTCCCATATACTCTGTCTCTCTCTTATAAGGGATATGTTTTCTGTCTTCCCCTGGAGCCCACCCTGTCCCTTTCTATTGATGAGACCCCTACTCACCTCTGACTGTCAAAGTGTTGCTTTGGGGGCTGCTCCTGGAGAGGCTGGCTCTGTTTGAGGCCGTGCAATAGTACTGTCCTTCTTGTTCCTTGGTAGCCTGAGCCTTGTGCCAAAATGCCTGGGTCTCATTTGAGATAATTTGGTGGAAGGGGGTGTTCTCCTTTTCTTTGTAAAATCTATACGTGATTGGACCACTCCCTTCCTTCACATAGCATCGAAGCACAATTTCCTTCCCAGACTCCACCTCATTCCCCAACAGGATAGAAAGCTGGACCTCATCCACTGGGGCTGGAAAGGCAAAGGATTAGCATTGAGCAAAGAAGTGGGGCAAAGCCAGGCATGGTGGCACACACTGTAATCCCAGCACGCGGGAGGCTGAGGCAGGAGAATCACAAGTTTCAGGCCAGCTACATAGTAATACTCTGTCTCAGAAAACAAAAGCAAACAAATAAGGCTCTGTATAAGTTTTTATTTTATTTTATTTTATTGCAGCACTGGGGGTTGAACCCAGGGCTTTGTGCATGATTAGGCAAGTGCTCTACACTAAACTTCACTCTATGTCCCTTCTTTATTTATTTATTTAGAGTCAGGGTCTTGCTAAATTATGCAGGCTGCCTCTGGCCTCTAACTTGTGATCCTCCTGTTTCCACTGCACCCAGCAAGATCCTCAGTCTTCCACCTCCATTCTCTTTGGAGATTTCACCCATACTCTCAGCTTCTATTTCTGAGCAATGAAACCTAAACAGACACTTCCTGTCCAGATTACTTCCGGGAGTTCCAAATCTCCCTTTTTCCTTGGCATTTCTATCTGGAGGCCAAGACAGCCAAATTCCTAGTAGGTTCAGTCAGAACTCACTTCCCTTCCATGTCCCTTTTCCTCAGTGACATACTCATCTATTAAAGTTTTGACCCTAGGGTGTCATCTCAAGTTGACTTTCCTAGGAGTGAGAATGGCCTGGTCAGCAGATGGACATTTGGACTTATGTGATCCTCCTGTGAATGCTTGTTTCACTATTATTCAAATATTTCCCCGTTATAAACCAAGAGATCCCATGCTTCTTGTTGTAGCATGGAAAACAAAGAACACATCTTTTTTGGTATGCCTACAGTATTAGGGGGCTGGGATTTAGCTCAGTTAGTAGAGCGACGATCTGCAGTGTCTGAGGTCCTGAGTTCGATACCCAGCACCACAAAAACGGGAGAAGGATGTGGTAATCCACTCCCAAGGCAATCCTGAAACAATCAGCCACTGAAAACCCTATGAGGGTCACTATGAGTCAGATATGACTCGACAGCACCTGACAATAACAACAGTATTAGGGGCTTGATTTCTCTCTCTCTCTCTCTCTCTCTCTCTCTCTCTCTCTCTCTCTCTCTCCCTCTCTCTCTCTCTCTCTCTCAGAGCTGGGGGCTGAAGCTAGGGCCTGGCACATATTTTGCAAGTGCTCAACTACTGAGCTGCACTCCCAGCCCCTTAAAATTTTTTGTTTAATCTTGTGATAGGGTCTCATTAAGTTATGCAAGCTGCCTCTAGCCTTGAACTTGTGATTTTCCTGCCTTTGCCTCCCAAATTGCTGGGATTACAGGCCTGTGCCACTGCACCCAGCCTTAGGCACTTGATTTCAGCTGTACTGGAAGCAGGAATCTGTCTAGCCTGTTGCATCTTCCTGTCCTGTAGACAACTTATGTCCACTGCAGCACTATAGCTATTAACGTGACTAAAAAAAATGTATAATATGCAGTTAATACCTACATGTTAATTATGCCATCAGTTACTAAACCAGGGCTTCCAACCCATGAAAAATTGGGTTTAAGTTCAGGTGTGGGTTCAAAATGTTAAAATTTAGAGGATTCAGGTTTAATTCTGGTATGTAGATAGTAGAACTTTAAACCAAAACAGAACCCAAATCTTGGACCCATTCCGGTTCAAGAATTTAAAAATTTTTTTCTGAACCCGAACTTGAAACCAAACCCAGTAAAAAGCTGGGTTTGGGTTCAGCTTTTAATGTTTGTTGTTGGTGGTGGTGGTGGTTTTTATATTATTAACTATTTAAAAATTGAAAAAATTATTCACCTATCTACACAACAGCTTGACATTTTAAACCTGAACCCTCTACATTTTAACATATTAAACCTGCACCTGAACCCAATTTTTCTAGGGTTTGAAGACCTGTATTAAACGAAAGGCAACAAAGGGCAGAGAGGAAGAAGCTTCTTACAACAAGATGCAGAGTGAGATGGAAGCAATGCTGCTCCTAAGATCATCCAAAAGGCACAAGGCAGAGACTTAAGGGAGAAAATCCGTTTCCAAGACTATATAGTACAATTCTCTTGAGTATGAGAATCCCAGGCGAATGTTAGCAATTGTCATGGACACGTGGCCCATAGCTCTGACCACCAGAGGTTCCACACATGGCAGGGTTACACCACCAGGGCCAACAGCAGAGAAAAGCTGTGGCCTGCCATTCTCAGAGACAGCTCTCCGTTCATCTGAAAAGGAACGAAAGCCAAGGAAGCCCAACTGCACTTCAGCGCTTCCTGGAAGCCAGGATGCTTTCCTCACTTAGCTGTTTGAGCTGTTCATTGGAAAGGTCTGAAAAGATTACACTGCTGCATCTGAACTTTCTAGACCCATTTACTGGGCCTTGGTCCTGCTTGATGTCTGTCTGGTTCATGGACCTTGCACAGATGCCACCCACTCCTTGTGTTGTGTCCACAATCCTTGGGTGACTGCAAACCTTCTGATATGTTAATTAAAGTCCTAGCCTAGCCAGGTGTGGTGGTGCATGCCTGTAATTCTAGCACTGGGGAGGCTACAGTAGAAAGATCAGTATTTCTAGGCCAATCTGGGCTACAGAGCAAGTGAAGAACAAACAGAAACAGAAGATAAAGCCCCAAGTGTACTTCTCATAACACAGGAACTTACCTATCACCTTGACTCTCAGAACCTCGCTGAACATTTCAGGGTGCGAATGGCAATTATCTGCGATGCACCGGTATTCTATGTCTTTGGTTGGCTTATCTGTGAATACTGCAGGATCATTTGAGGTCTTGGTATAATTTTGCAAAACGTTCATTGCTTTTAAAAGGCGGTAAGAAATAGGTGAGGTTCCATTTATCGATTGGCAACTGACTCTTATGGTATGTCCTTTTATGATCTCAGACTTGGCATCGTGAAAAATCCTGGGTTTGGAGAGCATTTCTAGAATGACAGAGTGAGAAATTATCTAAATGGCATGGGAACAACACATCCAACCCACAGGCTTCCTACTCCAAATTCTGAGGTTGGCATTCTCTGTTACTATCATAAATTCAAAGGTTGGGGTTTAGCTTAGTTGGCAGAATGTCACTCGGGACTGTCTGAGCCTTAGGTTGGATTCCTAGCACCACAAAAATGGGAGAATAATGTGGCAATCCACTCCTGAAGCAATCCCGAAACAATCAGCCATTGAAAACCCTATGGATAGAAAAGAAGCACTGACATAGTGCTGGGCATGGCACAGTGTCAGGGAGTGTTTCCTTCTGTTGTATATAGGGTCACTGCGAGTCAGACCCTGCTCAACAGCACCTAACAACAACATTATAATTTCAAATGCCTGCCTGCCTTATCTACTTTTAAAGGACTTCTGTAAGACTTCCAGGCAATGCTGTGTGTGTGTGTGTGTTTGGTAATAAGGGAGAGAGAAAGAAGCACTACGGAAGCACTGGGGGTGTGGCTATATGGTAGAGTGCTTGCCTAGCACATGAGAGGACCTGGGTTCCATCCTCAGAACTGCCAAAAAAAAAAAAAAAAGTCACCACCCCCAACAACAGAAACAGTACTATAGGCAAAACAACGAACGATATAATTTCCCAGAGGCTCGGGAGGCGGAGGCAGGAGAATCGCAAGTTTGAGACCAGACTCAGTCTGTGTAACTTAGCGAGATCCTGTCTCAAAAAAGTAAAAAAATGGGCTGGGGGCGCAGCTCAGTGGTCTAGCACTTGCAGAGCATGCAAGTGTGAGGCCCTGGGTTCAACCACCAGTACAAAAAAAAAAATCGATATAATAGCCAGGCACAGTGGCACACTTAGGAGACTGAGGCAAGAAGACTGTGAGTTCAAGCCCAACCTGGGCTGCACAGCAAGACACCTGTCTCAAAAAAGAAAGAAAAAAAAAAAGAAAGAAAAGAAAAAGAAAGAAAGAAAGAAAAGAAAAAGAATGATAAAAATTTACAAATACATGGAAATCATTACATCTCCATAAATGTACATTTATATTTTAATGTAGCTCACATGCACACATACATGGATCCTTTTTTTGTGTATTGAGCAAAGACACATAAAAGCATAAGAAAGTATAGCAAGTATCCAAGCCAAGAAGTCCAAGAAGCCAGACTACATTCTGCCCACTGGAAATCCTACCTCTTCAGGTTAGCTGGGATATGGATAAAATGGAGAACTGAGATATTCTTAATGTTTAGCACTGACCAAGCAGTGGGTGCCCACTTTAGCAGCCGAATCTTCCCAATTCCAAGGCCACATTATTAGTTGTCACAATAAAGATCTGAATTTGTTCTTGGCCAAACACTGTCCTCATATTGCCTCCCTTTTGTGCTCTGAACAGGACTATCCAGTTGTTCTGTCTGGCCTCTCAATTTCCCGCTTCTCTCTTCTGGAGACGATGACAGCTGGTCATCCACTCCTCCCTCTCACTCAGCCCCACATGATCTCCAAGATGGTGAGGACACACTCACCACACACTGTTATCTGGACTCTGTTGCTTCTCTTGACCACTTTGCCAATGCCCGCCGTACAGGTGTATGACCCGCTGTCCCATTCTGTGGCGATCTTGGTGAAATTCCGACCCTGTGACACGATCACGTCTTCTTTCTCAATGGTGAAGTTGGCTGGAGGGTCTCCTGGGATGGAGCACAACAGGCCCAGCTTTTCACCTTGGTCCAGATGGGAGGAAGAAGATTCCAGCTTTGGTTTGGGAAACAGTTCTGAAAAACAGCAAATGGGAAAGGGATAAGATGTGTCTGGGTACCACCATAAGCCGCTACCTGGAGAGGCCTGTGGTCCAGCTACTTTTACCAGAATTAACTCCCACCTTCCTGCAAAAAACTTTGTTTGCTTCTCATATACCTAAATGACCACAGCCTTAAAGAGCTAGGACTCATTCTATGCCTAGGATGCCAATGACAGGCTCTCTTTGCTTGCTGATTGAATTTATTCCACAGACAGGGATAAGAAAAGCTTTGGAACTTGTAATACAGCAAATAATGACTCATGAATTCACTCGTTTATTTGTTTAATTATACATTTCACTTCATAAGTATTTATTGCTAGGGACTGGGAAGATAGCAATGAATAAGAGAGAGTCCTTAAATTGGGCATGGAAGCACATGCCTGTAACCTGGCAACTTGGGAGGCTGAGGCAGGAGGATCAAGGCCAGAGGCAGACTGTGCAACCCAGTAAGACCTTGACTCAAAATCAAAAATAAAAAAGGGGCGGGGGGTGCAGCTCAGTGGTGGAGCACTTGACAGGCATTCATGAGGCCCTGGGTTTGATCTATAACCCAACCAAAAAAAAAAAAAAAAAAGTAGAAACCATGTTGAAAGAAACAGAGGAAGGCCTGGGTTTGTAGCTCAGAGGTACAGCACGTGACTGGCATGCTGCAAGGCCTTGGGTTCAACTCCCAAGTACTAAAAGAAAGAAAGAGAGAGAGAGAGAGAGCGAGCGAGCGAGCTTGACTTCAAGGTACTTAAGTGAGTGATTCAGGCATGGTGTTTGCAGCAGAGACCATAGAAGGGAAATTGAACTTTTCCTTGGGTATTTAAGGGAATAATCTCTAGAAGGTTGTCCTAAGCAGTTGCTTAGGGAAAGTGTCCTAGGCAACATGTCTTAGCCCATTATAACCAAAACAAACTGCCATAGACATATCTGTGTCTATGAAGTCCTTAAAGGTAAAGCCTGGCTCAGGTAACTCTCAGTTCAGAATAGCTTCCCCACAATACAGAATGTGCTCATATATACTGAATTGATCCTTTTCTGTAATGAGACAATATAAATCTTACCCATGAAAAAAGTCATAAGCCATCAAAATATTTGTCATTATCAATAATTTACTAAATTACTAGTATACATTATAGAATAGCAGGATCTAATATATATGCCAGTCGCCCACTTGGCTAGTTGGCAGCCTTCTACCAGTGTTACTGGGGACTGTGGCTGTGACTGCATGCTCAATACTTGACACCTATGGGGATTTTAGTAAGTGAATGAATGAATGAATGAATGAATGAGTGAATGAATGAACACTTTCACTGGGGAGCCAAGAAGAGCCTTGGAAACATTGTTATATAACACTAGTCCTTCATCCAGCAATTGTGTTTCATTCCTCTGTGCTCAGGTGCTGTTCTTGGAGTTAAGGACCAAACAAAAGAATGTTTCTGCTCTCAGCTGCTTACATTCTAGTGCATACATAATATAATAAACAAAACAGAAAGGCAGAGTATTTTTTTGGTGACAACTATTTTAGAAAGAAATAAAGCCAGGTAGTTGGGGGTAGGAGCCAGAGGGGACTTTTAAGTGTGGGGGGTTTGGAAGTTAAAAAGGCTTGGGAGTGATTCTTGTTCTGCCACTCGGGTGACCCTATAATCATTACATGAGTTACTAACACCTTAGTCTTAGTTTCCACATCCATAAAATGGCTATCATAGCAACTCCTTCCTAGAATTTTTCACAGCATGAAATACAAATGTATACAGCCTGTGTGTCACCATTACATAGTAATTTTGGTTCTGAATTTTACATTAAATTATTTGATTGTGTACAGATCTAAATTTTAAAATTTGTACATATATTATTTTGGTGTATTAAGATTGGTAAATATTGATGATTTAAATTTTATTTATGCACATACTTAAAGGCAGAAATGTCTGGGAAAGTAATTGCTAAATAATGATATGTAACTTTTTAACTTTTAAAATAAATGACAAGATTTTTACTGTGAAAAAAAAATGTATATAGCCAGGTGCTATGTCACACATCTGTAATCCCAGCAACTCAGGAGGCTTAGGTAGGAGGATACAGGTTTGAGGCCAGAGGAAGCCTGTGTAACTTAATGAGAACCTGTCTCAAAATAAAAAAAATTAATATAGAAGAGGGGCTGGAGTACAGCTCAGGGGCAGAGCACATGCTTAACATGTGAAAGGCCCTAGGTTCAACCTTCCAAAACTGAAAAAAAAAATGTATGTAAACCATTGCACCATGTTCAACCACTGCGAACTGTTATTATTTGAGTTTACTAATGCTCCTTCGCCTGCAGCCGTAGCCTTGTGGCATCCGATCCTGTCAGATGTTGGAAGCTAAGCAGGGTTGGGCCTGGTTAGTACTTGGATAGGAGACTGCCTGGGAACACCAGTGCTGTAGGCTTGGGAGACAGACCCGGCAACCCACTCCCAAAAATCAATCAGCCATTGAAAACCCTATGAATAGCAGAGAAGCACTGACAATAGTGTTTTGCCTGTTGTACATAGGGTTGCTATGAGTTGGATACCACCTTGATGGCACCTAACAACAACAATGCTCCTTCGGGCTGGGATTTAGCTCAGTTGGTAGAGCGCCACTCTCCAGTCTCTGAGGTCCCTGGATCAATTCTCAGCACCACAAAAATGGGAGAAGGATGTGGCAATCCACTCCCGAGGCAATCCAGAAACAATCAGCCACTGAGAACCCTACAAGGGTCGCTATGAGGTCAGACACGACTCGATGGCACCTAACAACAACAACAATGCTCCTTCATCCTCAACCCAGTGTGGGGCCTGTGTTGGGGATCTAGCATCGTGGTTGGCACAGAGGAAAGATTAGTGAAATACAATCATGGAAATGTTAGCTAACACTCACTGAGTGCTTCGTCTATGCAAGGCACTCTGCTAACACTGGACAGCATAGTTATCATATCACTGTAATAGTCCTATAAGGTGAGTGCCATCTTGTCCCCACCTCAGAGTTGAGGCAAGTTCACTAACTCATCCCAGGTCACAGAAGTAGTGAGTGGCCAGGCTGGGATTGGCATCGGTGCCTGGGTACTCGACCACCACAGGAGACTGCTTATTTGCTGTGCATTGACTTTTCCCCATGAGCAACAAAGCCCAGCTTGAACATACTCATTCAGACCAGCAGGGACAAAAAATCTATCAGCTCTCATTGGCCATCCTGGAGGGAAGCACAGGTGCTTCTTTAGCCCATTCACCAACACCCTCCCCCAGCAGCCCTACCTGTTATGTTGACCACGATGCTGCTGACCTTGGATATGCGGTTGGATTCCACTTTGCATGTGTAGTTGCCATTGTGCTCCACCATGGCCATTACTGAGTAGATAGCCTCGTTGCCATATTTGGTGGTGGCCACAATCGCTTTGTCCTTCTGGATTATGATTTCTGGAAACTCGTGGGCCAGATGTGTCACTTGAATGGTGCACTTAATGACAAGCTGATCTCCTTCTGTGATCATTCTGGGGGGGCTGATGTGGAATTTAGGAGTAGAGAAGGACTCTACAAGAAAAGAGGACAAGCCAGTCGGACACAGGTTCAAACCTGGGCATGCCCTCCTCTTCTGTTTTTTGCTGCCCCCCTTTCGCCAACTTGTTTCTCCCAATTTATTTTATTTTATTTTATTTATTGTTATTTGTGTGTGTGTGTGTGTGTGTGTGTGTGTGTGTGTGTGTGGTACTGGGGGTTGAACCCATGGCCTCATGTTTGCATGCTTTGCAAGTTCTGTACCACTGAGCTGCACTGCAGCCGATTTTTTCTTTTTGAGACAGGGTCTCTCTAAGTTACACAGACTGCCTCTGGTCTGGAACTTGTGATCCTCCTGCCTCTGCCTCCCAACCTGTTGGGATTACAGGTGTGTGCCACTGTGCCCAGCTTTCCTAATTAATTTTTAAAAGTCTATTTTTTTTCTCTCAGTTCCTTCCCCTTTGCTACCCTGATGCTCTCTTCCTTCTAGATCACGTGTGCATCTTCAGCCTTGTTAGGTGCAATGTTCTGGCTTTGCTGAGTATCCCAAAGTCCAAACACTTTCTCTAGATCTTGTCTGCAGAACTCAGAGGTAACAGAGAAGGTAGAAATGGACTCTTTCCCCTGCCCACCGTTGATTTTCTAGGTCATTCTCAAATCATTTCAGGAACCTTGGCATCTCAGCCTGAATATTCTGTTGCTTTCAAAAGTGGCAGCTATGTAGAGTATGCTGCTTCCTGGAAACACATTATTTAAATAACCATATGCAAAAAAGTGGGTTCTGGTCTTCTACTTTTCTTCTCTCTCTCTCTTTGGTGTTGCTATTTTTGAGCTAAGATCTTACTGTATAGTGTAGTACAAGATGGCCTGGAACTCCATGTAGACCAAGCTGGCCTTGAACTCACATCAAATCCTCCTGCCTTAGCTTCTTGTCCATTGGGATTACATGCATGTGTCACCACACCCAGCTTAATGTTTTAATATGTTGGCCATGACCTACTAAATTGATTTCATGACTCATACAGTTTAAAAGACATTATATTAATGAAATATGTCTCAGATACTTGGGCATGGGACCATCAGAGAACCAGGCCTTCAGCACTGGTTAATATATATACAGAAAAAGAAAATTCACAGCATAAGCTACAGTATATATACAGATCCTAACTATGTAAAATGCAGAGTAGGAACATTAAAAACATTAAAAGTTGGTGCATGTCAGTAATCCTAGCTGAGGAAGGTTGAGGTAGAAGGACGACACGTTCAACGGTAGTGTTGGCAATTTAGCAAGACCCTATCTCAGAAAGAAATAAGGAAAGAAAGAAAAGAAGGAAGGAAGAAAGGAAGGAAGGAAGGAAGGAAGGGAAAGAAAGAAAGAAAGGGAAGAAAGAAATGAAAGAAGAAAGAAAGGGAAGAAAGAAATGAAAGAAGAAAGAAAGGAAAAAAGAAAAAACAAAAGGACAAGTGAATTTACAGTGATATATTTTAATATGCATTACCTTTTTTACTATAGTCATTTATATTTATAAAAAAATGCTATCATTAAAAAAAAGTAGCCTGCTTTCCAGAGCAAAAATTTGGAAAAGAATGGGCATTTTTTAGGATATTCAACTTTTTGTCTCTCTGAAAGGTTTTTTCTTATCCCCCCCAATTAACTTCAGATGCACTAAAGATTTAAATATGGGGGAAGAAAATGAAACCACACAAAGAGTAAAAGCAAACCTACGCATTTTTTTTCTTGTTAATGATCTTGGAGCATGGAGGACCTTTAGGTGTGAATCACAAAACTGAGATACTATGAAGAAAAACAATGGATAATAAACTTGACTAAATATTAAACACTTTGGCACAGAAAACTTATAAACAAAAAGGCAAAGGACACACTGGGGAAGTATTGCACAGTATCTCTGAAAAAGGGCTAATTCCTTTCATTTATAAAGGGTTCAAGTCAATCAGAAATAATAAAAATGGGCAAAGCTATATATATATATATGCAGTTTATGGGGAAAATGTAATAGACTGGTAAATGTAAAGAATATACTCAATCTTACTAAAAAATAAAGAAGAGCCAGGCATGGCAGTGGGTGCCTGTTATCGCAGCACTTGGGTGGCTGAGGCAAGAGGATTGTGAGCTCAAGGCTAGTCTGGGCTATGTAATGAGACCCTGTTTCAAAAGCAAACAAACAAATAAACAAAAGCCACAAATCAAACCAAACCAAACCAAACTCCCCCTAAAATTAAAGAAATAAAAATTGACTGGGAGTATAGCTCAATGACAGAGAGCTCACCTAACATTAATTCCCAGCACTGTGTGAGGGTGGGGACAAAAAAAAGGAAAAAGAAATACACATGATGGCAATAATACTATATTACCATGCCTCAATTACATTGGCAAAACTAATAAAACATTGGTAAAATTCTGCGTTGGTAAATATCTGGGAAAATAAACACTGGCATCTCTTCCTCCTCCTCTTCCTCCTCCTCCTTCTTCGTCTGTGTGCGTGTATGTGTGCGTGTGCGTGTGCGTGTGTGTGTGTGTGTGTGTGTGTGTGTGTGTGTGTGTGGTGCTGGGGCTTGCTACTACTAAGCAACATTCCCAACCCTTTTTTGACACAGGGGTTTTGCTAAGTTTTGCTGCCTGTGGCCTCTAACTCACAATCCTCCTGCATCAGCCTCATGAGTCACTAGGATTACAGGTGTGCACTACCATGCTTGGGATACTACATCACTGCTGATGGAAAAATTCAACCATTTAGAAGAACACTTTGGCAACATTGACAATACTGGAAATACACAACACATTTCATCAAGAATTTGACCACTAGAAATTAACCCCATGAGTATCAGTTATAAAATACTTCCAAAAGTATGCAAAGTAGGCTGAGTGAGGTGGTACATACTTGTAATCACAGCAACTCAGGAGGCAGAGCCAGGAGGATCACAAGTTTGAAGCCAGAGGCAAGCTTTTGTAATTTAGTGAGACTATCTCAAAATAAAAAAAGAAAGAAAATTAGTGGCTGGGGGTACAGCTCAGTGGTTGAGTGCTTGCAAAGTATGCACAAGGTCCTGGGTTCAACTCCCTAGTACTGAAAAAAAAAAAAAAGCAAGACATAATAAATGCAAGTATTTTCATTATAAAACTATTATAGTGCAAAAAAACTAGGAAAATACCTAAAAGTCTGTTAATAGAAGATGAGATAAATAAATTATGGCACATCCTTATGCAGAATTCTAACTTGCCACTAAAACAATACGAATCTATATTTCTTAGCTCAGGCTGGCCTTGACATCGTGAACCTCCACATCTGGCTAGATCTATGTTTCTTTATATGGACTAAAGTCCATAACAAATTGTTAAAATTTTTGTATTTTATTTACTTTATTTTTTTGGTACTCTTGGGGGCTGAACCCAATGCCTCAAACATATTTTGCATGTGTTCTACCACTGGGGTGCATTCCTTGTCCATTTTTTATTTTTTATCTTGAGACAAGTTCTTGCTAAATTGCACACACTGCCCTTGGCCTGGAACTCAGGATCTTCCTGGCCCCACCTCCCGAGGGGCTAGAGTTACAGGTGTGCGCCACCATGCCTGGCTAGTTTTTTAGACATTATAAAAGTGTTTTTGTTAGGTCTCTATGTTTGGGGTTGGTTTTTGTTTGTTTTTGTTTTTGAAGTATTAGGGATTGAACCCAGGGTCTCACACATGCTTTGCAAACACTCAGCTACTGAGCTGCATCTCCAGCCCATTTTTTACTTTTTATTTTGAGTCAGGGTCTCACTAACTTACATAGGCTGCCTCTGACCTCAAACCTGTGATCCTCCTATCTGCCTCCCGAGTTGCTGAGATTATAGGCATGAGCCACCATGCCCAGATAGTCTCTGTTTTGTAAAAGCTACCATCCTTTGTGTGGTGTGTGTGTGTGTGTGTGTGTGTGTGTGTGTGTGTGTGTGTGTGCGCGCGTGCGCACATATAGCATGGGTATGGTATGTGTATAATATATAGATGTGTAGAAAAGGTCCAGAGAGTCATACAAATGGTTGTCCATGGGCCGTGATCTTATGAATGATTGCCACTTTATAGTCTCTCATTTTTTCTGAAAATTCTACTGAGATCATATATTTTATCATCAGAAAACAGAACAGGCACATAGACATGCTCAAAGAGCAAGGGTGAAGGGAAGAGACAAAAGAAGGACACTCATGGCTCACTTTAGGACTCTTACTTTGAGATTGTTATTGTTGTTAGGTGCTGTCAAGTCATGTCCAACTTATAGCAACCCATATAGGGTTTTCAATGGCTGTTTCGGGATTGCCTGGGGAGTGGATTGCCATATCCTTCTCCCATTTTTGGGGTGCCGGGAATGGAACTCAGGACCTCAGAGACTGCAGAGCGGCACTCTACCAACTGAGCTAAATCCCAGCCCACTTTGATATTAGTTGAGGTTATCTACATTAAAATCTGCCTTCCCAAGCTGGGCATGATGGCTTGTGCCTATCATCCCAGTGACTTGGGAAATGGAGGCAGGAGAATGGTAGGTTGAAGGCCAGAGGCAGCCTGTATAACATAGCAAGACCCTGCCTCGAGATAAAAAAATAAATGGTCCCAGCGTGCAGCCCAGTGGTAGAGCACTTGCAAAGTATGTGTGAGGCCTTGGGTTTAATCCCCAAGTACTGAAAAACAAAACAAAACAAAACAAAACAAAACAAACAAAAAATGAACATCTGCCTTCCCCTAACTCTGCCTGGTTTGAGGAGTGCACTGGGATCCTAGATATCGCTGGCTCCTTGTCCTGGAGACCTATGTGTCCTGGACACCCCCAGGTTTACTCTGTGGCTTCCTCTTTCTCTCCTGAGATAATTTCTTAACCCATCTCATTTACCTTTAATGGCAATTCACATGGAACACAAAGGTTGAGGCTCTGGCCCTAATTCCCTTTTGATTCTCTCCAGACCCTACTTCTTGGTGTCTGATTCTTGAAGGCTTAAAGCAATGAATTCCAAATTTCAGGTCACATAATGCATTAATGTAGTGAGTCATGGACAGTTTTTGCTTTTTAAAAAACTGAAATAGAATAAAAAATATAAAAATTCATCATAAATATAGATGTATGAATATGTATATATGCCTGCAGTGGTACCCATCAGATCTTGGAAGCTAAGCGGGTTTGAGCCTGGTTAGTATTTGGATGGGAGATCACCCAGGAACACCAGGTGCTGTAGGCTTGGGAGAAGGACCCGGCAACCCACTCCCAAAAAACAATCAGCCATTGGGAACTATATGAATAGCAGAGAAGCAGTAACAATAGTGTTTTGTCTATTGTATGTCTGTATGTAGGGTCACTATGAATCAGAGACTGACTCGACAGCACCTAACAACAATGTATATATACATATATGTGTATATATATACACACACACATATGCATATATGTAGATATATATTTATATGTGTACATATATGTAGGGCACTGCCTAAAGAGGCAGCTCGCCCCGGGGCCTATCTAGGCTCCCTTGGAGGACTGAGACTTGTTCCCCAGGCAGTCACCTTTGCCCTACATCCTGGAACTCAGGGTCCTCGAGCTCTCCAAGATGGCTCTGGCATCTATTCCCTTGCCACCGGCCCCTCGACACCAATTGGCTGTTTCCAAACCCCAGAACGGCTCCTGATTTGACCGTTCTGGAACTACCCCTGATTGGCTACTTCTACAAAACCAAATTTGAATATCCCCTCTGATTGGCTGAAACCCATATGAGGTGACTGCCTCCGATTGGTCCCCAGCAAGCCCCAAAAGAGTATATAAGGGTGGTACACGGAACAGTCTAAGTCCATTCCATCAACTGGGACTGACAAGGAAGAAATAAAGAGCTGTTGGAGCAGAGCACTTGGAGTCTTCATTGGGAAGAAAAGAAGCAAGGAGCCGCCCTGGGCAGAAGCCTCTGAGCCTGCCTTTTTCAAGGCTTCTCAGAGCAGCCGTGGGCATAAGCCTCCTTTCCGGGCGGCACGGCTCCTGGGTGCCCAGCTCCCCCTCACCAGAAGATGGGTCTTTGGCTGCTGGTCCCTGCTCACGGCCAGCGGCAGGGCAACGCCCCCCCCATATATATATATACACACATATATTTATATGTGTTGGGAGAAGGATGTGGCAATCCACTCCTGAAGCAATCCTGAAATAATCAGCCACTGGAAATCCTATGAGGGTCACTATGAGTTGGACCTGACTCCACAACACCTAATAACAAATATGTGTGTGCGTGTGTATGTGTGTGTGTGTGTGTGTGTGTGTGTGTGTGTGTGTGTGTATGGCACTGGGGTGCCAAAAAATGTATACATATTTTAAGAGATGTTACCTACGTATTACTTTTTGAACTTGAATTGAATTATGGTAGCAATGTGTAGTATAGCATTCTGGATTATGTTTCTCCTATCACATCAGAAAAACCATACAATGCATTCTTTTTTTCCCCCACCCCCTTGGTACTGGGGGGTTGAACCCAGGGCCTTGCACTTGCATGCTTTGCAAGTGCTAGACCACTGAGCTGCACCCCCCAGCCCAATTTTTTAATTCTTTGAGACAGGGTCTCGCTAAGTTACGCAGACTGCCTCTGATCTTGAACTTGCAATCCTCCTGCCTCCGTCTCCTGAGCCACTGGGATTATAGGCATGCACCACCGTGCCTGGCTTACAATGCATTCTTAAAACAGCAAAATGGAACATGTCTTGTCCCAAGACATGTATATAATTTTTTTTGCACCATGGGATACATATATCGTCTCGAACCCAGGGCCTAATGCATCCTAGGCATGCACTCTACCACTGAGCTATACCCCTTCATCACATATATTAAGAGTAAGTATTGTTTGTGAAACTATTGTTTGGGAAATGCCAGTATATGCATATTACATAATTAAATATATATCACATATAATGAAATAGATGTCATATAGGCTAGTAAAAAACATTTGAAAACTACAGACAAAGTGATTAAGAACAGGACTTAGGTCCCGAGAATGGTTCCCAGACAGAAGGCCCAGCCCCTTTCCAGTTCTGAGCTCTTTCTCCCTATGCCCAATCAGAAACCATGAAGGAATAAGAAAGAAAAGAAGGGAAGGAAGATTCTGACCCCTCACGGTGACCAGCTCACTCCTGGTAGATTCCGAGGTCTGCATGTGGAATCCAGAGAGGATGCTAGCTTGACAGCGGAATATTACAACATCGTCCTGTTCCTCAATTGGGAATTCCAGGGTCACGAAATTCTGGTTTGAAGACTTTGTTCTTTTGTGCTGGACATCTTTTTTATCTAGTCCAAGTTTTTCAATTGTGAAATGTATTGGTGCCTTTTCCTCTGGGACAGAACAGGTGACTGCCACGACCCCGCCTTCTACCACCTCCTTCTTGTCCAGTGTCACTCTGGGATTGGGCACTCCTTTGGAGAAGCAAAGTCCAGTTAGTATCAGTTTGATCTAGAAGCACACGCCTCCCTTTAGCTGTCACTGTAGTTGACCGTCCAAGAGTTCTTTTTGCCCCTGAACACCCAATGTTACCTCCCAGGTAATCACTGAGCATGTATGTGCTCAGCTCTGTATCAGATACTCTGAAAAACATAAAATATGTTCAAGATGTGGTTGGTGCTTTCAATAGTTTATAATCCTCATGGGAAGGTGATATAATCAGATCCCCAACTGATAAAGTATTTAGTTATTTATTTATTTAGTTGTTTATTTTGGTGTTTGAGACAGGGTTTCACTATGTAGCCTAAGAAGTTGCTATGTAGACCAGGCTGGCCTTGAACCTACATGGATCCTCCCTCCTCAACCTCCTGAATGCTAGGATTACAGGCATGCATCATCACACCTGGCCTCCAACTGATAAAGTCTAAAGAGAAAGAAAAAGCAGCCTATATTTATTAGTATTACTATGATTATTATTGTAATTTACTGAATGCCCACAACAGGCTAGGGTTGAATTTAATTTATTCCGTAAGCATTTTAAAACTATCCTTTAACTTTTTTTTTAAAGCAGGGTCTTGCTATGTACCCCAGGCTTCCCTGGGACCCACTGTGTAGACCAGGCTGGCTTTGAACTCATGTTGATCCTCCTGCTTCAGCCTCCTGAGTACTGAGATTACAGTTGTGTGCCACCATACCCTACATTATTTCATAAACATTTATTGAGTGCCTATAATGAGTCAGGGCTGGGATTTAGCTCAGTTGGTAGAGCACTGCGCTGCAGTCTCTGAGGTCCCGAGTTCAATTCCCAGCACCACAAAAATGGGAGAAGGACCTGGCAATCCACTCCCAAGGCAATCCCAAAAATAATCTGCCATTGAAAACCCTATGAGGGTCGCTATGAGTTGGATACCGACTCAACGGCACCTAACAACCACAACAACAACGAGTCAGATTCCTTGTTCAGGATACAAACATAAACCAAACTATCTCTCCTCTCACAACTTCACAATTGAGAAGAGCAGAAAGAAGTGTGAGAAATGCCATCATGTGTGTCTTAAGGACAGACACATCCTGATAAATGCACTGTTGGTGATTTCACTGTGTGAATAGAGCATGTATTTATACAAACTAAGACAGCCTTGACATCACTAGGTGGTAAAATCTTGCAGTCTATCATTGATTGAAACATTATGTGGCACACAACTATAGTTGCAATGCACCATGTGCTGGAAATTATGCTAAGCACTCTACCGATTTGACATCTGATCCTCTCAGTCACTCCTTGACCTAGGTATCACTGTTATTTTCACTTTATTGATGAAGATTCTGAAGTTCAAGGTGGTTAAAGAACTTGCCCAGAGTCAGGCTTGGTGGCACAGGCCTGTAATCCCAGTGACTTGGGAGGTGGAGACAGAAGGATCACAAGTTCAAGGCTAGGGGCAGCCTGTTCAGGAACTTAGTGAGTCCGTGTCTTAAGACAAAGAGTAAAAAAATGGGCTGGGGGTGAGGCTGAGTGGTAGAGTACTTGCAAAGCATGCACAAGGCCCTGGGATCAAGCCCCAACTATGGCAGGTTGGGGAAAAGAACTTGTCCAGGCAAAGAGACTCTAGAATTGAATGTCTTAACACAGTCCTGTGGCTTTTCTGCAAATGAAAACCCACTTAATGTGGAATGTGGAGAGAGCACAAGAGCTGTTAAGGACTGGTACCCTGGGGGAGATCAATTTTGTTTGGGAAAGGGTTAGAGAAGAGTAGGCAGGTATGGTGGAACATGCCTCTAACCCCAGCACTGTGTAGGCTGAGGCAGTGGATGGTGGATTCTAGGCCAGCCTGGGCTACATAGTAAGACCCTGTGAGAAGGAAGAGAGAGAGAGAAAGGGAGAGGGAGAGGGTGGGGAGGAGGGAGGGAGAGAGGGGGGAAGGAGGAGGAGGAGGAGGAAGGAAGGGAGGGAGAGAGAAGAAAGAAAGAACAAAAGAGAGAGAGAGAGAGAGAGAGAGAGAGAGAGAGAGAGAGAAAGGAAGACAGGAAGAAAGGAAGAATGAAAGAGAAAGAACGAGGGAGGAAGGGAAGGGGAAAGAAGGAAGGAAGAAAAAATTACTGACTTAAATCCTAAAAGAGAAAACATAGCTTGTTGAAGGAGGTGTATTCCCGGGAGAGGGAACAACATGTGCAAAGGAAGTTAGAAATATCCTGGCACAGCTGGGTGCCACGGTGCATACCTGTGGTCCCAGCAACCTAGGAAGCTGAGGTAGGAGGATCTAGAGTTTAAGGCCAGAGGCAGCCTGTGTCACTCAGCAAAATCCTGTCTCGAAAAGTTAAAAAAAAAAAAATTTAAAAAGAGGGGGGTGGGAATGCAGTTTTGTGTTAGAGCACTTGCCTAGAAGGCATGAGACCCTGGGTTCCATCTTTTAGTACTGAAAAAGGAAAAGGAAAGGAAAGGAAAGAAAAAAGGAAAGAAAAAAGAAATAGCCTGGTTCATGGGAAGCATATCTGACGTCTATGTTTTAAGGTTAGGAACATGCCAGGCCAGTGAGTGAGAAGGGCAATGGATGCACAGGTCAGCCAGCCACATCAGTCAGCATTACTATTCAAACCACTGCATGGGTGATGCTTTATCAGCCTGCCTGTGTTCAAATCTCAGGGACTCACCTTTCACCAACACCTGGTACTCGGGAGTGGTTCTCTCCTTGTTGTTCAGAATCACAGTGCATTTGTACATCCCTGAATCAAAGACGCGAGCTTGGGGAATAAAAAAGCTTTCTGTGTTCTGTGTGGAGGAGACATTGTAAATCAGCACATCGTCCTTATAGAACAACATCTGGTGCTGAGGCTTGATGGGTGAGGTGGTGCTGACATCCACAATGCACTGCAGGGTCAGGTTCTGCCCATTCTGCACCTCCTCATCGGGCAGGCTCTTCATCTGGACACTGTTGATGGTGAAAGCTAAACACAAATGAAAGGAGGCAGACACATCTGTAACTTTAAATCATCCTCATTCTGGTGACCCTTACCACATCAAATGTGGTATTATTGCATCCTATGTGGTGTGGTATGTTAGGCAGAACCTATTATAAAATGGCCCCTTCCTATAAGGTGGTGCCTTCTTCTACCCATTGCTCCAGTCCTCAAAATGCCCACCAAAAAGGCCTGCCAAAACCTAACTCAAAATATGCCCTAGGGACCGGCAACTGATGACTATTTCCTTTTCCCTCTTCCAGCCTCTCAGAATCCTCCACGCCCCCACTTCCTACCTATCCTGATGTGACACATCAATCACCCCTTCCCCCTCCCACCTAGAACCCATAAAAGCCTCACCCCTTCCTCTCCTGGCTGCTGCTCTCTCCTTTATTAGAGACAGCCCCAGCAGCTTCTCTGAAATAAAGGTCTGTTAAGAGTTTATTGATTTTCAGCTTCTTACCTGACATAGTATACAAAGGTCCCAAATGCCTACAGGGGCCAAGCTGATATTGACTGTGGGTAAGGAGTCAAATATGAGGCAATCAATAATAAATTGTTCCTATTTTCACTCAAGTAAGGTGGCAACATGTCACAAACACAAGATGTATGTAGCCTGTGATGTATGTAGCTGCCCCATCATGCCCCTTGGAGGGAACATAGGATTTAGGCAGACAAATGGTTAAATCCTGGCTCATAACTTACTGTGTAACCTTGGGTGGTTAATTCTCTGAGCTCAGTTTCCTCATCTATAAGGTGAGATAATTACATCTCATTAGGTTGTTACAATAAATTTGTAGGAGAATAACCAGAAAGCACCCAGTACAGTGTGTGGTACCCAGTAAGTGCTTAATAAATGACTGATAGTCATGCCCAAGAATTCTGCTTCCCCACCTAGGTCTGATTAAAATAGCACAGTGCCAGCTGTAGTTTTCTTTCTTTCTGTCCATAAAAAACTTTTTTTTTTAAATTTAAAATGTTTTCTCTAGTAACTGTTTTTACAACCCTATAGAAAAAACACACCATAGCTAGGTGTGGTGGCACACACCTGGAATCCCAGTGACTTGGGAGGCTGAGGCAGGAGGATCACGAGTTGGAGGCCAGAAGCAGCTTGTGCAACTTCATGAGAACCTATCTCAAAATAAAAAATAAATAGGGGGCTAGCGTGCAGTTCAATGGTAGAGTGCTTGCTTAGCATCATCGAGGTAGGCCCTGAGTTCAACCTCCCAGTACTGCAAAAAAGAAAAAGAAAAAACACAAACTACATTCCATAAAATTAGAATATCAAAAGACAATGGCTGGGTCTCAGCACTCAGGAAGCTGAAAGAGAAGGATGTGGGTTCCATGCCAGCCTAGGTTATATAGTGACACCCTGTCTTAAAAAAATGCTTAAAGGCTTAAAACAAAATACAATACTTGTCATTACCCAAAATAGATGTCTCTAGATAAAAGTAATAAAACCCCCATGCTGCAGCCAGCAAGTATTTTCTATCTAGTGGGCTCAGAGGTGTCACCAGATGGTGAGAATTTGAAAGCACTTCTGAGGCAGCCATTTACGCCTCCAACTCCACAGGACAGTAAGAAGCAAAGAATAGAAGTCAACCCAGGTACAGTGGCACATGCCTGTAATCCCAGCGACTTGGGAGGCAGAGGGAGGAGGATCTGTACAGGTTCAAGGCCAGAGGCAGCCTGCATTACTTAGTGAGACCCTGTCTCAAAATACAAAGTAAAACATGGGCTGAGGGGGTGCATCTCAGTGGTAGAGCACTTGCAAAGCATGCAAATACACACACACACACACACACACACACACACACACACACACACACGAACAAGTCATTTACCCAGAGTATACACAATGCTCAACCACCTAACCATTCTTTGCTAGAAACAGGCTCTGAGGCAACTAGCCAAATGCAGCATTTCCAGCTAATGTCCCCCAGCTTGCTAAATTGGCTTATATCCAGCACTCACAGGCTATCAAAAAAATTCAGCTAACTATCCGTCACATTTGGAGATTAATTTACAGTGGTGGGCTGATGGGAAGATGTACTGCCTAAAACGGCATTCTCTTGTTATTTTAATAAGTAATTTGTCAGTTGGCTAGTGATGGGCCACTGGTCTGAAAATTTTCCAGGCTAAAAAGTGTAGATCATGCTCATTGATCAGAAATTTTGTCCAAGCTTCAGAGCAGACAAGGTTACGTGTAGCTTTTGAGGAGCCAGTTGGCCCTGCCCATGGGTTCTTCTGTAGCCCCCCTGGGGTCTCAGCCACACCTCTCAATATTTTTCAAAGTACTTCAGCTTTACCTTCCCTGTGGTTTTCTTTTCCAAGTACATGGATCTGGATTTCACCAGCACTGTAAAATGTTTACTCTCCAAATTCCTATTTTATATATGACTAGCCTGCAGCCGTACCACTGTGGCGTCAGATCTCAGAAGATAAGCAGGGTTGGGCCTGGTTAGTATTTGGATGGGAGACTGCTTGGGAATACCAGGTACTATAGGCTTGGGAGAAAGACAAGGCAACCCACTTCCAAAAAACAATCAGCCATTAAAAACCCTATGAATAGCAGAGAAGCACTTAAGAGGCTGAGGCAGGGGGATCTCTAGTTCGAGGCCAGTCTGGGCTGTATAACAAGACCTTGTCTCAAAAAACTAAGGGCTGGGGATGTACCCTGGTGGTAGAGCTCTTGCTTAGCATGTACAAAGCCCTGAGTTTGATCCCTAGCACTAGCGGGGGGGGGGGGGGGGGGGGGGGGGGGGGGGGGGGGGGGGTGTTGATGGAGAAGGTCCCGAAGTTACAAAGTCTCCAAAGTCATCACAGCACAGATGAGACATCCAGGGACCACAATGCCAAATCCCCAAATACTGTACTGATGGAGCCTACTTGCCTGGACCTCAACACTACCAGTCAGCAGATGCTGAAGCTCCCTGGAAAAATAAGGCATCATGACTCAGCCTGCCACCTGGCTTGCAACCTGGAAATGACTCAGGGAGAGGAGAGAAGGAGGAGCCACTCACTATTTTAGGAAAATTACAGGCACTATGAATTGAACCATGGAGGCCCTGATGAACTTCTTTGCTCAGCAGAGAACACGCCAACCTATCTCCCCTAATGCATCTCAAGCATCTCCAGGTTCAGTTTAAGTTCCCACCCTTGAGATAGTTATTGAATACCTGTGCCAAGTGCTGGGCTTCCAGGGTGAATAACAAATCATCCCTGCTACCCAAGCCAGTGAAGGCTGGTGGAGACCCACAGAGCTGTAATTCCATGATGTCAGTGGCTCTAAGAGGAAGAGCTGCCCTAGAGAAGCCAAGGACAGTCTGAAGAAAGTGCCCCCTGGACCGAGTCTGCCAGGTCAAAGGCAGGTCATGGGTGCTCCAGGAGAACAGCATGTACCAGAGCACGGGGGCATGAGAGATCAGTGCATTTGGGGCACAGCCAGTTTCAGGAGGCACAGTATCAGGACAGAAGGGCCAGGCAGGCTGGGTTGGTGGTGCCAGAATGGGAAGCCAGGCCTGCTATATGGACAAGCTGGGTACCGACCTCAGGGTGTTCAGAAGGAACATGACAGCTGAGAGGAGAGTTTTAGAAAGATAGCTGTGGCTGAGCTCCAAGGTGGGTGGACAGCCTGGGGTGGTGTAAGTGAAAGCTGATGAGGCCCCAGCTGGGGCAGGAAGGTGCAACTGAGTGAAGAGAAGAGGCAGAGGAAAGACCCTCGACGGGATTCGAAAGGACTTTTTTGGGAAGTGATGAAAATGCCCTAGAACAAGATAATGCTGATGGGTGCCAACATTGTGAATATACTAAATGCTACTACTAATAAATTGTATATTATGTGTATTTTAACTACAATTTGGGAGGGGGGCACTGGGAACTGCGCACAGTGCCTTGTGCATGCTAGGCAAGCTTTCTACCATGAACTACATGCCTAGCCTTAGCACAATTTTAAAATGACTTCTTTGATTTGATATGGAAGTTGAAAAAGTAGAAGATATGGTTCCTGGATTGAATTCCCAGGATAATATGGGGGGTATCTTCTAAAATAGAGGATGCCAGAAAAAGATAAGGGGGAAAACAAGGTCCCAGTACTGGGGCTGGGGCGAGCATCAAGAGGAGACACAGCTGTTTGCCGTAGCTTAACCCTGAGATTTAGGAGAAAGGCCAGGGCTGGATGTGGACCATGGGGGTAATAGGAAGAGAGAAAATTGGGCCATGGAGAGCATAAGACTGTGGAGCCTACAGAGACCAAGGGGTGAGGTTCAGACCTAGGGAGAAGTCCAAGTCTCCCATGGGGAGCAGGAGGAGAGTTTGTTAGAAGAAAGAGAAAAGCCAGGGAAGAAGATCTAGAAGGTCAGGCAGGAGGATTCAGGTCATGATTGTGAGCTGAAGGCAGCAAAGGGTTCTAGTGAGTGAAGGGCTGGAAGTTTCCATTGCATCAGGCCTCAGGTGGTCCTGGTGGCCCCTTGGTGAGGTGAGATTCCGGGCAGGAAGATGGGGGCTGAGCCCCCACTCTTAAGTGGGGAGGGCCTGAGAGGTGAAGAAGCAGAGATAGGATCCTAACTCGCTTCAAAGTTCCAATGAGAAAGGAAGCGGCTGGGGGGAGAGAGCACAAGAAAAAAGGAGGAGGTGGGTGGTGTATGTTGCTTTTTCTTCTTCCTGGGGGGTTGGGGAGCAAGAGTTACCAACTAGGTTTGTAGACAGAGAGAAAAAGCCAGAAGTGAGGGCGGAGATTCTCAGAGTGGGGAGGGGGAGGGCGTGTGGATAAATGATGAAGTGAGGTGGACCAAGGGAGGGATGGGCTCAGGGCCCAGGTGGACCCGCTGGGCCAGATCATCCAGAGGGGTGGACATGTGCCCAGAAGCCAAGAGGGAAGCAGGGAGGATGGGTGTGGAGGCAGATAAGGGCCAAGCGGGAAGCTGAGGGAGTTCCCTCCAGACAGGCTGTTTTCTAGGTGAAGATGGAACTGAAGTCATCTCCTGAGGCGAGGGAGGAGGGGCAGCGGTTCCATGGGGCCTGGAAGAGCCCAGCAGGCCCAAGATAGAAAGAGGGCAAAGGGCCACTTTGGAGCAAGTGGGCAAGCGATGCATTGTAAATGCCCATTTTCAGAGGCATACGATGGAGACCTGGTCCCATCCCGCTCTGCTCCTCCCTAGTACTGACCCTGCACAGCACCTTGTGGTCTCCAGGTCTCAGTCCCATGAGCGTCAAAGAAAGCAGATGTCTGGAGCAGTTGAGGGAGAGTCTTTCCCTCTTCCGAAGTCTCCTTTAACGGCACGAAGGGCTTTCTCTAGGAAGGGAGAGGCTGACTTCATTAGAGGCAGAAAAAGACACAGGAGGATGGCAGCACTGAGGAACAGGATGCTGGGAGTGAGAGAGGGAGAAATTCGAGAGGGTTGGCGGGCCAGGGTCTGGACAAGAGCTGGGGTGCACAGCTGGTGTGGACAGGTGAGGGTGTGGGCAGAGCTACAATTGTCAAGATGGGCTAGGACTGGGGAAGCAGCATCATGACCACTTCCTAATCACTGCATTCAGGGCAGGTGAATCATCTCCCATTATCCAATCTCAGCCTTACCCGACTCCCTGCCACAGGTTCTGTTACTGCCTAGATTTACAGAGGCAAAGTAAATCTGGTCTTCAAGACAGGAGAACCACCATCACCTGTGGTGGTTCACACTTATGATCTAGCACTAGGGAGGTGGAAGCAGGAGGATCCTGAGTTTGAGACCAGCCTGGGCTGCCTAGTGAGATCCTGTGGCACATGCCTGTAATCCCAGCGGCTGGGGTGGCAGAGGGAAGAGGATCTCAAGTTCGAGACCAGAGGCAGTCTGCATAATTTAGGGAGACCCTGTCTCAAAAAAAAAAAAAAATGCGCTGGGGGTGCAGCTCAGTGGTCTAGCACTTGCAAAGCATGCAAGAGCGAAGCCCTAGATTCAACCCCCAGGACCGCAAAAAATAAATAAATAAAATAAAATAAATAAATTTTTAAAATGACATAAGTCAGGCCTGTGGCTCCAGGTAGATGCCCCCCTAACCGGCCCTTGTATGGATAAGGCAGCTCTTTGAGGCTCTGAGACACCATCAGCCAAGTATGGGAGATCTGAGGATAATAGGTAGGCTGCCTCTGTGGGTCACCCTGGGGGTCAAATGCACAAGGAAGCACATAGACAGCTAAGCCGAGGCTCCTGCAGACTGGTTCTTCTGGTGACACACCAGCCGTCCCTACCCTGGGGCCCCTGCTCCAGCCCTGGCTGAACCCAGCACTGTTGGTGAACTTGTCTCCCAGAAGCTGTGCACACTGTCTGCAATCCAGCAGCCTCCAGTCTTTGCCAACCAGAGCAACTTCCGACAGAGGGGATTGTGTTCTGTGGGTTCTCCCTGCCCCATTTATGGTCTCCAGACTCAGGCGAGCCCCTTCCTTTGGGGAGTCCCTTACGAAGCAAAACAAAACTCCCTTCAAAATCAGCTCTCAAGTGGATGACGAACCAGGCTTCAGACACAGGCAGCACCCTAGCATCCCATGTACCAGCATAAACTAGCACCCATATCATTGTAGCCTCACAGGTGGATGGAAAATGGGATCCAATAGCTTTTTTTTCTCAATCATTTAGGAAAAAAAGAGCTGTCATATTGATTTAAGCTATGTTCTGTCCTCATGAATCTGACAAATCGATTGTATTTCATTTGTGAATTAAAACAATTGAGAGGAAATTTTTAAAAAAGAAAAAATTAAAAAATAATCGGAGATGGAGTGAGATACGAAAAGAACAATTTGTGGTGAACTACCACATGCAATTTATGGAATCGCTCATTTTTGTTTTTTTTTAATCACCTGCTCAATTCTAACAGCAATCCACCAGGGTCTAGAAAACATAGATTCTGAAATGTATTTCTAAAATGCTGTTTCTAAGGCATGCTGATTAAAACTTGGCTTAGAACAAGTGTGTTGTTCTAAGCTTTTCTAAAAAAAAAAAAAAAAAGGCCACAATGTAATAAACTTCAGTTTTCCACTGGAATTTTTTTCTCGATTGTTATAAATACCAACCCCAAGCAATCTGACATGAATTTTAAGAATCACAGTAAAGACATGATGAACAAAACTAGGTAGAAATGTGGTAACTTACAGTTTTCTTGACCTTCAAGGCTTGAACCTGCAAGAGACAGAAGAAATCTGTTGATTTCACAGTCTTCAGTTCTCATGAAGTTAAAGCAAAGTGGGAAGAGAGTAAAAACTCACAGAGCAGCAGCATCAGCAGGACTGTGGGCCACATCTTGCCCCCTTGGGCCCACCCCAGCTGCATCCTGAAAGCGTGAAGTCTTCGGAAGAGTTAGTTCTGCCTTTGGGCCATGCCTTGGGGGCAGAAGATACTTCCCACTCCACACTGAGGAGAAACTTGCCCTGTAAAAAGCAGAAACCACTCTGGTATCTTCTCCAGATGCCCGCAAGAGACCAGCTGTGGTACTGGTCAGGTAATGGCGGCCATTGCTGGAAACCCAGAACAATGAGGCCTGGGCTTGTCTGATATCTCCTCAGGAAATGACTGGCTTTCCTGAGGGACCACACAGAATGCAGTTGCTTTGTTTAGGGGAAAAAAAAAAAAAGTACGAGTGACATTTGACTCCAAGTTCTTGAAACTCCTACTTTACCTGGATTGGAGACCCCTTCTTCTGACAGGGTAACGGGCTTCTTCCCTCTCTCCAGCCTCTACCCAAAGAGCTTCTCTGAGTGGACTCCCAGCAGGGTCTGCTTTTCCTATGCGGCCTTGCAAAGGGGCTTTGTCCACACAGCATAAATCTGGGCCTCCTGCCTTTCCTGGGCTGGCTTTTCCAAACAATCGCAGGGTTTGTCAGGAGCATAGCCACCAAGGCCATCTGAGCTTAGAACTCAGGGGTACTTAGGGGCCCTCTCTGGCCTCTGCAGTGGGTTTTGGTGTGATGACTTAGGGTAGGAGGATCAAGAATTAGTGAGACCTTGTCTCAAAAAAATAAAAATAATTTTAAAAGTTAAAAAAAGAAGAGAAAAAGAAGAAAGAAAGGGGTTAACTGTGTATTGCTTTTCAAAACCTCTTATGAACATTCCATTGAACTAGCCAGTCAGAGCAAGGAATTGTTTTCTAGCTGGAAGCTATTACTTCTTGGTTCTTGACCTGAGGCATGGAAGTCTGGTTCCTATTTTCCCCCAGGTGAAATGTATCTCCCTTAATGCACCCCTAAAAGTCATGTTGTTGTTAGGTGCCATCTTGTTGTTGTTAGGGGCCATTGAGACGTGTCTAACTCATAGTGACCCTCACAGGGTTTTCAATGGCTGATTGTTTCAGGATTGCCTTAGAATGGATTGCCACATCCTTCTCCCACTTTTGTGGTGCTGGGAATCAAACTTGGGACCTCAGAGACTGCAGTGTGGCGCTAAATCCCAGCCTAGGTGCCATCTAGTTAGGTCCAACTCACAGCAGCCTATGTACAAGAGAACAAAATACTCCCCTACACTGTGCCCTGCCCCATACTATGCCAGTGCTTCTCTGCTATTCATAGGGTTTTCAATGGCTGATTGTTTCGGGAGTGGGCTGCCACATCCTTCCCCAATTTTTGTGGTGCTGAGGATCATACCCAGGCCCTCAGAGAGCACAGAGCAGCACTCACAACTGAGCTAAATCCCAGCTCCCTCAAAGTCCTAGTGGGTAGCACTTCAGAAACTTGGGCTTTCAAAGCAGAGATAGTTGAATACCAACAACACAGTCACTTCTATTCATTCACTTAGACAATCATTCATTTGACTAATGTTTTCTTGCTTGTATTTTTTTTTTTTAATGCAGTACTCAGGGATTGGACCCAGAGCCTCATACATGCTGGGCTAGGACTCTACCACTGGGCTGCATCTTCAACCCTTTTTTATTTTTTATTTTGAGACAGGGTCTCACTAAATTGCTCAGACTGCCTCAAAAACTCATGATCCTAGTGGGGAGCCATGGCTCATGCTTGTTATCCCAGCAACTCAGGAGGCAGAGGCAGGAGGATTGCACGTTTGAGGCCAGAGGCAACTTGCATCATTTATCGAGACCTTGTCTTAAGATAAAATATAAAAAATGGGCTGGGAGTGCAGACTAGTGGTAGAGCCCTTGCAAAGTGTGTGTGAGGCCCTGGGCTCAACCTCCAAGTTTCACAAAACAAATAAAACAACAACAACAAAAAACATCTCACCATCCTCCTACCTCAGCCTCTTGAGTTGATGGGATTACAGGCATGTGCCACTACCCTTGACTTAACATTTTAAAAGAAAAGTAGAAAAAAAAAAAATATATATCCCATAACTAATGCCATGCACTAGAATGATTTGCAAATGGACCAATGATTTGAATCACAAATGGGTTACTAATTTGGTATTGCCAATTTTATTTTATTTTTTATTTTTGGAGACAGAATCTTGCTATGTAGATCAGGCTGGCCATGAACTTGGGTGGATTCTTCTGCCTCAGCATCCAGTGCTAGGTTTATAGGTGTATGCTACCATGCCCAGCTATGTGAACAATTTTTGACCCCAAATTGGTAACAAAATCAAGCTCTGATTAGGCAGCTAAGACTTATTCTTAGCTGGGCATGGTGGTGCCCGCCTGTAATCCCAGCACTGGAGAGGCTGACGCAGGAGGATTGACACAAATTCAGTGCCAACCTGATCTAAATAGGGAGTTCCAGGTAGGCCTGGGCTACACAGACAGACCCTCTCTCAGCCCTCCACCATACACACATAAAAAGATTTTTATTCTAAGCCAAGAATAGAAGTAGGAGATAAACTCACCTATGAATTTCTCAATCTGTTGGTAGTCAGAAGGGTGTAGGCTTAGAGGAAAAGAAATGAGGGGGAGGGGCAGAATAATAAAGGGAATGAATATGTGTAACTTTTCTGGGAAAGGGTGGAAATTTTCCAGGAATTTGGGCACCACCTCTTTTTGCTCCATCCTCATGGCAATGGTCAACTAGGGAGAGAGGTGTCATTTAGCATGCAGATGGGCATTCTAATGAATTTAGAGGTTGTCTAGCAATCACCTTGACAACCATTTTAGATCCAACCAATTTGGCTAGCCCATCTGATGAAGATCTTCTGATCTACAGGCATCCAGTCTTCAAAGAAAACAGGATTAGGGTCGGGTAGGAATTCAGCTAGGCAGGAGAAGATAGGGTGGGGTAAAAATGTACAAACTGCTTGGTGTGGTGGCACATGCCCGTAATCTCAGTGACTCAGGAGGCAGAGGCACGAGGATCGCAAATTCGAGGCCAGAGGCAGCCTGTATAACTTAGACACTGTCTCAAGATAAAAAAATAAAAAATAAAAGGGGCTGGGGGTGCAGCTCAGGGGCTTCAATTCCCCAGGAGAAAAAAGGAGGAGGAGGAGGAGGACGAGGAGAAGGAGGAGGAGGAGAAACTGTTAGGTCACTAGGTAGCTAGCTTAGCCATTAGCAGGCAATATGGAAGAAAAGGGGAATGAAAATGGTTCCTACCACTTGACCATGATGGATGAAGCCATGTGGGAAACAAATCTCTAAGGAAAGACCTTATGCTTTTGTCACAGTGTGAAAGCAGGCCTATGGTCACTTTAAAATCACTGGTTCCTACTGGTTGTAGTTTCCTTGAAAACCAGCCCTCAACAAAAGCTGTTAAGGGCAGCTGTGTCACAAGATGGTTATGCCTGCTGAAGGGCTGGATTAAGAAAAAGGTGGTATCACAAAATAACCTTATAAAAGGTCAAATTTGGGAATTCCTGTACAGGGCTGAGCTCTGGAAAATGGAAACTTACTTTGTACCCCCCACCCCTTTACCATAAAAAAAGTTCCTGCTTCCGTAATTCTGCTTCTCCGCCCCCCTACCCTATAGAGCTCCTAACCAATTTGACTTGGATGCTGCTTTTTGAAAGTCCACTCCCGGGACTGAAAGTAGCCAGCAGGCCGGTCTAAATAAACTTTTCTGCTCCCAATCCGTTTGTTTGTGTCTTGGAGTATTTTTCTGGGGTCGAGCCACTGGGTACAACAACAATAGGTGCCCAGAGAGGCACCCAGGGCTGAGGTCACACTGGGTGTGTCCTACTTTGAATAATATTAGAGGGGAACAGGCACTCACTCTCTCTTCTTCCACTTGGTCTTCCTTTCTATTCCTCGCCCTCTGCTCTTCTCTTCTCCAGCAAGCACGTGCACACTTTCCTTTCTCCTAGGATGTCCTCAGGAGGGACCAATCTTTGGACAAAGACATGTTTGGGAGAGTGGCAGGTCAACAACAACAAAAAGACCCTCAACTAGATGGATTGACACAGCGTCTGCAACAATGGTACTTAAACATAAAAAAGATGGTGTGCCTGGCACAGTGTTGGGGAGTGTTTCATTCTGTTGTACATAGGGGTCACTACGAGTCGGACCCAACTCCACAGCACCTAACAATAAGGCCTTCCATCTAATTTATCAAAGGCACTTTTGCTTCCAAAAGTCTGCTTAACCCTCTTGTTGACTCTTGTTTTACTTTCCCCTGGGAAATAGAAATATCCTTAGGCTGATTCACACGGGGAACCCATGTTTTTCCAAGTTCCTTTCCAGGTTTATCTAAGCTTCTCCAGGTGTCTCAGTTTTTCCTGTAATTATTCCTTAAAGGGATACTATCTTTTAATAAACCTTAATCCTGAAACAATCAGCCATTGAAAATCCTATGAGGGTCCTTATGAGTAGGACCCAACTCAGTGGCACCTAACAACACAAAGATATTCTCTCTAACTTCTGTGTCAGGTATAAATTCTTTTATATGCCAAATATAAGGATTGAGATTCTGCTGCCAGATTCCCAGACTCATGCTCCAGACCCACCTACCCACATTCTCCATGTCTTCCTGGTAACAAAACCCACAAAAGTTTTAGAAGAAAGTATGAAGGAATTCCTTATAACCTTGAATTGGTGGAAGCTGGTTTAACTATAATTTAAAATCCAGAAACCATCAAATAAAATACTAATAAGTCATGCTCTATGAAAACAAAACAAGTAAGTTCAGCTTTGCTCTTTGCCTCCCAAAATAACTTACATCATAGGCAAAGAGCTAACCTTTCTAATATGTAAATAACTCCCAGAAATCAAAAAGACCAATAGTAACAATAGAGAAATGAGTAAATTATATGGATAGTTTCCATAATATTAGAAAAATTATCTGAAATCCCAAATAGAGAAAAATAACTGTAGCATATCTGCTGAGGGATTACCTGACTCTCTTAAGTGTGTAAAGCTTTGTTTGACTTGTTATTTATTATAGTCCAAGATATTTTACAGTCAGTAAGGGTAAACATTAACTTGTGCGTCAGCAGTGCAAATGATTCTTATCTATGATGGGGGAAGAGATGGAGAAATAGCAGCTGAGACTTTTCATTGTAAACCTTTTTGTACTTTTGGTTTCTAAACTGTGTGACTGTATTACCTTTTACATTTTTGTTTTGTTTTGTTTTGTTTTGCTTTGTTTTTGCGGTTCTGGGGGTTGAACCCAGGGCCTTGCGCTTGCATGCTCTGCAAGTGCTGGACCACTGAGTTGCACTCCCAGCCCACCTTTTACATTTTTAATTAGGCTAACATCTTTTGCCCAATTTTTAGTTAGGTTTTTTATTTTCTTAGTAGCATGTTTTTAGAACTCTTTATATATTATAGATATAAGTCTTTTATTAATTACATGATTTGTAATACTTATATTTTCTCCCTATTAGTGACATGACTTTTTATCATCTATCAAGGACTTTTGAAAAGCAGAGGTTTAGTTGTAGTTTCAATAAATGAAGTTTTAATAAATGTAGTTTTAATAAATGAAATTGATTTATTTAATAAATTTAATAAATGTAGTTTTAATAAATGAAGTCCAGTTCATCAAAAGTTTTTTTATTTTTGCATCATCCTTTTGGTGTCATAACTAAAACATTTTCCCCCAGTACTGGAGGGTTAAATCTAGGGCCTCATATATTCTAGACAAGTGCTCTACCACTGAACTGTACCCTTCCTGCCTTGTTTTTTGTTTTTTGTTTTGTTTTTGGTGGTACTGGGAGTTGAGCCCAGGGCCTCGTGCTTGTATGCTCTGCAAGTGCTGGACCACTGAGCTGCACCCCCAGCCCATTTTTTAGGTTTCTGAGACAGCGTCTTGCTAAGTTACCCAGACTGCCTTTGGTCTCGAACTTGTGATCCTCCTGCCTCCGCCTCCTGAGTCACAAGGATTACAGGCACGTGCCACCATGCCTGGCTAATTACAGTAGCTTTATATTACATCTTGAAGTAGTATTAGTCCTCAAATATTATTCTTCCTTTTTAGTTGTTAGGGCTATTATAGGTTCTTAATTTCCACATGAATTTTAAAATTAGCTTATCATTTCTACCAAACAAAAAAGTCTTCTGAGATTTTGATGGGAATGGCATTAAATCTATAAATAAGTTTGGAAAAAACTGACATCTTAACAATATTGAGCATTCTAATCCACGAACATGGTATATCTCTCTGTATATTTAAGCCTTCTTTATTTCCTCACAGCAAAGTTTATACTTTTCATTGTAAACCTTTGTGTCCTTTTTAGCTTTTAAATCATGTGAAAGTATTACGTATTAAAAATTAAGTTGAAGAACCAGGTAGAGTAGCACATGCCTGTAATCCCAGTGACTTGGGAGGTAGAGGCAGGAGGATCCTAGGTTTGAGGCCAGAGGCAGCCTGCATAACTTAGCAAGACCTCGTCTCAATTTAAAAAATTAAAAAGAGGCTGGGGGTACAGCTCAGTGGCAGAGTACTTGCAAAGTATACACATGGCCCTGGATTCAACCCCCAAGGACTGCAGGGAAAAAAATTTTAGGTTGAAAAGCCAGACTCTCCCATCACTATGTGTCTGTCTCCCTCTCACTCTTTTCATGGGAACCCAATCCCAAATCCTGGTCCTCATGGAACTGTCTTTATTCTCTGTCATGCCTGACTATAGTACAAGAATTTAAGTATACCCATAATCCCAGCACTGAGTTGGTTGAGGCAGAAGGAAGAAGAATTTGAGGTCAGGCTGGGCTACATACTGAGATCCTGTCTCTGAAATCCAAGGGCTGGGGATGTAGCCCAGTGGTAGAGTGCTTGCCTAGTATGTACAAGGTACTGGGTTCAATCCCCAGCATTGGGTGAAAAAGAAAAAAGAAAAAAAAAACCCACTAACATAAAAACAATGAAAATGATAACAGTAATAATAGAGTAGTTGGTCTGTTTGGGGCTCCATCTGAACTCTGGGTAACCCAGCTGTCTCAATGAACTCAAGGGCCTCAATGCCTTTTCTTTAATGCCCACCCTTTCCTGCCCTTAGAGCCCTAGTCATAGTCTTCATAAAGGTGGGTTGCTGGGCAAAAAGGCAGCAGGCAGGATGTAATGGAGGGGTTCATGCTGTTCCATCTCCCCCTAGAGACTCCTCTCCAGGGACGGGGGACAGGGTCATATTATGACTCATGGCCATAGCCTTTTTTATCTTTGTAAGCCCCTTCCTCCCTAAAGAAAAATTTTAAATTATATTTTAAAACAGCACTGGTTTAAATAAGAAAATATCATTTAAAACATGTATTTGACCTGAAATTTCTATTTTATTCTCCTGATTTAAGAAAACAACAATAACAAAATGTTTTTCGTGGCCTCCCGCAGTGTGTCTCCTGGGCCCAATGGAGAAGTCCTAATTGGCTTATCATAAGTTTGTGGAGAAATTTACGCTGCCAGGAACAACTCTGAGGGGAAAAATGGGTATGGTTATCCAGAGATCTAAACAGTGATACAAACGATGCCTTTGGTTTAAAGAACAGGCAGTCTCCAGCTTATCATGAGGTGTTGATCCAAAAGTTTGTTTTTAAATTGGCTGTTGAGCAAATGCTAAATGTACTCAAAAACAAGCTGACAAATGCTGATTAAGTTCTCCGTCGACCTCCTTAAACCATTTGTTCACGATGAGGTTGAAATTGAACTGTTAACAAACTGAACCCAAGTCTCTTTAAGCACCCAGCTTTGAATCCCTTTAATCCCCAGGGAGGCATGCAGGGGCCGGTCTGGGCAGCCTTCTTTCCTGGCAGGTGTGGCCCAGCAGCTGGGTGGGGATCTGAGCAGAACTCACGTGGGGGTGGGCAGAGGACACATCCAGCTGCCAGTTGGAAAATCACTAGAAACCAGCAGCCATTTCCTGAAACTAAGTCCTGACAACTTGGCATCTTTACTCATGGAAATGAAGTCCTTGTCATGCCCCAGCTCACTTGACTGCAGATTGCTCTCCTTATGTAGGTTTCTACAGGGATAGGAGTGATTTTAAATGTTGTCCTTTGATTTACATTATACCAAGTTAATAAGTATCAGGAAAAATTGTGGAACACTTTGAAGGGGACCCAAAAGACTCCTGACTATTGGTAATGAAAATTAGGCATTATTGAGTGCTTTGGGTCATCTTGTTCTATGGGGTGTTTGTGCTTTTCATTGTCTTTTGAAATATTTTATAACTCCCTAAACTGGCAGGTAGAATTTTAGTGGCAGTGTAGTTCCTGGCAGCATAGAATTTTAGTGGCAAGGCAAATGAGTCTTACCCAGAGAAATGCAACTGGTATGTGGTGGAGACAATACAGTAAATTATTGCCCTAAAGATATTGAGCAATTTTGCATCTATCAAGCAAACTCATCTCAGCATTCCCGATGGCAAATATCCACTTACCTGGCACAGAATCGGCAAGTGTTTCGATCTGCTGTACATAGGGTCGCTATGAGTCAGACTTGACTCAACAGCACCTAACAACAACAACAACATAGATTAATCAGTTGGTCATTCTACTTATCTAACTGTCCAATCCTATATGTACATATGCTCTGTGATTCTCTTTTGAGCCAGTTATAGCATCTCACTGTCAGCGTCATTAATTAATAAATTCATTTTATATTTGTATGACAGTTATGGTTTTACTCTTTGTGTGTGTGTGTGTGTGTGTTTGGTACTAGGGGTTTGAACTGAGGGCTTTGCACTAGGCAAGTGCTTGCCCACTGAGCTACATCCCCAGACCTTTTGTATTTTGATTTTAATTTTAGAACCTTGCTAAATTGTCCAACCTGACCTTGGACTCACTTATATAGTCCAGGCAGACCTTGAACTTGGAATCTTCCTGCCTCAGCCTCCTGAGTAGCTGGGATTAGAGGCATATACCACCTCACCAAATTTATAATTCTTTTTTTTTTTTTTTTTTTTTTTGCAGTGGGGGTGGTGGAACTCAGGGCCTTGCACATGTTAGGCAAATGCTCTACCACCCTCTGATTTTACTCTTAAAAGATATCCTTAGGTGGACTCAGTGGCACATGCCTGTAATGCCAGTGACTCGGGAGGCACAGGCAGGAGGATCGTGTGTTTGAGGCCAGAGGCAGCCTATGAAACTCAGTGAAACTATGTCAAGATAAAAAATAAAAATGAAGCTGTGGATGTAGCCCAGGGGTAGGGCATTTGCAAAGTATGTGTGAGGGCCTCAGTTCAATGCCCCAAATATAAAATAGAAAGAAAGAATGGAAAAAAAGAGGGGGGAGGAGGGAGGAAATTATCCTTTAAGATTCAATCATGGAGTTTTCATTTCAGTAATGACAATTAATATTTAGTGAGTGCTTATAGCACTTCTCATGGGTTGTTTCATTCAATCCTATGAGTCAGGTACTATTATTACCCTCATTTTACAAGAGAGAAACAACACTCTCAGAGAGGTCAGTTCACTTGCCAAAACTCCCACAGCTAGTTGAAGAAGTGGAAAAGTCAGTTGGAATGCCGACTGCCTCACTCCATCTGAGTCCCTAATTCTTCCCATAGTCCCTGTAGAAGAAACACATTTCAGTACTTCTTGAAATGCCCCACACTAGGAAGCCTTTGGCCTAGAGCAAAAACAGAAGGTGTCAATGTCTGAAAAAAATTGAAATACATGGAATGTGAAATATTTTTTCACTGAGGTTATTCTAGGATGTAATCCTTCCATTTGTTCTATACAACAGTCTTAATGCTTCCTATTTCTTTACAGCTTCATTACCTTATTAACCAGAATTAAAATAAATAGATACATAACAATAAAAAAGGCAGCCAAGTTGGAATATGAGAGGATACACAGGACAGAAATGAGATTCAGGTATTTAGAGCCAAGCCAGGAGCCTGTATAAACATTGCTAGCACTGGGAGTGGGAGAATATATCTGGTCTTGGGATGGATGCCACACATGTCAAGGAGCTGCTTTAATTAAAGTTGTTTAAGAAATGGACCAGATGCCATCCACATGCAGAAAAATGAAAGTGGATCCGCATCTCTCAATATACACGAGAGTTAACTCAAAATGGATAAAAGATCTCAACATAAAACCAGAAACTTTAAAACTCATAGAAGGCAAGATAGGCAATACACTCCATCATATAGGCATTGAAAAAGATTTCCTTAATAGGACCCCAATTGCTCAAGAAATTGCAACAAG
>VMDO01001132.1:0-228702 GCA_007922755.1 Pedetes capensis | reverse complement strand
TATATATATATATATATATATATATATATATATATATATATATAGTTGTTGTTAGGTGCTGTCGAGTCGATATCCGACTCATAGCGACCCTCATAGGGTTTTCAATGGCAGACTGTTTCAGGATTGCCTTGGGAGTGGATTGCCAGGTCCTTCTCCATATGTATATATATATATGTATATATCTATCTATCTATATATGTATATATCTATATCTATCTATATATATTATTCTTAGAATAATTTGTCAAATATTTTAAGAAACTGGTTGTTTTCTATCCAACAGTTCTATTAATCTCTGAGAGAGGAATGTTGAAATGTCCAATTATATTTTTGGATTTGCCTATTTCTTTTTAGTTTTGTCAGTTTTTGATCCAAATATGCTGAAACATTGTTGTTTGTTGTTGTTCTTAAGTACCATGGAGTTGGGTCTGACCCATAGCCACCCTGTATACAACAAAAGAAAACATTATCTGACACTGTGCCATGCACAGGATCTCTTTTACGTTTAAGTCCATTGTTGCAGACACTGTGTCAATCTACCTAGTTGAGGGTTTTCCCTTTTATCGTTGACTCACCACTCTCCCAAACATGATGTCCTTCTCCCAGGATTCATCCCACATGACAACATGTCCAAAATTTGTTAGATGCAGTCTAGACATCCTTGCTTCCAAGGAGCACTCTGGTTTAGTGTGTCACTATTTAGGATTGTTAAGTCCTATTGGTTAGTAGAGGCCTTTATCATTGTGTAACATATCTATTTATCCTTCACAAGGTTTAACTCTCATCTACTTTGTCTAATATATGTTTATATAGCTGCTCTGTTTTTTAAAGTTAGCATGTGCATATTTTATGGTTTTCTCACTTTTTGTGTTTTTATTTTTTTTATTAACACATAATGATTGTACATATTTATGGGGCACAGAATATCTCAGTACATGTATACAGTGTGTCCTGATCAAATCAGGGTAATTGGCATTTATACCTTATCACATCTTTGGAGGCTTTGAGCACCTCTCTTTCAGTTCTTCACAAAAATGGTGGGGTGCCTATAGATCCTTTTCCATTTTTATGTTTAACTTAAGTACATCTTGGGTCATTAGACATTTTCTACAAAGGTTCAGATGGCAAATATTTTAGGTATGTGGTTCATGTGGCTTCTGTCACAATTACTTAATTTTGCCACCTTAGCATAAAAGCAACCAAAATCAATATAAAGATGAATGAGTATGGCTGTTCTAATAAAGTTTTATTTACAAAAAGTAATAGCTGGCACATGGACCACAGCTTACCAACTTCTATGTTATGTCATTATATTTGAAGTAAGTTTCTTGGATATAGTATACAGCACAGTGGTAGAAAATGAGATTTTTTTTTTAAAAAAGAGCTTCATTACAATATAAACTGCACATATTTAAGCTGTACAATTTGATAAGATTTGGCATATATCAACTCTATACCATCACCAAAATAAAGAAAAGGAGCATATCATCATAACCCAAAACTTTGTGCCTCCCACCTCTTTCCACACATCACTCACCCCTAAGATACCACTGATCTGCTTTCTATCACTCTACGTTAGTTTGCACTTTATAGAATTTTACATAAATAAAATTATATAGTGTGCATTCTTTTTGCCTGACTTCTTTCACATAATTATTTGGATGTTTATCCATGTTGATGAATGTATCAATCGTTCATTTTCCATTTTATTCCCAAGGAATATTAAGTTGCATGGGCATGAAAGTTTATTCATCCTTTCACCTGTTAATTATCCTTGGGGAGGTTTTACATTTGGGGCTTTTACAAATAAAATTACTTTAAACATTTTCTGATGTATTTGTGCTTTCATCTGTTTTTGTCTTTTAATTTAGTGGGCCTTTTCTTTTTGCTCATTTATTCTCCTTTCTGCCTACCAATGTGTTGAGTCAGTGTTCTTTATTTTATATTTCTCCTTTATCCACTTATTGAATATACATTTGATTTCTATTCTTCAGGGATTACCATTACATTTCTAACACTCTCATGTCTAACCAAAATAAAAGAAAACCACTGTCTTTATCCTTCTTTGGAACTGTATATGGTTCTTAGTACATTTGTAACAAAATTTTCTCTCTCCTAATATCATGTTTGCTATTATTTTTGTTATATTATTTTGTTATTGTTTTGTTAGTTTTATGTAATATAATTAGTTTTTTATTGTTTAATAAAGCCAAGGCTTCTTTAGATCTCAGTCTATGCATGTTGAACTATTTCTTTGCTCAACTGCTATGGGCATTTCACTTTATCCTCTGGCTTCAATCTCCTTCCTGAAATATATTTTTTCGGCAAAGATTCTTGGGTTAAAAATTCAGTTTTTTTCTTAAAATATCATAACTTCACCTTCTATAGTAGATTTAAAAACTTCTGAATAGAATCTATTGTGAACCTGAACCATTTGTAGTTGTCATTTGTAGGTACAGTGTATAACATCAGCAATTTTATGTGGTCTGAACTTCCTCGGTTATCAATTATTTTCCCTTAGCATCAAGGGCTGTTATTGTTAAGAAGTTTCATTTTGGTGTACTTATTTTTGTCCATCAACAATTAGTCACTCCTCTTCAATTGCTTTTCAAAATTCTACTTATTGTTCTTCACTTTTATTTTGTTTTTGAATTTATAAATTTACCTTCTTTCATTAATTTTGAGAAATTAGCATCTATTATCTCTTATGAATCCCCATTGTTTATTTCCTCTAGTGGTTCCACTTAGCATTCCTGTTAAATATATGATGGACATTCTCTTTCCACCTTCTTTGTTTCAAAACATTGCTTTCTTATGTTCTATTTCTTATCACTCATGATACACTATTGATTTTTTCTCAGATATGTTTCTGCTCATTAATTCGATTTAACTGTGTTCATCCGATGTTAAGGATATCTATCAAGTTTTTAGGATCACTGATTGCCCTTCTAACTTCTCAAAGTGTTTATTTTACCCAAAATTTTGTATTCTTTTCAAGTAATGTATTGTGTGTGTTTGATGGTTTTTATTACTTTGTTTCACTCTTGCTAATCTTAAAAGTAATTATTTTATGCTCTTTTTGACTGTCATTCTAAGACTTCAATTTGATAATGGCCCTATGGTAATTCAGTTGTTATTATGTGTTGACTCTAAGTCATTTAAATTGTTTCCTCCTATAATTTCTTACAATAAGCTCATCTTTAGCTAGCATCTTTTGTCATTGTGGCTTTAATTGGCTATTTTGTGTGATCCAAAATTTAGAAGCTTCTTTCAAGAACTAGTTTGCATTTGTTTATGATGGGCCCTCTCTGAGGCCATTTTTATGCTGAATTTTTATGCAGGATTCCAATCTGCATGGGCTGCAAAAGCTAAAAAAAAAAAAAAAGTGAGAACCTGTCTCAAAAATCCAAAAACCAAAACCAACCAACAAATAAACAAAAACCAGAATGGGATATAAATTTTCAGCTTGTAATTATTTTTTCCTTTCATAGACCAGACACAGACAAACAATAATCTTTGTTTTCTCAGTTTCAATCCATAGATGTTTTCCAAGTTCAACCTTTCACAATAAGTCTATTTCTTCAAAGGATTGCAGAATTATGCAACAGGCTTAGCTCTGACTCCTGGGTCTAGGTGTATATAAGGCGTATTGCCTATATCTTCCAGGGCAATAAACCCCAGTCATAGTTTACTAATACCAATATCTCCCTCATCCAACTCTTTAATCACAGCTGTATCATGCTAGTTTTCAGTTTCTTGTCTTTTTCAGGAACAGAGTGTTGTCAATTCTCTCTGCGTATGTACAGGTGTATACTCATATACATATTTAAAGTCTATCATATTTTATTCAATATTTTTGGGTATAGTACCTTCTTTCAAGCCTATGCCTGGTACTTTAGAGTATTGTGGGAGAAAGTAAAGAAGGAAAGAGAGAGAAAAGAAGCAATGAAGATAGAAGGAAACTAGTAATCTTATAGCAAGAAAATCAGAAAGTAAAAAGAACATGAACTGTGGCCAAAGATGAGATAAGGAGGTGAGATGCTGCCAATTCTCGACAACACAGACATTAGAACAAGGGAACAATCTTTGCAACATTGGTATGGGCAAAATTTTCTTGGATGGAGTACCAAAAATGACAATGTATATAAATGACAAAGGACTCGTATTCAGAATCCCTAAAGAACTTTGTTATCTCATAATAAGAATTGAACAGACTTCACAAAATAAGATAAACAATAAGCAAGCAAAAAACCCCAATATCATTTGTCACCAATGAAATGCTAATTAAAGCCAAATCAGTACCCCATTATATATGTCAAGTAGAATTCTCAAGATATTGCTGACAGAAATATAAATTGGGGCAATCATTCTGGAAGCATAAATATCAGTGTCTTAAAACATTAGACATATTAACCATATAATACAACAATTAAACTCTTAGATTTTTTTTTTACAAAATAAAACATATGTTCACACAAAACCTGTATTCAAATGTTCATGGAAGCTAAACCAGAACAGACAAAGTAAATGAACAAATCACAGATACACATGGTTGAATAATATAATAACATTGTTGAATCTGAAAGCAAAACAAAACAAAAAACCACATTGCTTAGCTAAAGAAGCCAGACCAAAAGAATACTTACCCATTTGTGTGGAATTCTAGAGCAGTCAAAACAAATAAGAACACTTCAGTGGTTTCCTGGGCCAGAAGTATAGAAGCCAGATTCGTTGCAAACAGGTACAGGAAACTTTTTGGGGTGGTAAAAATATTCTACTGCTTTAATACAGTGGTAGATGCATTGTGTGTACATTTGTCAAAATTCTTAAAACCAAACACGTAATTTGAATGCATTTCATTGAATGTAAGTTACAGGTCAATAAATCTGACTTAACCATAAGGATCAAAGTGACTTTATTACACCTATGGAATACCTTCCCCCCTACTACTGGGAAAACCATTGTCCTCAGAGCCTGAGGAAGAGTTATGTCCCCACAATGGGTTAGGTGCCCCCTTCTCACACAGGTCAGATGTAGAAAGCTAAACAGATACTTATCCTCATGGCTTTTTTGTAGTGGCCACTGGACTAGATGTCTAGACCTGACTGAGTTAAAATTAGAGAACCTCAAGCACAGAGAATGGGAGACATGCACACACTGTCCTGTCTTTGGAAAAAAATTCAGGGTTTCTGTGGCAAGATACTCTGTTGAGATATTCACTTCTGGCTTTCTCCCATTGGAGCAAGTTCTTAGAAGACTTGTTGTTGTTGTTGTTAGGTGCTGTTGAGTGGGTATCTGACTCATAGGAACCCTCATAGGGTTTTCAATGGCTGACTGTTTCGAGATTGCCTTGGGAGTGGATTGCCAGGTCCTTCTCCCATTTTTGCAGTGCTAGGAATTGAACTTGGGACCTCAGAGACTGCAGTGCAGTGCTCTACCAACTGAGCTAAATCCCAGCCCATTCTTAGAAGACTATCAAAATAAAATCTCCCTCCTCATCCCCGTTTCCTCACAGTAGACTGATAGTAATTTATGTCTGGCTTCCAATGGGGGTGTTCATGAATTTCTTGTTTTAGAGGCTGAACTGGAGTTGCTGGGTCCAGGCTTTCATGCAGAAATCTAGATGTTGATGTTGTTAGGTGCCGTCGAGTTGGTATCCGACTCATAGCGACCCTCATAGGGTTTTCAATGGCTGACTGTTTCGGAATTGCCTTGGGTTGGATTGCCAGGTCCTTCTCCCATTTTTGTGGTGCTGGGAATTGAACTCGGGACCTCAGAGACTGTAGCACAGTGCTCTACCAACTGAGCTAAATCTCAGCCCAGTAGAAATCTAGATGGGAATTGCCAAAATTTGTCTTAAAAGGCCAGATAATAAGTATTTTAGTATTTGGGGTCAAAAAGAAAAATTCAAGGATATTATATGGGTATTTCTATAACCATTTTTAAATGTAACTGTTTAAACATATAATTTTTGTTGTTGTTGTTTTTGGTTTTAGGCCATAAACAAACAGACCTTTAGTGGGCTTTGGCTTTTGGTAGGTCTTATTTTATTTATCAATTTCCAATGGTAGAGATACATCAGGAGGGATTAAAGTGCATTTTTCATTAAGGTCATTTTTCCTTGGGTCCAAGATGAGGGGAGCAAAAGTGGTCAACTCTAAAAGTGTGAAGGACGTTGACTTCCACTTCTCTGCCATGCACAGGATTGACAGTCCCTCTGATGCATTTCAAAGGGGATGAGGTGGAGCACAAACACCAGGACACTGGCTTAGGGGGCCACAAACCAATGCTCTGTACCCCAGTTTAGCACTAAGGTACTGAAGTGGGTGAAGCCTTTGGCAAAGAGCACTGGGAACGACAGCCCTGATGCAGTGATGCCCACAGGCTCTTGCTCACATTCAGTGGGTGGCATAGGTCATTTGGGACCCAGGACAGCCAGGGTGAAAAGAAGAGCTCCTCAATCAAGACACACACTGCCTATTTCTTCATGGTTCTGGGGGTTCTCTGAGCCAGATTTAATCCAATCTGGGAAAACAGAGCCATGTGATGGTCCATGTGGATGAATAAAGTATCGCATAGTTAACTGATGCCTGCAGCTATACCACTGTGGCGTCTGATCCCGTCAGATCTCAGAAGCTAAGCAGGGTTGGGCCTGGTTAGTACTTGGATGGGAGACAGCCTGGGAACACCAGGTGCTATAGGTTTGGGAGAAGGACCCGGCAACACACTCTAAAAAATAATCTGCCATTGAAAACCCTATGAATAGCAGAGAACCACAATAGGGTTTAGCCCATTGTACATAGGGTCGCTATGAGTCAGACACTGATGAGACAGCTCCTAGCAACAACAACAATAACAATAACTGATACTCAGACAGAACAGGGAGCACCCTGATTCCCTGGCCAAGGTTGCCTGTCTAACCCAAGCTACTTTCAGAAAAATATCTCCACCAATGACCAGGTTCTGGAGCTGCCTACTCCCCCTCCAAGCTGTCCTACAATCCACACATGCCTGAACTTGACCGATATACAACCTTTCCTGGAGCAGGAGTGAGCGCCTCCACCACCATTTGTATGCTGAGCGCAGACAGACCTAAGTACATGAGGAGATCACAATGTCAAGTGCAAACCTTGGTGCTGAGAGCAAAGAGCTGACAAGGCATGTACAGAAATCCTGGGAGGATGCACAGCAGTGGACAGTAAGCCTGCACAGGCCTGCCTTTTGCATATATAAGCTTTACTCCTCACTTCCTTAGGGAGCTAGTCTTGGAATCCCAACCCTTATAGTATTATGCTTAAGCACAAACCCCACTAAAGCCTCTTTCAGATGGCACTACTTGCCTATTCATGATTTCTATCTTGAATTGAGCAAAAGAAACTTTGGATGAGCTGATGACACTGAGCTGGAAACACCGAGTGCTGAGAGCTGGTAATAGTTAGAGCTGGCTTGATTAGTAACCATTCCATATTTCCAGAGCCCAGAAAGTGCTAATTCAGAAGCAAGATAAACCTACACAAGCCTGTTGTATTCTCAAACTCCATAAACTGTCTTGTAACCAGGCCATCCAGCAGCAAAGGAGCAAAATTCACAACGCCTTCAGCAGTTTTCCCACTGTCTGATTCCTTCAGAATAAAGGAGGCTTTATAAATCTTAAATAGCACCATCACTATCACGGTATAAAAGTGCTATCCAGGTTCGCATGTATCATAGTAAAGGAGCATTCAGCCCTTTTATTGTCAAAGACATCTGTCAACCTTCACTCCAGTACTGGCTTCCATTAGTGGACCTTATTATCTTTCTTACCACTGTTGAAGTTTGTACCCTTCCTGCACAGCCTTCTCAGGGGGTTGGTAGATGCTGCCATGGAGACTTGAGTGGCAGCTTGACGCCTGTGTGTGAAATAACATGTCAGCATCCAACCTTGAGTAGCAATGAGATGTGGCACTTCTAGGAGCTCAAATTCTCCAGAGCCAGCGCCTTCTGCTGAGAGTGGATAAATACATAGATGAAAAGTGCCTTTGTCACACCTATTCCCTATCTATTTGATTGCCTATTGTGCTGTTTTGATTTATAATCCACTCTCAAATTCCTGGTTTGATAGAATCTATTATCTGTGGTTGTCACTTGCAAGAATTGAACTTTCTTTTCTTTACTGCTCTTACATACCTGTGGTGGGTGAGAAATGGCCTTCTCCGTGCTTTCATTTTCACAGACTATCCATAAGAAAGTTGACAGGGAAGTCTCTCAAATGCACATATGCAGTGTGTATAGCAAAGGATAAAAAAGGAGCCTGAAAGAAAAGAAATAATGAATATGCATGAGCACTGAAATAAAGGAAAGAAGAAAAAATGCTAAAGGCATATGTTGTAGTTAGAAGATAAGAGAGGTTAAAGAACTCAGAGTAGAATGTGAAGCCACCTGTCACCCATCCCCATTGCTGCCTTCTTAGTTAATCAATATTTCAGAAATGAATATTTTCATATTTAAGTCAGTGGTTATAATTCTTACTTCACACATTTCTTTCTGTTTTGAAGATTAAATCAGATACTGTGCAGTACCTGGCACTTTGAAAATACCTATATCATCTTTATTTAACTAGTAAATAAATATCACATTCAAAGTGAATTATTGGAGAATATCTAATTACTGGACTCTGTACAAAGGTGAGAGTAATGTTTGGGGAGCTTCTACCAGTCAACTTCATATAACTATAATAAAATACATGAGGCAATTAACTTATAAAGAGAAATGATTTACTTAGCTCACAGTTTCACTGCAAGATGTGGTAGCTCCATTGCTTTGGGTCTCTGGTGAGGATGGCATATCATGGCAAGGGCACGTGGTATAGTAAACCACACATATCATTATCCAGGAAGCCAAGAAGGAAGCTGGGACCACAGTACCACAATCACCTTCAAGAGCATGAATTAATGACCTGAGGACCTCCCAGTAGGCCCCACAACTAGGTCCTTAGGACCTTTTAGTAGTATACCCTGGAGTCCAAGTCTTTAATGCATGGACCTTTGGGGGACACTGTTGGAATCTGAATCATAGCATAGCTATACAGGACTGAGTAGCAGCCTGGGGCTGGCAACAGTGAAGAGCCACTACCAATCCTATCCTGAATAGTAAGAAGTGGTTACCAGTGCTGAAGTAGGTGTGGAAAGGCTGCTTAGAACAAGGATGTGATGGCCAGAACTCTACAGTCATCTTGAACCATCATGAACCACTGTGAAGACCACCTTGAGGATGAATTAAAGAATGAAAACTGTAAGCCAGGCATGGTGGTGCATTTCTATAATCCCAGCGGGTTGGGAGGCAGAGACAGGAGGATCACAAGCTTGAGACCAGAGGCACTCTGCATAACTTAGTGATACCCTGTCTCAAAAAGTTAAAAAAAAAAAAAGGGCTAAGGTGCAGCTCAGTGGTCCAGCACTTGCAGAGCATGCAAGCACAAGGCCCTGGGTTCAACCCCCAGTACAACAACAATAACAACAACAATAAAAAAAAAAAAAAGAATGAAAGCTGTAAGGATGCAAGATTACTTAATGACCCCTATGAAATTTTGCTCAGTGAATTTAAAGTATTATTAGATCTGTGCTATATTTTTTTAACTCCTATATCTTCTTGATACTCCCACTCCTTCCCTGGTACTCTTCACAATGTATCTTCATTTCTTTCTTTCCACTATCTGAAATGATCATATTCCTATATTTGTTTAGATGTATATTGCTTACCTTTCTCACTATAGCACAATGGCCTTGTCTGTCTCACTCAGAATTTTATCTCCAGCCCCTAAAACAATGACTGACCCATGGCATAGTCATCTATGAAATATCTTGAATAATTTTCCTTTTCCTTAATTTTACTGAAGATGAGAATATTTGCCCAGAGTTCATATTTTCTTAATGATTTTCTTATTCTCTACTGGAATGGTTAGAGAGAGCACAGCCACTGTGTCTGTACAGAATTGAAGAAATAAAATCATTTCTGCAGTGGAGTGACTTTACATTTAGTTCATTGTGAGGCCAGTATTCTGTTGGGAACCAGGACCTAAAAGTCATCTAAGTACTGTCATTGCATCAGAGACAACCCAAAATAAAATTTCTTTATTATATTGGTCTTATATCTTTTAAAAGAGATCAATTTAGAAATTTTTTTTCATCCAGCTTCTAAGAGGAGAGTTCTGCTAATGAAAATCTACAGGAACTGCCTGAAGGTCAAGATGCGTGTACATTCAGGACTGAATCCTGCAGAGCTCTTTTATAATAATTAATGCCGTGGGGATTCTTTTCCCCCAAATAAAACATTTTTTAACTATTGATGAGTACACTCTAAAACTCATCTAAATGCAGTCTTTCAACTCCATATGGGGGAATTCAACTTGGATTTCATCTTCTGAGTCTTCTGGTTGCTTCGAGGGAAGGAATGTGTAGTCATTTTCTTTCTTCTGAGTTAGCAACTCTTTGATCATCTGCAGTCCCCAGGATGATTTGGTTTGGTAAATGTTTGATCTCATTAATGACAAAAGATGTTGATGGAGATGGCTGGGACATGGGCTTGTGAATATGGCTGGATTCTCAATCTGAAGTACTCTGGGAAAACTGAAATAATTATGACTGTTTCATAATTGTTGTTGTTGTTAGGTGCCATTGAGTCAGAGTCCGACTCATAGTGACCCTATGTACAATAGGTGAAACACTATTGTCAGTGCTTCTCTACAATTTATAGGGTTTTCCATGGCTGATTATTTCTGGGAGTGGGTTTCCAGGTCCTTCTCCCAAACCTACACTACCTGGTGTTCCCAGGAAGTCTCCCATTCAGATACTAACCAGGTCTGACCTGCTTAGCTTGCGAGATCTGATGGGATCAGATGCCACAGTGGTATGGCTGCAGGCCAGATATGTAATAAGCAAATTAAACTATTTCATTCTTTGCAGTGCCCAGGTCAGTATTCCATATTGCACTTGCCTAAAGCAGCAGAAATCCAGAATACACATATACATACATACCCAGACCAAATCTAATTAATTCTCCAGTTCACATTATGTGCACAAGTCCTGATTCTGGATTGAGCACTGCTAATCCCAATTATAATGATGCCAATTTCCAATTTATCTATTATTAGGATTTCAAGTTCAGTAGAAACCAAAAACTCTCAGTAGCTTTTTCAAATTCATATCCTATTGCAGCTTCCTTTGCCAAGCACCTTGGCCACCTACAGGTCTTTGGTCATTATCAGATTTCTGCCAAGGACGATTGCAAAATATTGACCCTGAGCTAGCTACTTCTGGTCTTCCTTCTCTGCCAGCAATCAAGTAAAATAAAGGACAGTTTGTGTCAAAGAGAAGGGAGGAAGAGGAGAATGCTTACCTAACAGTACCTTTTGCTGGCAAACGGAGGGATTGGATATTCTATTCAGTAGCCTAAAAATGTTTTGAGTGGGTGTATTTTTTTCCACAACTTTCTGTTTTACCAGCAATGCCTCTGATTATATATCTTTAGGACATTCTTTCTTTTGTTTACTTAATAGGCAAAGGCATAGAAGGAAGCCAGGTACCTATTGACAACAGTGACCACATTGGCATCACTCCTCATGCATTTTCTATTTCTGTACTTTGCCATATAAAGAAACAGATCAAAGCAGTCCTGCTCTGTATACTTTGCCATGACTTCCATTATGGACAAAGCAAATTCTCTCAGGCTGTGGGCTATTCTGGCTTGCCTTTGCTCCTTGACACCCTCCTTTAGGAAAACTCATACATTTTCTATTTTGTTCTGTACAAGTGTCTGTTCCTAATTCTTCTCTTGCTTTCTACTGGTTCCTTTTTTCTCATTATCCAATTTTTTAATGTTAAGTTCCTAGACTCCTGACCTCTTAAAATTTGGCCTCCAATGTAATCAATTCTACTAAAATTGATCTCTCAAAATATACCCTGCACCGAGCCTGCAGTCCACCAACACTGAGTCATGTTTGTCTCCCTTGTATGATATCTAACAGCTGTACCATTTTCATAGGTTCCCACTGGCTGGATGATCACATTCCACTCTAATATATCAGGACTGTCATTAGCTTCTGGGGCTTCTTTGTGAAATTGCAAAAAGATGGCTCTTCCTCTAGGTCAGTGGTTCTCATACTGTGATTCCAGTACCAGCAGGATCAGCTTCACTTGAGAACTTGCTAGAAATACAAATTCTCAGCACCAGTTGGACCCACTGAATCAGAAACCAGTAGTCTGTGCTGTAACAAGCTCATGCATGCTGAGAAAGAACAGCACTCTGGGGAATGGCGTCAGCATTGCCAACAAGACAGGAACAGAAGCAGGATTTCAGCTCCCACCAGCACCCTTCAGCCCAGGTCCTGAGTGGAGTACCCGCCCTCACCCCTGCAGATGTACATCCTGCCAATCACACTCCACTCATTATTTCAGTAACCATTCAAATTAATATTTTGATAGATCAAAGAAGAAAAACATGCAAGGGCCACCATAATAATTGGAGAAACATTTTATAAAATTTAAGTGTTCTTTTCTGAAAAAAATCTCAGTAAAATGGAGACATCTACTTTCAGCTCAGTGGAGTGATACATGCCTGTAATGCCAGCAACATGGTAGGTAGAGGCAGGAGGATTGCAAGTTTGAGGCCAGAAGCAGCTTGTGTAACTTAGCAAGATCCTGTCTCGAAGTAAAAAATTAAAAAGGGAGCTGAGGGTGCAACTCAGTGACAATACATTTGCCTAGCACGTGTAAAAAGTTGTGGGTTCAACCCACAGTGTTGCAAATAAAATTAATAAAATAGGGACATACACTTTCTTTAAAAATGCCCTTATAATACATCCTCAGCCAAAATTCACGATCAATACTTAATGCAGAAAATCAGAAATAAATCTCACTTTCATCAGTAATAAGATACCATTATTATTTAACAGTTTTTTGAAGATGCTACCCCTTATCACTAGATAAAAAAGGAATGACATATATTAAAATTAGAAATAAAGGGACAAGCTGAGCCCAATAGTACATGCCTGTAATCCCAGCAACTTGGGAGGCAGAGGCAGGAGGACCATAAATTTGAGGCCAGATGCAGCCTACATAACTTAGTGAGACACTGACTCAAAATGAAAAATAAAAAATGGACTGGAAGTGTAGCCAGTGGTAGAGTACTTGCAAAGTATGTGTGACATACTTTATTCAGCACTCAAGTACCACACACACAAAAGAAAGAAAGAAAGAATGAATGAAAGAATGAAAGAAAGAAAGAAAAGAATAAGAAAGAAAAGAAAAGAAACAGAATTATTATTTCCTCAGGCATTGTGGCATATATCAGTAAGGCCAGCACTAAGGAGGCTGAAGTAGGAGGATCATATTTGAGGCCAACCTGAGCTACACAGCAGGATCCTGTCTCAAAATACAAAAACACACAAAAACCAATTATTTTCAGATGACATAATTGTATGTCAGAAAACTCAAAGATAATCAGCCTAAAATTAATTACTAAAATTGATTTAAGAATTTAAGTAATACTACATTATAACATTAACATATGTAAGTTAACAAGTTTCCTATCTTATTGTTATTAGGTGGTACCATTGAGTTGGGTCTAACTCATAGCAATCATATGTACAACAGAATGAAACACTCCCTGACACTGTGCCATGCAAACGATCTTTAAGTTTAAGCCCATTGTTGCAGTCACTGTGTCTGTTCATGTAGTTGAGGGTCTTCCTTTTTTTCATTGACCTACCACTTAGGCACGTTGTTGCTTATATATAGTTGTTTCCTATATATTTAAGAAGCAACTTGCCTAATATAAATTGATGAACTATGCCCTGAGAGTCAAATCCAGCTAAGAATGGTCTTTATATGCTAAAACACCTTTAGTCAGTTAGTTATTCTAATTTTACCTGCAAAATGTATTTAGATTCTGCCACTTCTCATAATATCTACTGTAATCCCTCTGGTCAAAGATACCATGCTCTCCCACTTTGTGGTGATGGGGATTGAAACCAGGGCTTTATGCGTCTTGTACATGCTATGCAAGCTCTCTATCACTAAGCTACATTCCCAGCTCCTTCTACCATCATTCTACCAGGATTACAGCTACAGTCTTCCAACCAGTCCCTTGTATTTATAGTTACTTCACAATCTGCTCGTAAAGCCAATTCATTCCATTTGAAACCTCAGCTAGATTGTGCCACTCTGTTGGACAAATCTTCTTACTTTTCACTTTGATGCAGTGTAAGAGCCAACATTGCCACCCCAACCCTCAATGTCTACCACCATCTGGTCCTTTTTCTCTCTCTGAATTCATCTCTCTTCTCTCTCACTTTGTTTGTTCTAATCCCACTACACTCTATTATTTTTCTTAGAAACAAGGTGCATACCCATATCGACAACTTTGCACTTGCTCTTTGTTCCACATAGAATGTTTATCTCCCAAATAGCCTCTCACCTCCTTGAAATCTCTATTCAATGTTACCTCAGTGATGTCTCACCTAAAACTCACTCTTTCCTGGCCTCTAGCATCCTCAGCCTCCTTACCTTTCTCTAGTTTTCTCCAACTCACTAATTTCTAATATATCATATTATTTATATTTTCCAATTATTTTCACTACTGTATCTCCAGGGTCTAGAATGGTGTGTGGTACATGGTAAGATTGTCAGTAGATAATTGTTGAGTGAATGTAGTCTGTGTCGGAAAATTCTGTAAAAGAAGAGTTGACAATTACTTCTTCTAAGTAATAAAAAGGATTATAAAGCTATGGTGTATAAAACATTTTGTACTTAAGGGAATGTTAATTCCAATGGAACTGAAGAGAATCAAGATAGAATCAACTAAAAATATGAATTTAAAACAATGAACAATGTGTCATTTCAAGTCTATGTGGAAGAAGATGTATAATTCTATAAATTGTTGTAAATTAAAAAAAATAAAATAGGATTTTTAATTCTTATCCTAAAATAAACACTAAAATATCTTAAAATTTTCAAAAAAAATGAGGCCTTACAAAAATATATATTCTAGTGGTCATTCAGGCCAAGCAGAGAAAGAAGCATGGGTAACAAAAAATAAATACATAAGCAAACAGTCATAACCATAACATAAAAAAAAAAACCTTCCAGAGGTGCAGTGAAATTTCTAGCGTGTAAGTAGGAAGACATTCAGAACTCTCCAAGTGAGATGGAGAAAACTACCAAGTGTGCAAGAGGAAAAATTTTGAATTGCCAAGGGGAAGAGAGAGATAGCTGATGAAATCGGATCCATTTCTTTATTTTTTCTGTTTTATTGAGGTATACTGGACAAGGAAACAATTGCATGTATTTAAGGGGCCAATGTGATATTTTGATGTGGATGGACATTTTGAAATGATTACTACTATAAAGTTAATAAATATATCCATCAGCTCATAGAGTCAAAGACTCTGGGGGGTGAGGCAAGAACACTTAAAATCGGCTCTTTAAGCAAATATCAAGTACACAAAACAGTATCGCTGACATAGTCACTATGCTGTACGTTAGTGCTCTAGATTTGATCTGGAGCTGATGTCTGAGTTGTTTCTAGATACCAAAGCCTTGAGCCAACACTTTTATAAAATTCTAGTTAGACAAGATTAATACACAAAACATACTCTGCAATTCAGAAAGAATACAAGGAAATAACTAACCTGAATCCAGAAGGGATCATCTCTCTGAGCAGAATAACTCCTTTATCTCTAAGCAATGCCCCCTCCCAAACAAACAAACAACAACAACAAATTCTATTAATAAATATACTAAGGACTGGCTGATCTTTTCCACTTACTGGTTAGTAGAATGAAGTTCATTTCCCATCATCAAATATGAAGCTACTCAAGGGGAATCACAAATACTTTCACTTCTGTCCTTCTTGGAAGAATCAAATGAAAAATCTGGTTTTTTAGAATAATGTTAATATCAGTAACTTTGGTGACTGCAGAAGTGACAAACACATCAATTAGTTTGGTTAGAGTATGACCTCCATGTCCTGAAATAGAGAGACTTCTGAGAACTACCAAAAGAGCCTCCTTCTGTGAGAAGCAGTGATTTGGGTAGAAGGCAAGCAGACATAGCTCCTAATTTTGGCCTTGGTGTATTCAACAGTTCTGTGGTTACAGGCAAATGGCTATTAATCCACAGGAATGTTGAGACTATCAAAGTAAAATGGTCATTTACTGACTTTTTATTGAATGTCTCCTATGCACCTGACATGTTTAGTGCTGGGTACACAGGGATGAAGAAAAGAACAGGAGGATGGGCCCAATGATAACTGGCTACTGGCAGTAAGGTATCGCTTTACAAAGCATAACCTTGGCAATGAAGAAGGGGCGGGAGGAAACACTGTGAGCAGAAAAAGCAGTGAGTAAAAATGATGCTGTGTGGAGAAAAGAACTTGCTACACTGAAGGAAGACAGTGGAACATGAGGACAAGGCAGGGAGTGGTGTAAGATACAGTTACTGAGGCGGGCTCTAGTTGCTTCCCATCCTGTCCTTATTTGCACCTGATAATATCTTGAGTTTTGTTTGGAGCAGTAGCAAGTTACCTTGAATGAAGGTGGCCATGTGATACAACTCTGGCTAATGAGATGATGCATAATTTTCTGTGGAAAACCTTTCTCCTTAAATTAAAAACATAATAATAAACTTTTGTCTTTGCCCTTTAGGCTTCTTCCTGCCTGGAACACTGGCTCAATATCTAGAGATGCAGCAGCCATCTTGTGATCATTAGGACAAAAACTCTCTGGTAGAGATAGTATGGAAGAAACATACAAGAAGCCTAGACTCTTGGATGATCCTCTTGGTCAGCTTCTTGGACTTTTTACTTTTGGGAAGCTTTAAATGAGAAAAGTTGGTCCTGTCCTTTTCCGACCCATTGTTGAACACATAAGCCACCACTTCTAACTGGTAGAGTTGTGGAGGTCAGCAGAAGTCGGACTGTGCAGGGCTTTATGGAATGTGGAAAAGGCTTGGGCGTTTAAAGATTATAAATTCACTTAAAACAATTGAAGGCATTCAATAGCACATTTTAGGTTTTTAATAAATGGCTAACAATACAACTAAGATGTGAATATTTGTATATTTTATGTTAAATCTAGAAAAACAAAATCTTTGTTCAGATTTTCATGCTATTATAAATATTTTTCCCCCAAATGCTTCATTCTCCTCTCCACAGCAAAATCTCAGGAAATTGCCCATAATGTACATTGGGTCAACATGGGTGTATCACGCTACATTAGGTGCCAGTGATTAAACTGATACCATCTGCACAGAAACTGTTGACTTTGCCTTATGTCAAAAGAGAAAAGACAGCAAAAGCCATATTCAATGTACTGGAAACTTCTAAGGATCAATCAATCCATGGAAGGCTGCTCAGATTGAGGAAGCATAATCCCAATGGTCATACACATGGCTTAGGAGCTAGAAATTGGCCAATGAGCCCAAAGGAAGAGGGGACTGGAGAGCCCAGCTTCAGCTTCAGAGATACCATGTTCTCTCAGGGACAAGTGGGAAAGCTGCATCTTTCCTCTGCTCCCAGCACTGCCAGCCCCTAACCGGGATGCCTGAGGAGTAGGGTAAAGTGGAAACCTGCATCTCCTTGTTGTGATGTGAGGCAGCAGGCCATGACATATATAATATATACTACAGTATACATATAATGTAATATATATAAAAATTGAAACTTTAGTTATAGTGGCAGAGGAGGACTCCCTCTGTGGACTCCCTCCCATCTCTGATCTGGTTGAGAAGAGCTATAGAAATATCATTTGTGAGTACCAAAATTTATAAAGTAACTATAAAAATTATAAAAATTTATTTACATTGGACATTATATATATATATATGTATATATATATATATGTATACATATATATATATATGAGTGTATTTATACATGTTTTGTGTATGTATATATCACATTTGCCTGTGAATAAGTGTATGTTGGGGCTGGGATTTAGCTCAGTTGGCAGAGCATTGCTTTACAGTCTCTGATGGTCCAAAGATCAATTCCCAGCACTGCAAAATTGGAAGAATGATGTGGCAATCCACCCCCAAGGCAATCCCAAAACAATTTTAGCCGCTGAAAACCCAGTGAGGAACACTATGAGTTGGACAGGACTCGATGGCACCTAACAACAACAACAAGTCTATGTACACAATGTGTGTATATTTGTGCACACATATTTACAAGTGTAAATGACATAAGAGAGCTGCACATATTGTTAAACCTAAGGTCAAGCTACAGATCTGCTGAGATAGAAATTATTTGCAAGATTGAGTAAAAAAACCAAAAGCAGGTGAGTAAGAAAGCCCCACTGGTAGATAAGGCACATGATCCCTCCCTGAGTCAAACATCTGGACCTTAAGACTTGGGACAATCACATTGTCATCACCCATCCCCAACTGAGTGAATTAAAGCCACCCAAGATGAAGGCCATGCACGTGCCATTCTACCTTGAAATTTCACTGGAGATCCCTCATCAGTGACTCATCTCCCAGTGAGCCTGAAATGCTGCTTGCACTTCTGCATCCCCACAGGGCAGACCCTCTGTCAGAGATCTGGGACAGTGGAGCACAGACAGCCCCTGGTTGCAGGGAAGGCCACCACTCCTCTATCTTTGTCCTCTACCATCCCAAAATTTCTCAAGGGGACAATTATCTAGTGTTGATAGTAATTTTCAAAACCAAACTCCCAAAAGGTGTCTATATACTTGTATGCAAGGAAATATTGCATGTGGCTGTATATATTATGAAATGGTCATTATGAATATGCAGTATAAGTAAGATACTCTAAAACCTTGCCCCCTATTGACTTGCTACTTAGCAAAGCTGAGTGTTTTGGAAATTTAAAAAGCAAATTAATCTGCAAAAGGGATAGCAAGGGCTTCCATGTGATTCTCAAGTATAACTTTCAATTTACAAGTCTTTTATCCGTCCTCACTTTTCATCTTCTCTCCTTTCCTTCAACATCATTTGAATCTCAGCAGTTGCATTAGCATGAAGTTTCTAAAGAATTGCCTAAAAGCTTCCAAAAATAGTACAGAACAGTCTACTTGGATATTTTCAGGTACTTTGAAATGTGAGACAATAGTCTCTGGAGACCTGCCATAGGTGCTAAGGAGGGTGAAATTCAATCAGCTCAGGGTTAACCTGAAATAATATGTAGTAGTAGTAACAGCAGCAGTAGCAGTAATAGTCATCATGTTGGTCACTGTACATTGGTTGTCTTACTAAATTCTTTTGACAACCTGGAAGCCACATTTTTAACAAGTGGTACTTAGGGGTTGAACCCAGAGCCTTGCACATACCTTGCAAGTGTTCTACCACTGGGCTGCACCTCTAGTCCCCTTTTTAAGTTTATTATTATTATTATTATTATTATTATTATTATTATTATTATTATCTTGAAACAGGGTTGTGCTAAATTGTGCAGACTTCTTCTGGTCTCAAACTTGTAATCCTCCTGCCTCAGCCTCCTGAGTTGCTGAGAGGACTGGTGTGTGCCCCCACCCCCAGCATAATCCACTCTTTTAAAAGCTGAAGAAACTGGCTCAGATTTATCAAAACCACAGTTAATACAGGGCTGGGATTTAGCTCAGTTGGTAGAGTGCTCCTCTGCATTTTCTGAGGATCCAGGTTTGATCCCCAGTACCACAAAAAAAAAAAAAAAATGGGAGAAGGATGTGGCGGTCCACTCCCAAAAACAATTCCAAAAGTCAATCATTGAAAACCCTATGAGTCCAACCCAGTTCGACAGCACCTAACAAAAACAACAATAGCAGTAAATAAATAGTAGAGGCACGACTGAACCTAGTTCATTCCACCCCAAAGTTTATGTTCTTAGCTACTTCTCTATGTTGTTTCTAGAAAGACTAAAATCATGCTTACTTCCACTTTGCCCAAGAGCTATGCTGAACCCGCTGGACCGGGATTATAGGTGGTTTTACCCACAGGTACTCAAGCCGCAGTTTATAAGAAACCAACAGTAGACAGTGAAAGCTGAAACACTGATTCAGGAGATCCACCCACACAACTTGAAGCAGCATGATGCAGCGGGGATGTTACTGTGACAGAAGGACACATGAGCCCATGTTGTAACTTGAGATCGGCTGATTCTGAGTGGAAAGCACTTTGACAGCAGTGAGGGAAAGGAGCAAAACAAAGTGACAAATGACACCAAATAGCAGGCAGAACGGCTTATCTGGAAGGTAGCACAGGCAGGTTGAGTGCTACACTCATAACCTTGGGCATTATCAGCACTCAGATAACTGCAAGTTATAGGGTCCCTGAAATGTCAACCTCTAGGTGAATCACCATGTACTATGGGCTCACTAACACTAGCAAGCATTTGTTGTTCACTGGGCCAGGTGGCTACAAAAAAAAAAACAGAATAACCATCTTTTATTATTTTTAACTAATGTCTACAGACATTATGTTAAAGTCAGTATGTTTCAATCATTGGTTTCTGTCTTTAAGGACCATGGAATCTAGTGGAAAGATTATAAGCAGTTACTGGGATCTATAAAAAAACACATTAGTTTTGTCACCTAATATTCTCCAAAGACTTGTAAAATCATTCCCATATCAATAAGCTTGGAATTACATTTATTATTGTGTAACACAAACTGCCAACCACAGCAAAGTAGGCATTCATTCATTCATTCAGCCATTATTTCTTCAGTCTCTAGTAAATATCCTCCTTGGACATATATTTACAGTCATTCTAGGGCAGGGGGGAACATTTTAAAAATGCAGAAAGATATGTTTAATTATAATGTGTTTATGGCTACAAGTTCAAGATGCTATGGGAGTGCAGTACAGGAGATTGAATCCAGGTCTAACTGCGCGCCATTTAAATCAAGACTTAATTGGGAATTTGGCCCTTGTTCTGTACAAACACAAAGGTGAGAATCTTCCATGCAGAAGCATAGTGTATGAAAAGCTCCTGAGGGAGAAAGTTGGGACTTTTCATGAGTGAGAATATCACTAGAGCAAGAACAGAGGGAAGAAAGAGAGATCCCAGATGAGGCTGGAGATATGGATCATGAGGGAGACCATTGTCAGTCTTATTCCTTATTTCATACTTTAACAGTACTGAGAAGTCTTATGAGGGATGTTAACCTGGGGTGTGATGTAATAATTTTAAAAGCCAGGCATTCTTCCAAGCCCCTTACATTGTTAACTGTACAACCCCACCAGATGGGTAATCTGATCATCCCATTTGTACAGATGGTAACATTCAGCATTAGAAAATTTCAGTAACAGATGCCAGACAGCCAGCAAAAAGCTGACCTGAGATTCACATCTAGGCAATCTGACCCCAGAACCCAGCCAAACTGTGACCTGACATTGCTTCTAATGAGCAGCTTTATGTTTCACAGGGCAGTGGGTTGGTAAGCATATTCCATCCATATTTCTTCAGTTAGACTTCCGTTTGATGTCAGCAAATGAGACTAAGAATTAGAGAAGAAATCACTGGGCATCTATCTGCCCTGGGTGCATGCAGCTGGTAGAGGTGTTTTTACAAATGTGAGCTTCACTACCAGAAGTACTTTCTACAACTCTTAGACATTTTGCCCTTAAGAGGTTCTGCAAAAATAGGAGACAGTCCATATTTCAGCACCTTCCATCAAACTGTCATATACCTTCTTCACATTTCCTCCCATATGGCAAACCTAAGATTAATACAATCTTTACTTAGTGAAAGTTTTCTCCTTTCACTTACCTGAGCGTCCTATATTCTGCTCCTGATATCATACTCTCATAATTTTAATGTGAGATGCACAAGGTCAAACCTAGAGCTTAGCCCCTTGGGTGGTTTTGAATCATTCAGCAACTGCAGCCAAACTTTAATGAAGGCTGGAAACACACTGAGCTTTCACTTCTCCTGTATCACCCACTACTTCCCTTGCAGTAGAAAGGTGATAATCGCCCGCATGAAGATGTGCCTTTTCTGAACTTCTGCATAAAACTCTGCCCCACCCAATTTCTTCATGTGAAAACAAGGAAAATATAGTAGAAGTTAGTTGTTTAGTTATATTTACTATATTTCTGTATATGGAAAATCTAGGGACTATAGATACATAACTGTAATAAGAATACACACACACACACACACACACACACTTTGTGCACTTTGGGGGATTGAATCCAAGGCCTTGCACATGCTAGGAAGGTACTCTACCACTGAGGTAAGTCTTGAACACTGCAAGAAGTATATTTTAAGCATTTTAGGCTCTTAGAAGTGACTGTTTTTTAAATATCATTCTTCAACAAGAAACATACCCACAATACAAACACAAATACAAATTTTTCTCCTTTACACCAAAAATTATATATACATACAATATACATAGGTACATATATATAGAGAGACATAGATGTATATACATATATAAATATGCATGTGTATTTGGAGACAGAGAAGAGTGTTTCAATTCTCCTTCCCTCTCTGATTTACTCATTTCCCATCAGAATTCCTCCAAACAAATGACATCTGTTATTTTCTTATAGACATATTCATATATAGATAGATAGATAAATAGATATAGATGGATAGATAGATAGAGATCGATAGATAGATAGATAGATAGATAGATAGATAGATAGATAGATAGATACACACACATCCTTCCAGAGATTCTGCAGGGCTATACAAATACAAATGTATATTCTTAATTTTCCTTATTCTTACACAAAAGTGGGCATACTATATACACTACTCTGTGCTTGCTGTTTTCTACATCATAGTGTGAATATTCAACAGAGAAATTCTTCATTCTTTCTTTTAACCAGTAGTGACATGAGACTATTAGATGGGTCACTAGTACAACTTAGTCAGCTTTCTGTCACAACAAAATCTGTGAGATTATAAACTTACAAAGAGAAAAGGCTTATTTTAGTTTTGGAGGCTTCAGTACAGGATCAGTTGGTTTCATTGCTTTAGGTTTGTGGTGAGGAAGCGCATCATGGTGGGAGCAAGTAGGGGAGCTAAACCATCATTGTTTTGGCCAGGATGCAAAAGAGAGTGAAGACAGGGCTGGAGTCCCACAGTCCCTTCAAGGGCACACTCCCCGATTGACCTAAGAGCCTTCCCTTGGGGACCCATCTCTAAGGGTTCCATCACCTTCCAAGAGCAGTGCCCTGAGGACCAAAGCTTTAATACATGGACCCTAGGAGGCCATTCAACATCCAAACCATAACAACTACTGAGGAACTTTGTGTTTGTTAGTAGCTTTATTGAAATATAATTCACATATTATACAGTTGACTTTTTTTTTACAGTACTAGGGAGCTGAACCCAAGGCCTCACACATACTTTTGCAAGCACTCTACCATTGATCTGCACCCCAGCTCTTTTTTTTATTTTTTATTTTGAGACAGTCTCACTAAATTACATAAGCTGCCCCTGGCCTCGAGCCTGCAATCCTCCTGCCTCCACCTCCCGGGTCTCTGGGATTACAAAGTGTGCCACCATACCTAACTTACAATTGATTCTTAAATTGTCCAGTTCAGTGTTTTTGATATATTTTCAGAACTATATAACTTCACTACAATCTAAGTTTAGAATATTTTTATCATCACAAATGAAACCTAATGTGCTTAATAGTCAATTCCCATTCATTCTCCCAAACTCTCTCCTTAGACCTAACGAACACCAATGTACCTAATATGCTTAATAGTCAATTCCCATTCATTCTCCCAAACTCTCTCCTTAGACCTAATGAACACCAATGTACTTCATATTGCTATAGATTTGCTTGAGGTTTAGCTGAGTTGTAGAGTGTTGCTCTGTACTCTCTAAGACCCTGGGGTCCATTCCCAGCACCACAAAAACAGGAGAAGGGTGTGGCAGCCCACTCCTGAAGCAATCCTGAAATAATCAGCCATTAAAAATTCTATGAGGGTCACTATGAGTCAAACCCTACTTGATGGCACCTAACAACAACAATAAGGCCTTCAATTTAAATGGAATCATACACGATGTGGTCTTTGATCACTAGCCCCTCTCACTTAGTGTAATGTTTTCAAGATTCATCTATGTTGTATCATGTATCAGTATTTCATTGTTTTTATTGTTGAATAATTTTCCATTGTATGGATGTAACACATTTTATGTATCCATTCATCAGTTGATAGATATTATTATATATTATTATATATTATGCTATATGTTATTTCTTATTTTGGCTATTATGACTAATGCTTTGATGAACATTTGTGTTCAAGATTTTGTATGGAAGAATGTCTTATTTCTCTTGGGCATATACATAGGGGTAGAATTGCTAAGTCATATAGGCAATTCTATGTTTAACATTTTGAAAAACCATCAAATTGTTTTGGAAGGCAGTTAGACCATTTTGTATATGCACAAGCAATGTATGGGGTTTCCAATTTCTTCACATACTCATCACCACTTTTTATTGTCTAGCTCTAAGTTATAGCCATCCTCATATATGTGGGATGGTAAGCCATGATTTTGATTTTCATTTCCACAATTACCAAAGATGTAGAACATCTTTTCACATACTCCTTGGCTATTCATATGTCTTTAGAGAAATGTCTATTCAAATCCTTAGCCATTTTTAAGTTGGGATATTTGTCTATTATTGAGTTGTAAGAATTTTTATATATTCTGGATAACAGTCCCTTATGAGATATATGACTTGCAGATATTTTCTCCAGTTCTATGGGTTTGTCTGTTCTCTTGAGGGTCTCATTTACAACATAAAAATTTTAGTTCTGCTGAAGTCAGATTTACCTATTTTTCTTTTGTTGTTTTTGTTTTTGGTATTTGATCTAAGAAACATTTCCCTAAGCCAGCTTCTTGAAGAGTCACTCCTATATTTTCTCCCAACAGCTTTGCAGGTTTACTTATAGGTCTTTGGGCCATTTGGAGTAGATTTAGATGTTTCATCCATTTTAAAAGAAATTTGGGGTATGGTGTGAGAAAGGAGTCAACTTCTTCCTTTTGTATGTGAAAATCCAGCTCTCCCTATGCATTTTTTTGGGGGGAAATGCTTTTTTCCCTTACACTGTTTGGCATTCTTGATGAAAATCAGTTAACTATAAGTTGATTTTTACCTTCTCAATTTTTATCCCCTTGATTTATGTCTATCCTTAATGCTAGTACTATGTAGTCATAATTCCCATTTATTTGTTGTAAGCTGGGAAATAGGAAGAAAGAGTTCTCCCATTGTATTCTTCTTTCTCAAGATTTTTTTTTTTTTTTGGTTATTCTTGACCCCTTGTGCTTGAACAACTTGACAGTTTCCAAAAAAGCCAAGCAGAACTTTGTCAGTAACATACTGACTCTATAAACCAATTTACAATATATGCCATCTTAACAAAATCACGTTCTCTTTCCTATGTGTATGGGTGGTCCTTCCATTTATTTAGATCTGTAATTTCTATCAACAGTATTTTACAGTTTTCAGTGTATAAGTCCTATCATTGTTTATTCCTAAGTATTTTATTTTTGATGGTATAAACGGAATAACAAGTTTATTTTTGACTTGCTCATTGCTGGTGCATTGAAATATTATTGCATTTTATATACTTATGATATATGCTATAAACTTATTTACTCATTTATTAGTTCTAACCATATTTTATTGATTTCTTAGGCTTCCAATGTGTGAGATTATGCCATTTTAATTCTCCCTTTCAAAAGTAAGGATATTTAAACTGTTTTTCTTGATTAACTTCTCTGGCTACAATGCGTAGTAAAATGTTGAATAGATATTGGTATGGTAATAGATAATAGATATGGTAAAAGCAGATATTCTTGTCTTGCTCCTGATCTTCATAAGAAATCAGTCTTTCATCATTAACTATGCTGTTATCTATTGGGTTTTCAGAGATGTCATTTATTAAATTGAGGAATTTACCTACTATTTCTGGTTTGTTGAACACCTTTTACCATAAAAGGTTGTTTGATTTTTGTCAACTCTTTTATCTGTGTTTATTGAGATGATCTCCACTTTGGCTGGGAATAAAAGTCTTGAATCTATATTTTGTTCTCGTGATCTACTAGTCCTCTCTCTGTGCTTCACAATTCTTCTTATGTGCCTTCTGTTCAATTGTAGCTAATGTTGAAAGCCTTAAGTGTATACTAGAATCAAAATACCACATCCTAGTATGACTGAAAATGGAGTATGAGGGGTTTAATTTTCCTCTTCTTATATGAAAGATGTTGACTTTCTCAAATAAAACCATTTTAGTTACCATTTCAATAATAGCTAATAAGGTACACAAATTCTAGTTTGTCACTTTTAAATAAGATAAATTTGAGACCAGAAAGGAATTTATATATATATATATATATATATATTTTGATGTTTCTAGAGTATAACTTGTGGAAGTTGCATTCACAATTGTATACTTAATGAACCTTGCTAATATTTTGAGTATTATTCTACAGCTGGGAAAATTTTCTTGAAGTTATGTGGCCATCATCATCATCATCATCATTGACTCTGAAATGAGGCATCATTGACTCTCAAATGAGGCCAAATTCACTATTCTTTGGGATGATAGGGTTAAAAATAATTTGTGAAAAAAAAAACCTAAGATCACTGTACCTTCTTTATTTTCAATCTGGTCACTCTATCCTCTAATTCCTCTCCTCCCCTTCTATTTATTATTGAGGAATTTGGCTCCTGTGGCCCCAAATGAGGGCGCTGAAAACTCTCTCACACCTTCCAAGTCATTTTCCATGTAATTCACATAGGCATAACTAAAAGTGGATTAGAGAAGGAGTATAGAATAATACTTTATAGCATATGCTTTGGAGTGACACAAAGATAGGTTTTAATCTTAGTTTTATTACCTAACTTTGAGCAAGTCACATAGTCTCTGTTTCCTATTTGTGGTATGGAAGTTATCCTACATATATTAAAGTCTTGTTGAGAGTTGAATAAGAAAATGCATTTCTTAGACCAGTGCCTGACACTTTGACAGTCACTATTATCATTATTTCTATTATATCAGTAACATATTCCTATTATGATTATCATTTATAATGAGGAAAAGTTAGGACCCCATTCTTTCCTTCCAGCAGCCTGTTTAGTATCTCCTCTCCCTTGTGCAAAACTTTTGAAGGGATATGCCAAGCTTGAGCTGTTATTGACATTTTGATTATTCAATATTCACTGAGCACTGAGATGGTTCAGCACTTGTGGGAACAAAGAAGGAATGAGGGCAGCCTCTCCCACCAAAGGTTGAGCAGGGAGCTCAGAACTGGCTGGGTATATGACTGAAAATAGAACATCCAAAAAGATCATCTGGCCAAGCGTGATCAGGGCTCCCAGGAAGCCTGTGGGGGCTCTGACTAAAGCAAGTTATTTGACTTTTAATCAACTTAACATTAGAATTCTCCAAGGCTTCCTGGATAAGATGCTAATTTCTTCTAAAGAGACATGTAATGTTCAGGAGCCCATAACAATCAGGTCTCATCTCATGATGTCAGCTAGAAAACAGACTTTCCCCTTTACATAAGGCAAAACTCAACTTTGAATAAATACCCCTGCCAAACCATCACTTTCAGAGACTTGACAATCCTAGGGGCTTTACAGCTTTGCTACTCTAGTAATATTTCTCCTGGAATAGATGCTGGATTGCACTGTACTTTCCAGAATCTCCCAGTCCTTGACCTCCTCTCTTTATAATAATTGTTGGAAGGCCAAGAGGATAGAACCTGTCTTCTCTCACTAGTTAATTAGTGATAAGATTCCATCCTAAGTCTGATAATTGCTTCTTTGTATCATTACTTGCTTCAGTCAAGGTAAATGGCATTTGGATAAGTCTGTGTCCATGTTTCCAAAGTGAGTTAAGCAAGACATTCCTATTAAAGCACTATGTTAAAAACCAGAGCTATTTTGTCTACCATATTGACAAAACGTCACCCTAGACCCTCTACTTCAACTTCTGTGGAATTATCTTGGCTTACCAGACACAATGCCAGGCACATGAAAGCTGCTTAGTCCATGATGCTGAACTGAGCACAGCAGTCACAGCTATCAGAATCATTTCTCAGCTTCCATGGGTTTGTATTTGCCAACTTAGCTCCACTGAAATTTTTTATAAACTGATGATCAAAGAATATTACAAGGAGATATCAATAAGCAATTCTCCATAAGTTGACAAGCAAATAGCAGTCTGAATAGGCAGACTGTTCAGCCAAGCAAACAGGCAAATGTGTGTATGAATATGTTTGCTTTAAATACTATGGAGGTTAAGGGGAAGAAGGACATTTATACTCAAATGGAAATTGATTGTGTGATTTCTATAACACATTGGCATACAATAATTATCACAGTTAATAGAAATAATGATAACTGCTGAGTATATGATGGTTTCCAATTCTCAAAGGCCTTTTGCCCATAATATCCCAACTGATCTCCACAGCAGATGAAGGAAGTAAGAAGGACCAGGAGTCTTATTCCCATTTTATGTTTGCAGAAACAGAACTGGAAGTAACTTACAGTGACAGAATTGGCCACATTGACACCTATCCTGTTACACTTCCTACCACCTGTTCCCAGCTGCTTCTGACACTCCACTTCCTTCAGGGTTCAGTCAAAGATTACTAAATCCACTCCTATGATATTTTGAAAGTTGGCGCCTTGTGTAACATCTCATTCAACAAACTATCCAGTGATTGAGTAGATCCTAGGAGCCATGATGGATTCTTGGGGAGAAGAAAATGCTAAATAAGATAAAGATCACTGCTCTTGAAAAATGCAAAATTGAGCTGGGAAAGTCATAATTATAAGCAAATATTCTTGTGGAATGTCATATGTGCCTAAAAAGTGTTAAATAAGAGGGAAGAGGGAAGATAAACTCTACTGAGTGTAGAAGTCAGAGGAGCTTCAGAAAGAGTTGATCTTTAGTGGGACTTTAAAAGATGAATAGGATTTTTCAGGAAGAGAAAGGAAAGCAAGAGAAAAGAAGAGAGGATATTTCATGTAGGAAAAATGAATGAATTCTGAGAGTCATGAACAAGTATGGCCTACTTGTGAACAGATGAGTAGCTCCCATGTCACAAGTTTAAGATATTTGAGAAAAGCGATAACAGATGAGACTGCAGAATAAAATGACAGCCAGATGACATGCTGAGAAATCTAGTTTCTAATCCTATGTGTTATGTATATTTTTAGAAGTTAATTTTTTATTTTATATTTCATTGAAAAATTTAGCTAAGTATAGAAGAACTGAAGGGTAAAAGAGAACAGTGAAATCACAGAGGCAAGACTAAAGAAAGTATTTAACACTCCTAGGACTTAGGGAGTTAATAGGACCCAGAAGCTTGGAAGATTAAACCTCCGTGGTGCTAAGACCTTTCCTCTGGGGAGGAAGCACTGATTGGTTGATGCTGGTGTTTTAGCCTGAAAAGAATACCATAGAGCTACAATTCAACCTCTGAGGAAAGACAATAGCAAGCTGATATTCTTCTTGGAGGAGGTGTGATGAGGCTGGTTCTAAGGGTTGGGCAGACTGCATACTGGACACAATGAGGGAATGATGATGAACTGTGCTGCCTCGGTAAAGAAACATCGGGCCTATGCTGATTGCAAGAGGACCAAGCAGGAAGCAAAACAAGAAAAAAATCCCTTTTTCTTCCATCTGGGCCTCTGATCTCTCCACTAGGGCCTCCTAATAAGGAGCAGCTAGCAGAGGAGAAAGATAGTTAACACCCCCCTGCCCCAGCATCATGAAGCCAACTATAAATAGATGAGAGAGCTGGGATCTGGAGCTAACAGCTTAATAACAGACATAACTAGGCAATCATTCTTTCATTACCATCTCTTCATTCTCCTGGATGACTATTTCACTCTTGCTGCTCTGGTTTCAAATTCCCAATGCCTCCTCCTTCCTTATCACACTCAGTTGATGGCCTTGCTTTTTACTTTCACTGAGAAAAATGAAGCAATCAAAAGAGAATACCAGGTTGCTGCCACTGTTTCCATCCATCTACCAGCAGAATTGTAGATATTCTGTACTCTGCTTTGTGTATAAATATCTTCTCTAGAACCAAGCCCACTGCTTGTGCCCTGGATTTTATGCTTTCTTACTTTTCACACACACCACTCCAACAATCCTCTCTTCTCTAGTATATTTCTCCTGGAATAGATGCTAGATTGCCCCCTCTTATTAAAAAAGTGGGCAAGCTTTTTCAAGAGAACTGTAGTTTTCAGAATCACCCAGTACCCATCAATATTCCATGTGCTTTTCCGCATTTCCCAGTTCTCCTTCAGTTATGTTGGGCTATATGATTGGTTTGGCCAGTGGACTCTGGGCAGAAATGAGAAGGGTCAGTTTAAGAATACTATAATATACAAATGCAAGATGCAGTTAAAGTCAGTGTTTTCTCCTTTTCTATCCTTCACACTTCCCCCATGGTGCAAGTTATAAGATGGCAGAGCCTCCCTCACTATGGATAATTGCAAGTGATTGTGTGAAGCTGACAAGCCAGCTATTTTTGTAACTTCAGCCTAGACTTCTGAGCTATACACAAACCACTGTTTAACCTCTTGTTTGTTTAATAACTCAAATTGTTTCATGCTAATCTCTCAATCCTGTCCTACCCCACAGATATCCTTCTCTCTAATCTTTTCCAGCTCTGTGTCTAAGATCAATCTCAGCACTAATATTCTAAACCCAACACTAACACCCATATCATTCTCCAATATTTGCTATGGTACGATGCAGACACAGACATCTCAGTAACTAGAGAAGGAAAGTGCAGTGAAGTACTTCACCAGTTCTGGAATAAAACAGGAAAAATACATCAGAAAATGTGATGAATTCCATGATTTGGTGCACCTGAGCAATACCTATATGAAAGATATTTTTTAAGAGAGAGACAATGCAAGTATGTTTATTTCTCAAAGTTGATGCCTAACAAATGAGTAAGAGGCCTTTTCAAGACCTATAGAATTTAGCAATTCAGTGTTTTTTACCATAATATGAATACAAGTCTTCTGAGTTAGTATCAAATGACACGAAGGAATAGTGGACTCCCGGACACTCTTCTTGACATGTAGTTAGTTCATCAACAAGTATTAGTAAAATGAGCTGAATAAATGAATTGAATGAATAAAAAGCCTTAAGGTACAGGATTAGAGGCTTTCTGCAAACTCTGTTATTGAAGTGTCTCTACTATTGTGCAGTTATTTATAATCCAGTGAAAAGACGTCCATAGTTCAAAAGGATACATAGCAAGTTCTAGGGCATTTAAAAGCCACTAAAATAATTTACAATAACAAGAAAAGGAAAAATAAGTTCAGATCCTCATCAGCTGTGTTGAATCAAACTGCCGACTTCAGAACTCTCATTTTAGTCTTCCTGAAAAACTAAGAACCTTAAAAATCCTCTTTGTGGTCTTATGTGTATAAAATACTTGAGATTGAATAGAAATAGAATTTGCTTCTTGTTTATGAATTACTGAGCCATGAGACTGAACCATCCTTTCCCCATCCAAACCGATACAAGGTGCTCAACTGTGTGAGAAGGTGGAAGTCAGAAAAAGGGGCTTCATCTTTAGGGCTATTAATTATTCATAGAAAGTATTGCTGTAAAGAAACTCCAACATGTAGTATTCTGAATTTTCTGATCATGGACTTTTGCCATTTCAGAGGCAATTTTGGAATAGGGAATAGGACAGTAACAGATTCTTATTTGTTAATCTCATGTCTATGCCAAATAAAATCTCTTCTTCATGTCCAAAAAAATGGGGAAGGGGATTGAAAAGAAACAGGACATCGATTTATTAAATCCCTACAGATTCCCACTTAAAGATGCAATTTCACTTCAAACACTGCCCTAAATTCACATTTGATCCTGATTCCATTGTTTAGGTTAATTCACCATGGTTTATGATATCCTCAGTATGACTGGTGCACTTTCTTCTTCTACAATACCCCCAAACCCCTGTAAACTCAACACATCTAGGAAAAAAGCATTTGATGGTACCCATTGGACTGTGTACAAAAACCATATGGTTTGAATGGCTGTAAATAGGACAATTATGTTGTTAGCCATTGGGTACCCCTTTGAAGAAAGGAAATACAGGGCCATTACATTGATACATTGTCTTCAGGGCTTGATTGACATCCATGGAAGCCCTACAATTCAGCTTGATCTCTCCCATTACTTCCTGGCCTCCATGGTTGGAGAAGCACAAGTTTGTTTTCTATAACCATCAAGGGCTATCACTGCTTCTGACCATCATCCTACTCCTTCATGGACTTTCATGCCCATGACAAGGATGACTTCAAAAGAGCCTCCCTATTCTTACATTATCTCCCATTTCTCTAAGCGAATCTTCTCCCCAAATGGGGTCTTTCTTCCAAAAAAGGTTGAGAGTAGAACAATAGATTCTCATGGTGTCCTTCCTGGTGTCAAGGACAACATGTTCCATCATACTTTTGATGATTTAAAAAAATGATGACTTAACCTGAACTCTCTTTTTCCTGATTTTATTCTAAACAACATACATTAACATTTTAAAATAGAATTTAAACAGGTGCCCTGTAACAGAATGACAAGCGTTAAGTGTGAAATCTGAAATTTAGGAAACTGAACCACATATGGTCACTTTTTTTTCCCTTTTTTAATATCCACCTGCGCTGGCCTGTTAAGTGGCCTCATCACTGTCAAACCAAACAGGACTTGTAAAACTTGGGAAGTGGGTATTCAAAGCCAACATTTGCTTAGTGCTTTTAATGATTTCTGTAATTAGTCATTCAAACAGATTGTCCTGTGATCCAAAACAGGGAATGCAAGGAGCTGAGCTGAGAAAATCATTTCCTAAAGGCACTTTAGAGCTAATTGTGGAAAATGAGGCTTGTCTCTGTTCAGCGTTCTCTGGATCATATTTCACTGGATGGAGATGGAGCTAGAAAGCAACATCCTCCAGAAATCTATAAAATGTATGTGTCTGGGAACTTTTTTTTTAGACACCAGAGTGCTAAAGGTCTTTGTTGCCTACCAAATTTTAGTATAAATTATTTGATGAAAATTTGACATTGGCAACTTAGAAACTAGAAGAAAAAAACAGGCACCTGGTTAGCCTGCGCAGAGAGAGAGAGAGAGAGAGAGAGAGAGAGAGAGAGAGAGAGAGAGGTGTCAAAGCAGTGTAGTGAGGTTTCACAGGAATAAAATAAGACCTTGGGGAGCTATGACTTTGCCTTTGCCTTCATGGAATTGGTCAGCTGTACTTTTTGTTAATAAATGTTCTTTGAATGGTTAATTCAGTTTTTACCTCAAAGATGAAAGTAGAAACTTTCAGAGACAGTCAGAAAGGGACTTGACTGTTTTAATTAACCTGATTCCCTCATTGAGTATTGCTCTCTCAGTAAATGTTTTTATCTCAGCAAGTCTCAATTGCTCCATCTTAGAGAAAAGACTGCTTAATTCTCACCCATGTTTGCCCCTCCCTTGAGGTAGTTATGTTGGTGACTCAAAAGCTTCTGAAAGTTGGGATGATTTAAAACTCTGTATTTGTCTCATAAACATACATATTCACTTTTGTATATAATAAACAGAGGTTAATATGCACTGAGGGTTGACTATATCACATGCGCAGGTCCAACCCTTCTGATTGTCCCAATTTATTAAATACTCATAGGTCTGAATGGGAAGATTTCACTGCTTAGTAAATAGAGGACCAGAGCATTTAAGTACGCAGCTCGAGGTCACAGAGCTAATAAAGGGCAGAGCTAAGATTCAGGCTCAGACAATCTAACTTCAGAACTGATGCTCAATGTATGAACACTCTCTCCTTCATGTACTTCGAATTCCCATTTCCCATCTGTAACCAAACATATGGAGCACATAAATTTATTTAATAGGCCCTAACATCACCATAGAGCCCTAGTTGAATCTTAACTGGGTGTTAGATGATGGAGAAGCATATTAAGGATGGATGTGGCAGTGAAGTTGACCTGCTTTAGGTACTCAGAAGAATAAGGCATGTTACTTTGAAAGACATAAAAAGTCATTGATGTTTTGAAAGCTGAGAGAATACGATGCCTTGAAGTAAAGAATTCTACTACATTATTCCACTCACTTCAATGGCCTAAAGTTCTGACCATGCCAAAGAAGGGGCAAAGGAGAGTCAGAGCTTCAGAACTGACAGGCAGCACATGAAGTCCTTTGGTAACATCTGAGTTTTCATCTGAAAATCTTTAAAATCCTCACTGTACATTGTCTTGTACTTTATCACGCAGACTTTTCAACCTATCTGACTAAACAAGTAAAATTTCATAGAAATAGTAGAATTAACCAGAAGCCATTGGACAATTCCTTTGGTTGATACCCCAATCTTCCCCTCATGATTACCTGGCATTCACTACATTTCTGACATAAAATCAAATCCAACTATGATTTTTTAAAAGGAAGTAAGAGCAAATAATTGCTCTAGAGCCTGCATGTTTGCCAGACCATCTGGTCTTCAGGGCCCTGTAGGGCTCAAAATACAGAAATGCGGAACCATTCATTGGTCCTTGAGACAGACGAAATGATTTGGCATGAACTACCCCATCCATTCAGAAAGACAGATGTATCAGGAGACATTAGGAACCTGAGCATCTCTAATTCTGGTTTCCTAAATGTGATCACTGAGGTGGGGGACAAGTCTGTTTGTCTCCACTAAGCAGGGGCAGCCATCAGCAGAACGAATGCTAAGTAGCATTTCAGCAGTGCTGACTGATTTGCACAAGTGGCATTGATGTGACCTCCTCCATCAAAGTCAATGTTTTCCTGGCCCTCAGGATTTCAGAAAAATATAAATGTAAATGAAAAATAATGACAAAGATCACCTATAGCCCCAGAGTCATTGCTTCAACAATTGCTAATGCCTGTCAGGTTTCTAGCACTCACCTAGAAGCTGATGACATAAAAATCATCTAAGACCTAAGGACTGTTCTTTACAACATTTACAATAATAAATTTGCAAAATTATATGATTCTTTAAATCACAGAATGGAGGTTTTCTTTGCCACATGTAGTTTGCTTTTCAAATAAAAAACTAACAGACAAATGTAGGTGTGCCCTGAGCAACATCTTTCCTTTGTCTAGAATGATCTGCTCTTCATCTGCCTTGAGAATCTCCACATATAATTCAAAGTTCAGCATGGCTATCATCTCAGTGACAGGCAATCTTGACTACCAAACCCTCTCAGCAATCCTCTTCATTTTCCCCTAAGACTCTACCACACCTCTGCAATCCAAGATGCTGCTGTAGTTATCTGAGTATTTATCTGAGTCTCCTCCTTGGTGACCTGCTGCTGTTGAGGTTCTTCCAGCTTCTGGCTGTACTTTAGAGTCATCTCTGGGTAATTTAAACAGATACAGAAGTCCAGTTCCAAAAAAAACACACTAAGTCTGGATTTTCCAGACAGTGGTCTGCACATCTTTATTTTAATTTATTCTCTACAGGCAGTGTGAGTTACAACCAGGGCTTAGAAGCATTCACTGCATCTGATTTCTCTTTATAGCTCCAATATCAAGCACAAGGCCCAGCACAAAACAAGTGCTCAGATTGTGCTTATAGACTAAATGAATTAATTGCATCTACTTTATTCCTCCTTGTAGTTTAATTACAGTGGCACCAACTTGGAGGATTAACAAAAATGTTTTTGTGTGCTCTTCTTAAAGATGTCTGAGTCTCTACAACAACATTCTTGGTTGATTCCCAGGGTTTAAGTACTCTGATAGGTGGAAATATTTTATTTTGAATATTGACCATGAAATTTTAATAATAGGCTAATAACCTATTAACAGTTTAGAATTTTTAAATAAAAGAGATTTATTATCGAAGAGTGACAAGGAATAAGATTAATTATAAAAGGACTCTGTATATCCATGCATATGTCCAAATTTAGACTAGGAAAACTTCCAAGAAATGATTTATTCTAAGGTGTATAATCATATTTCCAACTTCCTGGTGGACATTTACACCTTCTGACTTAAGATATTCAGGATGGAACTTCTTATTTCTTCCCTCAAACAGATCTTTCTCTTTGTCAGAGGTAAAAGCTGAAGTTTAGAGAATGATAAGATGGTATTATGTAATCAAAGACTCAGAATGATAGAATCCTGTCTTGACAATTGCCCCTCTTCTCCCTAGGAATCTTGGGAGAAGAAGATCTACAAATAATAGAATACAAATTAAAATACATTTGATTAATATCAGAGTCAGGATCCAACAACCCAATGAAATGTTCCATGGTTTGAAACACACCCCTTAGGCTGGAGGCTGAAGTAAGCCAACATTTCTTTTCTATTTAAACCTAAGTTGTGATATAAGCGCATTCAGTCCTCTCTGTACAAAGAGGGGACAAGAGGGCAAGATGGGGATACATCTGCAGAGACAGTCTCAGTCTAAGTAACCCACTCACTTCCGGGTCCACAGGCGTTGGAAAGAAATGGAGAGAAATCATGCTTGGGCCTGGCTCACAGACACACTCTACCTAGTGGATTTGCCAAGGGGGCAAGAAAGAAATGAGAGCATATATCCCTGGCTGTAAGACATAGTGTCTCTGTGTAGTAGCAAAACTTAGCCTAACAAATGTCTTGTTGTTGTTGTTAGGTGCCGTCATGTCGGTATCTGACTCATAGCGACCCTCACAGAGTTTTCAATGGCTGACTGTTTCAGGATTGCCTTGGGAGTGGATTGCCAGGTCCTTCTCCCATTTTTGTGGTGCTGGGAATTGAACTCGGACCTCAGAGACTGCAGCGCAGTGCTCTACCAACTGAGCTAAATCAATGCTAGTCTCAGCCAAATCGTATTAAATACTCCTGCTTCCTTAAGGAGAATCTGGAAACAAAGTGGGCAGAGGTGGATCTAGCATGAAAGAAGCAGCCTCAAGTTGTCTCTTTTTATCCTCTTGCTTCTTGTTCAAAGGCAGCCATTCAAACTCTGCATCCCCACAAGCCAACCAACTTCCATTCTTCCTGTATGACATATAAACTCTGTGCATGTGTGTGTGTGGTTACAAGTAGGGAGGAGTTCGACTGGTAACTAGTGGGTGGGGCCCAAGGATTTATTCCCTGTGATGTGGATAGGAACCTGCGACAACAATGTATGATCCAACCCCAAATACAAATAATGCCAAAGTGGAGAAATCCTGGATTGCAGGGAACATTTACAGAGCATTCACTATTTACAATACAAAGAATCTTGTTCATTCTATTTAATGTCCCATGCAATTCTGATAGAAACTCTTGGGTGAAAATTTTCAGATGAAGAATCTGAAATTCAGAAGAATTGAGAATCAGTTCAAGGTGAGAGATCGAGAAGGAAGCACATAGGGATGGAAACCATGTTTTCTAATCTCTCTCAGTGTTCATTCCTCCACCAGCTTTCTGTTTCACCCATGTGTCTCCATCCCCCTCCTTCATAATCCCATTGCCAATGGCATAACCCAGGTTCTCTGGAGGCAGGCTTTTGGGAAGGTCAGCCCACAAATGTTTTCAGTTAGTTCAGACTTCCTCTTGCCTTAGTCAAACCCTTTTGTAGACAGGATCAAGTTCAGTGGTCCTTGTGAACAGATCTTCCTATGCAGGGATGGATGGGATACATCAAGGAAAGACTGTCAGTTCTTTACTTTTAAATTTAACATTTTATTCATTCCATTTTTTTTTTTTTTTGAAGAAGGGAGACTGGTCTTTTGCATGTTCTTCTGAAATAATGAGTGATCATCGGTACAGACTCCCTGGTCAAAAAAATTGTTCAAAGAGAACTCATAGGTGAGCTTTGGGACAAAAGAGATGTAGCTTTCTGCCTTGGCCTTGCCTCTCTCTCCTGCTTCATGTCCTTCATGTTCTTTAACTCACCTTCTTACTTAGTGTACCCTTGATCATGAGGGCTTTTCTCAATTGCACTAAATTCTTCAGGGTGTCCACTCAAGTTCTTGCTTATTTTAGAGCATGGTTCCTCCAACAATTCACTTGGTTAGCACCTATTCTTTTATTCCCACCTCAATCTAAATGCTGTTTCCAAAGAGAAACTCTTCATTGACCTCCATCAATCTAAACCAACCTCTCTTCTTTCACATCACTTCTGATACCTGACTCCCCCAGAAAAGAAAAAAAGCTCTACAAGAGCCATGGTTTGTTTCACTGCTACAGTTTGAATCGTCTCCATCAAACTCAGGTTGAAGTTTAATTTCCCTCATGAGTTACTAAATGGGTAGAAACTTAATTTGACTGTGATATTTCGTAGTTAATTATGGTCAAATGAAACTGTAAAGGTGAAGCTCTAATCCAATGGGACTGTGGCTTTGTAAGAAGAGGAAGAAAGACAAGAGCTAGGATGCTCAGTGTCTGTCACCATGTGATATTCTACACTGCCTTAGGTTTGCAGAAAGCTCCCACTAACAAGAAGGACCTCACAGGATGCAGTTGCCTGATTTCCAACTTCCCAGCTTTTAAGCCACAAGCCAAATGCACCTTTTTTCCTTTTAAATTACTATATGAAATTCAGGTATAACAACAGAAAGCAAACTAAAATATCCACTGATGCTCAGCCCATGCTGCTCTTGTTAGGTACCTTTGGGTCTGGACCAACTCACAGCGACACTATGGACAACAGAACAAAACACAACCCAACACTGTGTCATGCACATGATCTTTTCATGTTTGAGCCCATTGTTGGAATCACTGTGTTTCTTCTCATTTTAAGTTGTGCCACATCAGCAAAAGGAGGTCTCAGGGGCTTTACCCCATCCCTATCATTAAGGTCCACTCTAGTTTGAAGAGACAAGTCTTTCCCCATCATTTTTTGAATGCTGTCAGCCTAGGGGCCTCATTATCTGACACTATATTTGACAGTACTTCTCTGCTATTCATAGGGTTTTCAATGGCTAATTTCTTTGGGAGTGGGCTGCCAGGTCTGTCTCCCTAGTCTTAGTATGAAAGCTCAGCTAAAATCTTTCCACTATGAGTGGCCCTGATATTTGAAATACTGGTGGCATGACTTTCAGCATCAAAGCAACGCACAAGCCTTTATAGCACAAGCTGACAAATACATGGGGACTCAGTCCATAGTTAGCATCAAAAATATTTTTTGAATGACTGAATAAATAACATTGGTGAAGTTACTTTACCTTTTTGAGGCTTATGGCCAGATGTATAATAATGGTATTAATTCCAACTTCTCAAAGTTATTAAAATGAAATGAAGTGACTTATCTAAATAGCCCAATAAAATAATTCAACAATAGTTATCATTGTTATGTGCCTTTAAGTCAGGTCTGACTCATAGTAGCCCTATGTACAACAGAATGAAACACTATATTGTGCCATGAACATAATGATTTTATGTTTAAGCCTATTGTTACAGACACTGAATCAATCCATCTAGTTAAGGGTCTTCCTTTTTTGTGTTGACCTGCCACTCTTCCAAACATGATGTCTTTCTCTAGGGATTGATTCCTCCTAACAACATGTCCAAAATACATGAAATGCAGTCTAGCCATCCTTGTTTCCAGGAGCACTCTGGTTGTACTTCTTCCAGGACAGATGTGTTGGTTCTTTTGACAGTCTATGGTATATTCAATATTCATCCCCAGTATCATATTTCAAAAGCATGAATTCTTCTCCTGCCTCCCTTAGTCAATGTCCAGCTTTCACATGCATATAATGCAGCTGAAAAATACCATGGCATGAGTCAGGTATACCTTCATCTTCAATGTGACAATTTTACTCTTCAACACTTTAAAGAGGTCTTTTGTAACAGCTTTTCTCAATGCAATACATCTTTTGATTTTTTTGACTGCTTCTTTCTATGGGTGTTGATTGTAGAACCAAGTAAAACAAAATCTTGCAAAACCTCAATCTTTTCTCTATTTATCATGAAGTTGCTTATCGATCCAGTTGTAAGGAGTTCTATTTTGTTGGTGTTGAGGCACAATCCATACTGAAAGCTATGTTCCTTGATTTTTGATAGTAAATGTTTTAAGTCTTCTTCACTTTCAGCATGCAAAGTTATGTTACTTGTATAACAATGGAGGTTGTTAATTAATCTTCCTCCAATCGATGCTACATTCTTCTTCATAAAGTCCACATTCTCAGATTATTTTCTCAGCATATAGATTGAAGAGGAATGGTGAAAGGATATAGTCCTGTTTCACACCTTTCCTGACTTTAAATCAAGCAATGTTTTCTTATTCTGTTTGAACAACTGCCTCCTGATCCATGAATAGATTCCTCATGAGTACAATTAAGTGCTCTGGTATTACCATTCTTCACAATATTATCCATAATTTGTTGTGGTCCACACAGTCAAATGCCTTTGTATAGTCAATAAAACATGGATAGACAGCTCTCTGGTATTCTCTGCTTTCCACCAATATCCATTTGACATCAATAATGATGTCCCTAGTTCCATACCCTCTTCTGAAACCAGTTTGACTTTGTGGCAATTCCCTGTTAATATACTGCTGCAGTTGCTTTTGAATGATTTTTACTCAAATTTTATTTGTGTGTAATATTAATGAAATGGTTCAATAATTGGATCCTGTTTCTTGTGAACAGGCACAAATATGGATCTCGTGCAGTCACTTGGCCAGGTAGCTGTTTTCCAAATCTCTTGACATAAACAAGGGAGCACCTCTAGTACTGCATCTGTTTGTTGAAACATTTCTATTGGTATTCCATGAATTCCTGGAGCCTTGTTTTGTCAGTGCCTGCAAGACAGCTTGTACTTCTTCCTTCAGTACTAACCTCTTGAAATGGTTGATCATCCACCAGTTGTTCTCGGTATAATGACTCTGTGTGTTCCTTCTACCTTCTTTTGATGTTTCTTGAATCATTTAATATTTTCCCTATATAATTCTTCACTAAAATCATCAAAAGTGAAACACATTGCATCAACATTGACATTCTAGGCATCAGTGAGTTGAAATAGACTGATATAGACCATTTTGAATGGGATCATCATATCGTCTACTATGCAGGGTATGACAATTTGAAGATAAATAGAGTTGCCTTCATCATCAAAGGGACAGCCCAACAATAGTTAATGTTGCATAAATATTATCAAAACCTGAGCTTTCTTAATTCTTTGACTAAGTTACTTTCCATATGACATGGGATAACTACTATCCTTCTCTGTGCCTCCTTGTTTTCTTGCATTATTAAGTTGTACTATATAAAAACACTCAAAAGGCAGCAGTTTCATAACTTTTTTCACAGAGCTTTTATGTAAAGAAGTAAAACATAATTCAATAGTTTCAGACATAATGCAACATAATTTACATGCAATATTGAGTGGAAAGTTGTTTCTCACTTAGTAAATGGTTTTGTTGATAAAATCCAAAATATGTTGCCCCAAGTCATATTAAGGATCGGGGAAAGAGTCAGGTTCTAATAAATTCAGATTCTCTTTTATTTCTGATGAAGTTCTTCTCACTTGCTTCTCATGCTTTGGAGAAATTCTGTGATTCTTTGTCCCTGTGACTGACCCCTAAGAGGATTTTCCTAAATTCAACTTTACCTCTCATTCTCAGAATGCGTTTTTGGAGGGAGGTGAATCTTTTATTGCATGTGGTTACAAAAAGCTGTTATTTCAGCCCCAGTTAAGAATAATGTATCCATATATTCCTATAATTGAACACAGCTACTGGTGAGTATATAATCCAATTGACTGATGGATCTAACTGCATCTTCATTCATGGTGGATGGAGCTAAATAAAGAAGAGTAAAATGTGCATTGCACTGTACCACAACTTTCTCAAATTTCTTCCTCTGGCTGCTGATTTCTTATGTTCCATAAACTGCACGGCAGCATATCATGGCATTTCAAACAGAGGAAGCTGACAGTGTGACTGAGCTAGTCCCGAGGCTCTTTACAGAAAAGGCAATCATAGTCCTGGTCAGCTGGAGATTCCATCTGAATAGTGAGGGAGTGCACAGTGAAGCTGTTGCTGAGGGCTCGAGCAATCGCTGTCCGAACAACCCGCCTGTCCTGGCCAGCTGCTGTTAATAAAGAACCATGGGGAGATTAGCACTGCTGGTACACACGGGCTAGTGCTGACTTCAGCTTCAAGTGCTTTGTCTTGGACTTAGAGTGTGGGGCACAGGCAGAGCTTTCAAAAGCTGCCCTGTTGGCTCTGAGGGTCAGCTACATTTGCACTCAAGGCAGGGGACATTCTAGTGCAGCCAAGTACTCATCATTATGAGGATGCTTCCCATTCAGTAAGCTCTGGAGTCTGGCTCACCTGGAAGGTGAGACAAGCCCTGGAAGGAGCCAAGACAGAAAGATTATTTCTTATACAGCCCTGCTTGCCAGACCCCAGGGATCTCCGGGTTGCAGCCCTTGGATTTGATTAGAATTTATATCAAGGCAAATGACAGGAAGTAGGAAGCATTTAGAGCTCCCCACAGACTTTTCTTAGAGCAGAAACCCTTACTGCCATCCTTTTTCCTGTCCCAAATACTATCAGGAGGCTATAAAGTCCCCTCGATAGTAACCTGACTGTTTACTATGTTCTTCCATTTGCAGTGAAATATTTGTGTAGTGGATGCTATAGATTCCCTGAAGCCAGATCTGAGTGCCTCAGAGAAGATGAGGATATCTGAGAAAGTGGAGCCCTCAAATGACTGTCCCTGTTGTTCATGGCCTCTGCCTGTAAGTAACTACTTGAGTTTGTTTGTATTTTATTATTTTATTTTATTTTTGTAGCCTGAAGTGTCATCCTTGGCCTCAGCTCTCACCTGGGGTGGTGGAAGACCTCTTACTTCCTATTTTTCCCAGCCCTAGAACATATCATGGACAAAATCACCTTCTACTTCAAAATGTAGTTTTTAATATAAACCCACTAGCTGGGATTTAGTTCAGTTTGTAGAGCAACACTCTGTCGTCTCTGAGGCCCTGAGTTCGATTCCTAGCACCACAAAAATCGGAGAAGGATGTAGCAATCCACTCCTGAAGTAACCCCAAAATAATCAGTCATTGAAAACCCTGTAAGGGTTGCTATGAGTCGGATATGACTCAATTGCACCTAACAACAACAACATAAACCCTGTATCCTAAGAACTGGGGCTGGGATTTAGCTCAGTTGGTAGAGTGCCACTCTGTAGTCTCTGAGGTCCCTGGTTCAATTCCCAGCACTGAAAAAATGGGAGAAGGACATGACAATCCACTCCCTAGGCAATTCTGAAACAATCAGCCATTGAAAACCCTGCGAGGGTCACTATGAGTCGGACCTGACTAAGGCACCTAACAACAACAACAACATTCTAAGAACTTCCTCTAAAGGTCACCACATTTTTCACTGTCTTGGGAAGGACTTACCATAATTCCCACCAGTACATCTGTTAGCTTGTTAGAACTTTAAGGGCTAGGCTTGTGTCTCTTCCCTTTTCCAATCTTCAGGGTTAGGCAAAGCAACTTATACACAGGAGGTACTCAACTGAGAATTTTTGTTGTTGTTGAATTCAATCCCATTATTTTGACTGTGAGGGCACCAAGCCAAACAGGTGAAGTTGACTTTTCAGAGCCCAAAGCTTTGAAGTTGGTGAGGCATTTTAGCCCTTTGTGCTGTCCCTCCTCTACCTTCTGTAGTCAACCCTGAGGATGTCATTGGGATCATTTTTGCTATGACAATGTTAATAAATGGGCTGGTTTTCAAAGAGCTTGGGTAGTGCAAAAACACTTTACCATTGTTTTGACAAGCAATAGACATCAAGGGAAGCTCTACAAAGAGAAATTACTGACTTTTCAGGACAAGGACTGAGTCCCATCCAGGGTGTTTACAAAGCTCACTGACCTGTAGCCACATGAGCTGAGAGAATCACTTGGTTCATTGTTAGAGACCAGATATGCAGGCTGTGCACAGAGACCACACCATCAACTCCTAAGATGAGCTCTTTCACGCCATTGTAACTCAGGCCCTTTGGTACACCTGGAAAAATGGAAGATAAAATGGGAGATCATTATTACTTAACTAAATACATCTCCTTGAGATGGCTAAATGTGTGTCAAAATCCTCACTGAAACACCAATTTGCTTCCCCTTTTGTAGTTTCATACTTCAAATGTTTACAAACCAGACACTGTGAGGGGTTTTATCATCTATCAAAAGTTCACAGACAGGTTACTTGCAGAATTTACTACACAATAGCCAACAACAGTAATTATCCTTAGTATAGTATATTTCACTAATTGTGCTTTTCTTCATTATTTGTACACACACTCTGGAAAGAAAAATGAAACAACATAGTATTTGGCATCAATAAATTCTGGATTAGCATTTTGACTGCAACCATTGTGAATTTGTCCACATCACGAAACTTTCTCTGATCCTAAGCTTATTTATAGTGGAAAAGAGGTGGGAAGAACATTATGTCAGTCAGAGTTATTAAAGGAGTAAATCACCTGTTCTTTATAAATCAGAATGCTATACAAGTGATGGTTATCCAACAGCTCACTTAATGAACTGTGTTAATAGGAGATCCCAATACTGTAATATCATCTTATTGTTTAGTTTTTAAATTTTCCATTATTTTACTGCATTAATGTACATTCAGTATCTGGGTCACAGAATATAATAGTTAGGCTGTCACCTTTGTTTCTAAAGGAATAGAGGGGGCCACAAAGGAAGGTGGGAAGCCTGGCAGCCAATTAGCTGTTCTTTTGGGCTGAAGGAACTGGGAGTCTCCTGCCCAGGGAAGAGAAAGCTAAGGGATGGTGATTACTTTTCTCCAATGCTACACGATCTGTCATATAGAAAATGAGGGGACATGAAAGAATAAGGACAGTGGCTCTGGCTAGCTTCAGAAAAACAAGCAGAGACAATGATTGGTTAGAATAGTAAAACCAGTATCAGCAAAATATCAAAACTAATATTGGGTTAACATTTATGAGTCCCTGAGCAGGTGTACCTTACATACTGTCCAATTTGGCTACATGCTCAATAATTAGCAAAATCTCCCCTAAATCAGACAATTAAATTCTGATCTTTAGATATGGGGCCCAGAACATAAGTATTTGTTAAATACTTCCCAGATGATTGGAATGAGCATCTAGAGCCAAGATCAGTCTACATAAAGAAATAAGGAATCCATATCCTTGCTATTGTGAAAAGCGCTGCATTGAACATGGAGATGCAGGTGTCTCTGTGGTATGATGACCCATCTCCTTTTGGGTAAATTCCCAATAGTGTTATAGCTGGGTCATATGGTAGATCTATTTTTAGTTTTTTGAGGTACTTCCATATTGATTTCCACAGTGGCTGCACCAATTTACAGCTCCACCAATAATGTAAGAGTGTTCCCTTTCCCCCGCAACCTCGCCAGCATTTGTTGTTGTTTGTTTTATTGATCTTGGCCATTCTTACTGGTGTAAGGTGAAATCTCAGAGTGTTTTGATTTGCATTTCCCTAATGCCTAGGGATGTTGAGCACTTTTTCATGTGTTTCATGGCTTTATCGACCTCTTCATTTGAGAACTGTCTACTCAGTTCCTTTGCCCATTTGTGTATTGGGTTGTTTGGTTTTTGGGGATTTTTTTTTCTTGAGTTCTTTATAAATTCTAGTAATTAGACCTTTGTCTGATGTATAAAATGCGAAGATTTTTTCCCATTCAGTGGGGGTTTCCTTGCAAGGATATGGAATCAACCAAAGTGCCCTTCAACAGAAGAATGGATAAAAACCTATGGTACATATACACAATGGAATACTACTCAGCAATCAAGAAAAATGAAATAAGGTCATTCACAGCAAAATGGATGGAATTAGAGAAAATTATTTTGAGTGAACGAACACAAGCTCAAAAAGTAAAACAACACATGTTCTCACTCATATGAGGGAGCTGATTCAAAATTACAAGAAGGAAAAATCCTATTCAAAGGTCAGATCATAATAAAAGGGGGGGGAGATAAGAATGATGTCAATATAAAAGGACTAGAAATAGTGTGTAATTGTTCTAACAAGATAAAAACAAAGACCACTACAGGAAAAGTTTCTATCTTAAACAGAACTGGAACCCAAGAACATATAGAAAAATACTACTAAGTAAAAGATAGAGAAGACTTAGATGGGAAACTTAGATGGGAAGGGTGGGAGGGGGGTAGCATAGGGGAAGGTAAGGGGTAACCTATATGAATAATGTTTGTCAAAATGCATATATGGAAATGTCACAATGAAAAGCATGTCAAAATGAATCACATTAAGATGTACATTAAAAATTTCTAATAAAAAAAAGAAAGAAGGAATCCTAACCCTCCCTTTTTTCAGGACTTAAGAACATTATGAACAGGGAATTCATTCCTTAGAAATAACTAAAAGTTTTCTATAGCTTGAGTTTAGTTTGATGCCACTTCAATATTGTTTCATGAAAGTAACAAAGATCTGGTGAACATGTTCTTTTACACTATGAGCAGTCAAATGTTCAAGTACTAGAAGCAAATTAAAGGAGTTCTTGCCTAAGACTACATACAGAATGCATATGAAACTATAGGTGTTATATTCTGATAATAACACCAACAACAAATCATTATTGAGGGCCTACCATATGTAAAGTTTCTGCTAAACACTTTAATGATAATAATTATCAATTTAGTAGCCCTACGAGCTTTATGGGCTAGTTATCATTGTTATAATTCCTACTTAATTTGGGGAGAGGTCCTGGGGGTTAGAGAGGTTAAGAAAGATCGCTAAGGCCACAATGGTAAGTTGTAGGGCCAGAGATGTCAGACTCTAACATCCAACCTCTGAGTATGAAGTATTATGAAATGGCAAGAGTTTCAGCATTGTATTAAAAATTGTCTAGTGTGTTTTCTGTTTTAACTGACGTTTTGAAGACCCAACGCCATTCCTCTAGGACTCTTGAAATGGAGTTATGATTCTACCAAGATTTGGCTTTTGTTTCATTTATCTCTTTTCTATTATAGAGAACAAAACCCATCATTATTAATTTTACTCTAGGAAACAAGGCTGACAGGCAAGAAGCTCCATTATGTCCTAGAACCTTCTTTCACTGAGGGGGAAAGTATCAATGCATCCACAAAAAAACCCACATTGATGTTAAAAAAAATTTTCACAACCTAACAAATACACGAAAAAATATCCAACATCTCTTAGAATTAAAGGATTACATGTGAAATCAATAAGATATAATATTTCACCTATCAGATAAGAAAAGCATCATTAGTTTGACAGAATCTACTGAGGATGAGCTAGGATTTAGCTCCATTGGCAAAGCGCTGCTCTGAAGTCTCTGAGGTCCTGAGTTCGATTCCCAGCACCATAAAAATGGGAGAAGGACGTGGCAACCCACTCTCAAGGCAATCCCAAAAACAATCAGCCATTGCAAACCCTATAAGTGTCGCTATGAGTCAGACACGACTCGACGGCACCTAACAACAATAACAACTGAGGATGAGGATATAAGGAAATGCATATTTTCATATACTGTTGGTAAGAAAGAAGTTGATAGGGTATCTTTGGTAGAAATGGCAATATCCATCCAATTTTAAAATGCACATAACTTTTGAAATAGTAATATCGCGTCTAGGAATTTTTCCACAAACAAATAGATGTTAACATTGTATGTGTGTGTATATATATGTTGTTGTTAGGTGGTGTCAAGTCAGTGTCCAACTCATAGTGACCTTATGTACATTAGATGAAACACTACTGTTGTGCTTCTCTGCTATTCATAGGGTTTTAAATGGCTGATTGTTTTGGGGGAGTGGGTTGTTGGGTCCTTCTCCCAAGCCTACACCACCTGGTGTTCCTAGGCAGTCTCTCATCCAAGTACTAGCCAGGTCTAACCCTGCTTAGCTTCTGAGATCTGAAGGGATTGGACACCACAATGCTATGGCTTCAGGCATATGTGTGTGTATATGTGTGTTTGTGTGCGTGTGTGTATCTATTTAATGTACATGCACAATTACACCATTGTTTATAATGTCCTTTGTAAGCAAGTACATACATACAGTGGAGTAACTGCAACTATGAAAAAGGATGAGGTGTATTTAATTATGTGCTGGATGAAAATATCTTCAAGTGAAAAAAGGAAGATATAGAAGAAAACTGTGAATAAATAAATAATTTCACAGATATACACATATATCTTACCTGCTTATAGTTGTATATATATGTTTATAAATGTATGAATATTTTTGGAAAGATATATGTCAGCTTATTACTAGGATTTATCCTGAAGAATGAGACTATGAATTCAAAAGTAGAAATATGGGGAGTTTTTTTGTTATTATTTTACACTTTTTTGTATTATTTTTAAATTTTACCAAATACAAGAATTATTTTATATTAACTTAATTTTAAAACCTATATAAAAATTAAGTGTATTCCAGAAAAGAGTCACATACTAGTAATTAATCAATAATTAGCTAAGAGAGGCCAGTCTCTGCACTTTTCTTCAAATAGATTAAGAAAGATAATTGCCAGCTAAGAGCTAAGTGGAATATAGTCATCTTAAATTGCACACCAATTCATCTCTCATCTCCTTTTAAGTTGATAATTTCCATAATAGCAACAACAGCTGCAGATCAACACTTGGCTCTCAGGAAAGAAAATGGATTCATATGTGACTTGACAAACCAAAGATTCTCACATTCAGAGCCAGAAAGTTCATTTGTTACTCAGTCTGGAAAATGGATGGTGGACATTTGATTCCTTTATCCAGTATATCATTTGCCAATAATGACAGAGCCCACAAGAACAGAATACTTACAAGTCTACTTGGTAGTATAACTGAAGGCAACAGCACTCTGAGACTGTCTGCCATGTGTTCAATTGTGCTGAGCAAAAAGAAACATTCAACCAATGTTTGGTTATGTTCAATCATCTGGATGTTTAATACGTTGCACATCTCTAGTCCTGATTGAATTTTCCGAGTAATATTCCCTGAGCCATCATGTAGGAATCCTCAAGTGGTATGAAAAGATTAGTCCTGTGATTCTCAAAGTGTAATCACTGGACCAGAAGCATCAACATCTTGTTAGATGTTAGCTGTCACTTCTTTAGGCACCCCCACCTCCACAAGATCTATTGACTTAAGAACTGTGGGGATAGGCCCAGAAATTGCTGTTTTAACAAACCCCTCAAATGACTTTGATGCTTCCAAAGTTTGAGAACTGCTGACTTTGTCTAACAATGGTTTTAGGCCAAGTCCTTCAAAAAACATTTTTTTTCAGTATATAGAATAGAAAATATGTCAGTTGTATTAATTGCATATAGCCAATATTACAATGATGATTCACCTTACAAATAGAATCAAGTACTATTTGTCTATAACATGCTTTATAAGCCGATCATGTCTAATTAAAAATCCAAGATTAGAAATGTTCCAAGTTCCAAAACTTTATGAGTGACACAATAATCCCACAATTGGAAAATACCACTTATGACTTCATTTAATGGGTCTCAGGCAAAACGCAGATGCACTGAAATTATTGTATAAAATGATTTTGGGGTGATGTGTACAGGGTGTATATGCAACATAGATGAACTTCATATTTAGATTTGGGTCTCATACCCAAGATATCCCACTGTGTACATGTAAATGTTCAAAAATCCAAAAATATCTGAAATCTAAAATATTTTGGTCCCAAGAATTTTGGAAAAGACTATTCACCTAAGATAACATCATGGTGACTTAATAGCTCTCCCATTTTAGCTACCATAGAGTAGTTTTCCTGGTAATGAAGGTGAATTTGTACTAATCAATTCTCTCTTGTTTGGTCTTTGAAAAGTGGTCAGTATCCATGGCTGGCCAGGGCTATGGCTGCGGCATGTGATGAAGAATTAGAGATTTCTTGGTATGAGTATAAATACACAGTACAAGATTCATCTCCCCACCCTAGCTTCATTTATTTACTATGTTCTACTCAACCAAAGAGCTAGTTGAGAAGTTATATTTAACAAGTTCCTATTATATTGTACACAGTATACCTTAAAACTCATCTAATTGTCTCAACAACACTGCCCAGTAGATATAGTATTCCTAGATTTGAGTTGAGCAAATTGAATTTTAGAGGAGCTCAGGGTCTTGTCTAAAGTCCTACACCTAGAAACTTGCAGACTACAACTCCAACTAAAGTTTGTCTGAAGCACAGACCTTTCTCTTTCAACCATATACTATGTCTCTCAGAGCTAACTCTACAAATAAAGACATAGCTTGGAAAGGTCAGTGTCCAGCAGTTCTTTAAGTACTACTTTACACCAAATGAAAAGAAAATCACTAAAGTGCAGAATGGAAGGAAGAGAGGCATCCAGTATGTTTTAGGCATAAGAATTTCTTAATAGTGAAGCTTATTTCTGTCATCCATTCCTAATTAATTAGAGAACTTAAGGAGTCAGACAAGCTAGAAGAGTAGTCAGGACTAGACTCTGGCTATAGGAAACAAAATGAATAAGCATGAGATCCTACTTCATAATAAAAGCAAGTCAGAAACATGACTTTCTCAGCTGACCACTTTCCCCCTTTCCACAGCCATGTTAAAATCCCAGACTTCTTTGGAGAAGCTGCAGTTCTTCTCTGTGATTATTTGGAAATTCTCTTTCTCCTCTCAATAAAGTATAGCCCCATGAGGACAGAGCTAGTCTCTGCTTTCCTTGCCTCTGTAACTCCAAGTTCAAGCACATTAGCTAGCAGTGTCAGAACTCAGGGAGCACTTGCAAGACAAATAAATAACAGGTCACCCTAGTGTTCTTGTACTCTGAGATGCAATCAGACCCAAGTGTTCAGTTATAATACTGCCTGACAGACAGATTTTTCTTGTCTTTTTAAATTCTTTTCCCAGTATTCTTAGGGATAAATATATATTTTTGAAATATCTCCCCCAAATACTGTATTTAGTATTTGTACTTACTGTTTTTACATTGTGGGGTATCATCTAACAATTGCTAGAGGTATTTGAGAATTAACCTTGATTGTCAACGTGATTAGGTTGAGAAGTGTCTGGGAAATTAGTAAAGCACACCTCTGAGTGTATCTGTGAGGGTGTTCCCAAAGAGGATTAATCCATCCTGGGGGGAAGACTTATTCTTAATGTAGGGAGCATCATCCCATAGGTTGGAGGCTTGGGTGAATAAGAGGGGAAAAAAAGAGAAAGATAGGAAGGAGATCACAGTCATACCCTCTTACTCTGCTTACTGACCCCCCACAACATGAACTACTCTCTGCTGCCATACCCTCCACTCCAGGAGAGACTGAACCCTCTGAGACCATGAGCCAAAATAAGTCCTTCCTTCCTCAAGTTGTTTTTGTCAAGTATTTTGTCATGGTAGCAAGAAAAATAACTAATAGAAGGTATAAATAAAAGCCAGTTCTTTTAATCTGTTCCCAATATAAATGAATATCAAACACTTATTTTCACAAAGATCCCTTTCTGTTTAAATCTCCCTAATAATACAGATTAATGTGCTACACATCTTACAATGATCCTCTTGTGACTGAAAGGAAGAAAAAATATTGATCCCAGGAAAAATAATGAAATTCCTCCTACCTTCCATGAGTAAGATGGAGAAGTCTTTTAAGATCATAACTGTGCTAGCCAAAACCAGGATGGAAAAGATAAATGTGCAGATTGGGTCAGCAATTTTGTAGTCTGGCTGGAAAATAAAACAACTATGGTTAACTTAATTCTTCCTTCCCATCAAGAAAGCCTGGCTAATTAAATAAGCAAACCTCCTTCTTTCATTCCTTCTCTGTCACCCATATACCCTCTTGACTCTTGGCATTCTAACCAAAGGTAGGATGCACTTCCAGAAGAATCAATCCTTCTTTTTAGTTTTAAATTAATAGGGACAAAAGAATGGGGATGATCAGACAGGTCAGACATGGTCTCAACATAATTTAAGAACTATAGTAGAGAAGTATTCTTAAGTGTTCTCTCAAAAGGGCAGAGTTAACTTTTCTCAAATTAATACAAGTACAAAGTATGTGATGCAAATATGCACAAGGATGCCTGCACCATCTGATGCCTTTTCAGCCTAAATTATGATGAGAAACAGAAAAGATATCACTTTCAAAGCTTGCATATAGCCAACATATGACTAGCCCTTGGTCTTGGCTGACAGGAGTTAGTTATTTCTTTCCCTCCCCAGTATGACACATGCTGGAGGCAGGCATATTTGATACATTCCTAAGCGTGTAAGCCTTGATCTCTCTCCCCAGGAACCCTGACATCAGAGTGAAATATATGCCCTAGATGAAATTTATTGCTACAGAAAAGTCTGTGTTCCTTCTAAGAAATTCAACATCGACCTAACCTGGACTCTCAAAGTCCACTAACCCTTACAATTTTAATTATGTTTGCCTTAGACTTGAGACTTTCAAGAAGCCTTTTGCTACCTGATTTCAGATATGTCTTTGCAATTTTTACTTATATGTTTTCATATTTTAGGAAAAATAGTAAATAAAGTATCCCTACAAATTGGCCAATCCCAATGCAAAAAGACGGAATTAAATGTTCTTCTCCTTTTCCCACTACCACAACACCAACCTACTTATATTAGTTCTTGGTATAACCAGATAGAGGTCTATAGTGAATATTTATTTTTTTAGGGACAGAGACCCGTCTGTATTTCCACTTTGCACTACAACCTTGCTTTGGGGAGAAACAAGCCTCTTTTGCATTGTGAGCAATATTGGCAGGATAGTAAGTCAGGTCCTCTACCCTCTCAAGCCAAACAGCAGGTACAAGATCCAGACAAGATCAATTGGATTCCCCTTCCCAGAGATGTGAATCTTTAGCAGTGAAAAGCATTGGGTTGCATTTATTTCAGCATGGTGTCCAGGACAAAGCTTATATAGTTTCCGAGATCTAGACACCAAAATTTGCCCTTATTTCTATTTTGATTTCTGTCCTGCAGTACATTCAATAAATTTCAGGCAGTAAGTACATTTTTTCCAGAGATCTTTTCTGTTGCTTTCAACCTAATAACCCTAACTTGTTCATGTGCTCATTTCCATCTATCTTAACCCTGTATCAAATTGTTGTTGTTGTTGTTAGGTGCCGTGGAGTCGGTATCTGACTCATAGCGACCCTCTGTACAACAGGGGAAACACTATTGTCAGTGCTTCTCTGCCGTTCATAGGGTTTTCAATGGCAGATTGATTTTTTTGGGAGGGGGTTGCCAGGTCCTTCTCCCAAGCCTACAGCTTCTGGTGTTCCCAGGCAGTATCCCATCCAGGTACTAACCAGGCCTGACCCTGCTTAGCTTCCGAGACCTGACCGGGATCGGATGCCACAGGGCTACAGCTGCAGGCCCCTGTATCAAAAGGAATGACATTTTTGAAAGACTGGTAATCCACAAGATAAATATATAGGAATTTAGGAAAGATTAACTGAGAATTTAGAAAAGGCTAAGGTTTCAGGCTTTGTTTTAGCTTTCCAAAGTAGTTTGTACAGGTAACACAGGTTGTTGATATTGGTGGAAGGTCAGCTACCTAATCTATGCAATTACAATGATGGTGGTTAAACTCAAACACACTCACCTTAAAGTAGATAATAAGTGCACTAATCAGCACACTGATGCTCTGAAATACATCTCCAAGGGCATGCACGAAGGCTGCTCTGACACTGGCATTAGCTTGCACTCTCTTGTGATTGTGTCCAAGACTCCTCTGATGCAAAACCATAGTTAGCCTGAAAGAGAGAACAATGTTCTTGGTACTCATGAGACTAGCTCTTATAAACTTATGCAGCATTAGGAAGAGGTGGGCAATAGCATGCATTATCCAAAATGGCTGGCAGTTAAAAATGCTGATGTTTTAAAATGTACCATTGTGGACTGACATTTGAACACACATATATCATAGAATTTAAAAAATTTCACACAGGATGAATTGTAAAAATTGGCCTGTTTTCTTATTTATCCACCCAGTGCTACTCTGTTTTGTATTAAGCTGGAAACCCTCATTTCTTTAATAAAATTTATACATTTGACAATAAGATGGAAAACTTCATTCATTTGCTAACTGCCAGGCTGTGGGTTAGGCTTAAACTTGAGCTTTGGTAGAGCCTGATTAAATGTACTGGTTTCAAATGTAAAAAGAAACAGAGGGGGAGAAGCAGAATAAGAGGTAATGCATTTCATCAAAATTGGGTTTTTAAATCTTACATTTTACTTAATTTTTTTCATTTCCATGAATATTTGAAACTTTAATATTTTCCTAATGGACAATCATGGGAGTACTATGCATATGCTATATGCAGTTATTCATCCAGAGACAGAAATGCATTATTATATTATAAAACCTCTTGAATATGTACATACACATATATAACACATCGCAAAGTTTAGCATCTCTTTTCCAAGTTAAAGTGATAAAGTAGTAGGCAATATAAATTATGCCCCTGATTATATGTATCGACAGTTTTACGAGGTGTTAGACCAAAGGTAAAAAAATCAGAGAAGTTTCATTGATGGCCAAAAAGGAATGTTTTTGCCTAGAAACTCTTTCTGAAAGTTTTGGAAGAAAGATTAAAAAAAGTAAAACAAACTTCTTTTTTGAGGTACTATATACCTCAGTCTTTTTGCAAGTAAACAGTCTGTTAAATCTCAGACTATCACCACGAAGTGGAATGACTGCTATTTAACAAGGTTTGATCATTCCAGAATACAGTTTTCAGATTGCCAGTGTTTGGGTAGAAATTCACCATCAACTATAAGTTATCACTAAAGGTTCTCTAATAGCCTGATATATCTAGCAGTTAGGAGATATTCTTCTAGATATGTCATACATACCCATCACATTGTCATTCATCCTTTTACTCATTTCATTTTTAAAAAGTGAAAAAAACTTACTTAGGAAGTCATATGCCAGGGATTATTGAAAGATTGGGCTATAAAGTGAGTGAAACTAAATGTGGTCTAGCTTTGTTTTGGAGGCAACAGTGATTAAACACATATGCTCTCTGTCTCTCTCAGACACACACACACACACACACACACACACACACACACACAAATGGAAACTTCTGATTATAATATGTCTGCTAAGAACTGGTATTGTAAATGGTACCAACTGAGGAGTCTAATTGAGTTAGAGATATATAGCAACTGAGTTAAATTCAAAAGATTATGCTAGAGTTAAGTAGGCTGAGGGGAGGGAAGGGTTCAAGCAGTAACACTTAGTCTACAATAGCCTTAAGGCTCTGGCGGTAACCTCCATTACAGAATTCCTTCACAACTTCTACTGGAACTTTTTGTCCTGATTTTGAGTCCCCAGGGAATAGATTTATTCCCAAATTGCAGTTTTGATATCTCTACATTCAGACAGCACATAATCTAGAAGCACTTGAAATTTACAATCTCAGATTTTGGAAGAAACATTCTAGTCACTCAGCACTTTTAGCCATAAATAACTACCTGCTTACCACAGGGAAGGCAGAGCTTTTCAGTTCCCTTGTATTTCTAAGCATAAATAGTCATTGCAATGTTAAGGTCAATGTTCAAAGGCAGTTGCAGTAAAAAGAAAATTTGGGTGGCATCTATTTTGAAAGCCAGGCTCCATCATTAAGGTCTCTGACTAATGCGGTAGTTGGTTGGGTATATCCTTCATCTTTGTGCAGCATCGACACAATCTACATGACTTATGACTCTCAGGAAATTATTAATTCTTTCATTCTTCCTGCTGCCTTGAGAACATATTGTTTTCCTTATGCAAAGATGATGTTATTGACCCCCAGTCAGCAGGACATGTACTCTGGAGTATTTATCTCCTAGAGATGATAGATTTGCATTGATCTGCCTACACTCTTTCTTTCAGTGCCATTGTGAAGCACAGTTTCAAGTTAACTGGTAGAAGATAGGATCCTGTGAGAGCAGATCAACATCCATTCTTTTAATTATTTTGCTTAGAGATTTTGAGCAATAGTTTACAAACTGAGAGGCAGGGAACTAAGGTCAAGAGATAAGATTCTGAGAATGACTTGAGGGGGCATTTTCAAACCTACATGCTAGTTTATACTCTAATTGCAGAGATTCAATTATGCTTTCTTATAAAACCTGCTGTTAAAACCACCATTCTTCTATCACCATTTTCTTCACTTACATGTAAAAACCTACCCCATGTCATGTATCAAGTTGTGTTGCAAGATAGGTGGATAATGAAGAGAGGTACAAGTTAAGTATCCCTTATCTGAAATGCTTGATACCGAAGTGTTTCAGTTTTTGGACTGTTTTTATTTACTTTTTTTAATGCTTGAATATCTGCACAGATTTTGTCAGTTAATCATCCCTAATTTGAAAATCCCAAATCCAAAATGCTCCAGGATCCAAAAACTTTCAATATCAAGTTGGCATGCCAAAAGTTTCTGATCTCAGAGTATTTCTGATTTTAGATTTTCAGATTAGGGATGTTCAACCTTTATACGATCTTCCTTTACTGCTACAACAAATTACCCTAAAGACTTAGTGGCTTAAAACAACACAGATTTATTATCTTATAGTTATGGAGGTGAGACATCTAAAGATAGTTTGCAGGATGCATTATTTCTGAATGCTCTTCAGGGAGCAATATCTTGTCTTGCCTTTTTTAGCTTCTTGAGGCCAAATACATTCTCTGCCTCCCGGTCTCCTTCTCCATCTTCAATGCCAGTAGTATAGCATCTTTCTCCTCTTTGACCTCCCTTTCTTCCTCTTTCCAGAATCCTGTGGCTACATGAGTCCACCTGGAAATCCCAGCATAATCTTCTCATCCTAAAACCCTTAACCACACCTACAAATTTCCTCTTGACATTTAAATCAACATATTCAGAAGGCCCAGGGATCAGGATGTGGAAATATTCGGAATGTCATTACTTTGTCTATCACAGATGATAGGTAGATAGGTAGGTGGGTGAATAGATAGAACAGTAGATAGACTGAGTTTCAAGTAAGACTACCTAGAGTCAGATCATCAGATGTTGTTGTTCTTAGGTCAAGTCAGTCCAACTCATAGCGACCATCAAAGGGTTTTCAATGGCTGATTGTTTCAGGATTGCTTCCAGAGTGGACTGTCATGTCCTACTCTCCTTTTTGCCATGCTGGGGATTGAACCCAGGTCCTTAGAGAGTGTAGAGTAGTACTCTACCAACTGAGCTACACTCCAACAACAGATCATCAAATAGGAAGGAGAAAATGGGACCAAAATTTTCAAAGCCCTGGTCTCAAAACTCCATTGTTATGAATAATCAAGTAGTTCATTTTGGGAAGAGCAAACCTATGTGGCAAGGGATTTTCAGTCATCATTTCCTATAAGATTGATTTAAAATTGTCTAAATAAAAGAATGGACCAATAGGTGAAAACCAAAGGGAGTTTTGCTAAAGGGAGTTTAAGGAAGAATTTTCATGCATTCACAATGATGCAAAAGTAAAATAGACCATGTTAGATAAAAATAGATTCCCTGTTGTTCATTATATTAAAATATATAAAACTAATACCATTTTATGAGCTGGGATTTGGCTCAGTGGGTAGAGCACTGCGCTGCAGTCTCTGAGGTCCCGAGTTCAATTCCCAGCACCGCAAAAATGGGAGAAGGGCCTGGCAATCCACTCCCAAGGCAATCCCGAAACAGCCATTGAAAACCCTATGAGGGTCGCTGAGTTGGATACCGACTCGACGGCACCTAACAACAACAAATACCATTTTATAGAGATATGGAGAAGGAGAATTCAAAGGTAGAACAGAACTGGAGTAACCAAACTTTAAGAGCCCTTCAAATCCACCTCTCAGGGAACTCAAGAATCTGCTCACCTAACAAAATGGAACAGTCAACATGAATGGGAAAGCGGAATGGCTAAGAGCTCAGTTCTAGGTCATGAATGTGGATTTAAATCCTGGCTCTGTATTGCATGACTGACAATATATTTAACCTTACTGAACTTCAGTTCCCTTATCTGTGAAGCTAGAGTGTTGTCAACATTCAATTTACTAATGTGTATCAGAAGACCCTAGGGCTGTCCCTTTCATATTGAAAACTTTCAAAAGTAGCTAGTGAAGCCAGTGTTAAAAACTCCCTTAGTTTAATCCAGAGCACTCAGCCTTATTTCTAGTCTTAGAGCCATTGGAACCCTGTGCCAGGTCTCTAATACCTTCACAAAGTGTTGTTAGGTGCCTTCCAGTCAGATCCGATTCATAGCAACCCTAAGTACAGCAGAGCAAAACACTATCTAACACTGTGCCACATACACGGTCTTTTTCATGGTTGAGTCCAATGTTTCAGCCACTATGTTTCCTTTCATTTTGAGTCATGCTACATCAGCAAAAGGATATCCCAGGGGCTTTACTCCATTCAGGTCATTAAGGTCAACTCTACTTTAAGGAGACAATTCTTCCCCAGTCATTTCTTGAATGCCTCCCAGCCTGGAAGTCTCACCTTTTGGCACCATATTTGACAGTGCTTTTTTGATATTCGTAAGGTTTTCAATGGTTAATTGTTTCAGGAGTGGGCTGCTGGGTCCTTCTCTCTAGTCTGTCTTAGTCTGGAAGCTCAGATGAAACCTGTCCATCATGGGTGGCCCTGCTGGTATCTGAAATATGTGGCATAGCTTTCAGCATCACAGCAACATGCAGGGCTTCATAGTACAACAAACTGACAGACATGCCTTTCACAAGGGAGAAGCTGAAAAACAAGTCCTCATCTGGACAGGGTTGAGTATAAGCCATATGGACACTCAGTATAGGAGTGACTTACACAATATTGGTTGCCACTGCACAGCCTGAAATGATGATCATGATGGTAGCCTGGATCTGGTAATCAGGATTCAGCAGGCGCTCACATGCCAGGTACAACAGCACCCCAGTCACCACCCAGATGCAAAGGACAGACAGCAGGGCACCAAGGATCTCTAGGGATTCAAACACACAAAGATATTGTTGTCATTAGGTGCCATTGAGTCAGGACCCACTCATAGCAACCCTGATAGGATTATCAATGGCTGGTTGTTTTGGGATTGCTTTGGGAGTGCATTGCTACATCCTTCTCCTGTAAAACATACAAAGATGGCTCTAGGCATATAGGCCAAACATCACCTCCTCCTCACAGAAGACTCAGCATTCTTTGCTTTCTCCAAGAAGAGGCTTCAAATCAGTTTGCTCAGTGATTCATAAAACAAAAGTGTGGATGGATTTTAGAACTGAGATGAGGCACTTTAATGTTGCATTCATAAAACACCAGCATCTGAGCTCATTATGTGCCCTATTACTAAGTAATTTCCAGCAGAATTTTAGAACATATTAATTGCTTACTGCCCTCACTGTTTTCCTTGGGGATTTTTAATTTAAACAGGTGCTAAAATGATCAAAACTTATTAGGAGATGAAATAATGAGACACAACGAGTAAAATGTGTTTAGAAACTCTTAATTTCACCATAAAACATTTACGACTTGCCAGTACCAGCACCTTTAGTGGAATAAAATAGTAAAAAGGGAAGTCTTCAGAGGGTACTTGATGAAAATGAGTTTTATTTGCCATCCCAACATATTGTAAACAGACAGGCCAGCTCTGAGGCTTATTGATACTCTCACTGTGTTTTAAGAGCAACTGCAAGGAAAAGAAACATCAGAATGGAGACATTTATATTAATATTTAAAAATGAGATAGTACTCAATGTGTCCATTGAGGAAAGTATCTTTGCTCACTTAGGCATTTCTTAACACCTCCCCTCCATCTTTAACTCAACTTTGTATGTAGATTTGAAAAGCCCACAAGGGTCTAGAAACATTCTGAGTCACTGCTCAGGCACACTCCAAAATATTGCCCTTTTACCTCTTCCCAGATATTTGTTGTCAGGTGCTGTAGAATTAAGTCTGACTCAGTGACCCTGTATACAACAGAACAAAACACTCCACGATTCTGTGTCAAGCACACAATCTTGTTTGTGTTTAAGCCCATTGTTGCAGGCACTATGTCAATCCATCTAGCTGAGAGTTTTCCTTTCTTTCATTGACCTGCCTGTCTTCCAAAGATGAGATCCTTCTCCAGGGACTGGTTTCTCCTGACAACATGTCCAAAATACGTAAGACATAGTCTAGCCATCCTTGTTTCCAAGGAGCATTCTAGTTGCACTTTTTCTAGGACAGATCTGTTGGTTCTTTTGGCAGTCTGTGGTATATTCAACATTTGTCTCTAGCACCATAATTAAAAAAAAACATCTTCTCCCTTATTCAATGTCCAGTTTTCATAACCACATGATATGACTGAAAATTGTTGTTGTTGTTGTTGTTGTTAGGTGCTGTCGAATTGGTATCTGACTCATAGCGACCCTCATAGGGTTTTCAATGGCTGAGCTCTTCAGGATTGTTTTGGGAGTGGATTTCCAGGACCTTCTCCCATTTTTGCGGTGCTGGGAATTCAACTCGGGGCCTCAGAGACTGCAGTGCAGCGCTCTACCCACTGAGCTAAATCCCAGCCCATGACTGAAAATACCATGACATAAATCAGGCAGACCTTCATCTTCAATGTGACATCTTTACTTTTCAACACTTTAAGAGGTCTTTTGCAACAGCTTTTCCCAATACAATGTGTCTTTTAATTTATTGACTGCTGCTTCTGTGGGTGTTGATTATAGAATCAAGTAAAACAAAGTCTTGGACAACCTCAATCTTTTCTCCATTTATCATGAAATTTTTAGTCCCCTTCCAAAGCAACTAACATATTATTGCCTGCAGCCATGGCACTGTGGCATCTGATCTCATCAGATCTTGGAAGCTAAGTAGGGTTGGGCCTGGCTAGTACTTGGATGGGAGACTGCCTGGGAACACCAGATCCTGTAGGCTTGGGAGAAGGACCTGGCAACCCACTCCCAAAAATCAATCCACCATTGAAAACTCTATGAATAGCAGAGAAGCACTGACAATAGTCTTTTGCTTGTTGTACATAGGATTGCTATGAGTCGGGCACAGACTTGACAGTACCCAACAACAACAACAATGTATTATTACCCGTTATGTGGCTGGTGTTTCCCAGACTTTAGTCATTTACCCACAGCCTTCATGATTTTTACATGCCTCCTGTCTTAGACACTTTGTATTTTCTTTCTTTCTCTCTTTTTGGGGTAGTAGGGGGGAGTTGAACCCAGGGTGCCACACATACTTTGCAAATGCTTTGCCACTGAGCTGCGCTCCCAGCCCCTTTATTTTATTTTTATTTTTTGAACTGAGACAAAGCCTGACCAAGTTACACAGGTTACTGCTGGCCTCGAAACTATGATCCTCCTGCCTCTGCCTCCCAAGTCTTTGGGATTACAGGCATGTACCACTGTGCCTGGCCCATGTTATATATTTTTTTCAAATAAATTCATCTTTTATCCTCAGCTCCTTCCTAAACAAAGTTATCCATGAAATTACAAATTTGATATACTTTTTTATTTTTGAATATACAGTAGGATGTATAATTATTGTCCACATGGCACTAAAAATCATGTGGATTCCATCTGTAAAAGATTTCTCACACTATGGGAAATGCTGGCAGAAATGTGTAGGGCAGGAATTCAAGTGTCAGACATATGTGGTCTGTCAGTGATAGGCTATGTGACTTTATACAAGTAACTTAATGTATTTGAGCCCAAGTTTCCTGATCTGTACATAGTAGGCGTAATAATAGTGTATTTCTACAAGTTGGTGTATGTTTGGGGTTGAATTGTGTCCCTCCAGAATTCATATGTGGAATTACTGATTATCAGTACCTCATATTGTGACTTTATGGGAATTGGGAATAGAGCAGATGCAATTAGTTAAGATGAGGTCATATTGAAATGGGGGTTCCTTAATCCTATATGGCAGTGCACTTATTCTAAAGGGAAATCTGCACATAGACATGTGCATGATGAGAATCATCATCATGTGCCAGGTAAAGATTAAAGCAGGTGATCTACAAACTAAGAAACATCAAAGATTGTCAGCAAAGCTGGGAGCTAGGAGAGAGGTGTGGAACAGATTTTTAGTCACAGACTTCTGATGTAATCAACCTTGCATGATGCCTTGATCTTGGACTTCTGTTTTCTAGAACCATGAGACAATGAATTTCTATTTGAGCTATACGGTTTTCAGTAGTTTGTGAGGGAAGCTCTAAAAAACTAATATAAGATACAGCAAACATTTAAGAAATATTTATTATGCTATTAGTCTAGTGAGACTGATTAAAACTCCCTTTGCAGAAGTGAATCAGGATCAGGCTCAAGAATTTCTGGTTAAATAGAAACATAGACAGGGTCCATAGATGATAAGCAGTATACTCCCCACCCAAGGGAATCCAAATTAGAACACACAAGTAGACCAAGTCCACCTCTAAACCAATGATTACAGAGGTGTAGTGAGACGTGATCTGAGAAGATAAATCCCATATCCTAAGTGGGAGAGTCAGGAGTCAGATCTAAAGGACAGAAATCTATAGGACAGAAATCCAGAAGTAACTAGTGAGGAAAGAAACATATGAAGACCCATGGGCAAGTGCTACTATGATTGCTAATAAAATTATTAGGCTGACAGGGTCATTAGGTTGTCCAGACCAGTTTACGGGTACAGTGGGTTCACCCTATGTCTATGGTGGTGGTGCTTAATGTGGTAGCTACCAAGTATGTGTGGGCTGGGGGTTAGCTCAGTTGGTAGAGTGCCACTCTGTGGTTCCTGAGGCCATGGATTCGATCCCCAGCACCACAAAAACAGGAGAAGGATGTGGCAATCCACTCTTGAAGCAATCCCAAAACAATCAGCCATTGAAAACCCTCTGAGGGTCACCATGAGTCAGACATGACTCACAACACCTAACAACAACAACAATAACCATGTACATGTGGCCATTTAAATGGAAATTTATTAAAATAAAAAATGTTGGTCTTTAGTAGCACTAACTACATTTAAAATTCTCAAGAGACACCTTATACTCTGTGTTATAAAATATTTTACCTCATAGCAGAAAGTTCTATTAAATGTCTCTGGTCTTCTGGAATATCAATGCCCATGGACTTCCACAGCCAAGGTGACATAGTATAAGCAGTGATCAAAACTCTCAGTCTATTCTGTGTTTACAAACCATCCTACATTCACAAAACAACTCTCACCAATGGTGTAAGAAAAGATCAATTACATGTAAAAGTTTATACAGACAAATGACAGGTGCTTGAAGAAAGGAACATAGTTTCCAAGTGTAGCTCTGTTCAAATGTAAAAACATTTGCAGATCATAATGTCTTTATTGCTATTTATTTCCTCATCCATCTCTGACTGTTGAAGGGAAGGTAGTTCAAAACATCTGCAATGATAAATTGTTTAATATGAGATCAGAGCTTCATATGATTCTAAACTTGAAATCCCCTAGTCCACATGGTCAGTGTACACACTGTGGTCCTTTGTCTAGTAGCAGCTTCCAGTAAATGATGACCATATGGGCCACCTGTGCTCTACCCTCAGATATCCTTCACATGGATTTCTCAATCAATGTGATGATATGGAACTGGAGCTCCTGATTCCCATGATTTGCACAAAGCATAACACAGAGACAGAGAAGTGGAGTTGCAGTGTGTGCAGAGGATAGTGTAAAAATAGGCTGGAGTAAATATTTCCCCAAAGACTAATACCTTATCATGACCCGGGCCACTTTCGAGACAAGAGCAAGCAGTTACCTGGTGAGAGAAAGAGCTCCAAGAAAGGAAAAGGTAATATTTCATTTCCTCCTTTTTCTCTTCCTCCTCCCTTTATTTTGCTGTTGATGATTGATAGAGCAAACATCCAGCCGAGCCATCTACTCACCGAATGGCTGTCTTACTGCATTTTCTCCTGCTGTCATAGAATACTATGGACTGGATAATTTATAAAGAAAGGACATTTATTTCTCACAGTTCTAAAGGCTGGGAGGTCCAAGATCAAGGCCTCAGTGCCACAACATAACGTGATGGAAGGGCAAGTAAGCACGCTCAAGGCAGATAGAGGAAATTGAGCTGAACTCATCCTATTTATCAGAAACCCACTCCTGCAATAACAACATTAACTCATTAATGAGAGCAGAGCCCATGGTTACAACTTTTAATACCATCAAAATGGCAATTACATTTCAACATGAGTTTTGGAGGGAACACTTAACCCACAGACATGGCTAATGGCTGTATGTGAGCGAGTAAGTCCACATTCTATTCCTGAATCCCTAGTGAGAAGTCCTTCCATCTCTGACATTCTTTTGGGCTCTGAGGGCCTTAGTTTCCAATACAGCAGAGATTTTACCTTAATCTTCCAGGGATACAGAGTAATTTAATGAATAGTATCATGGCTGTTACCACACAATCAGACCTTGGGGATAGGGTGGCTGCAAAGTGATACACATGTTCCTATTGTCCCATAAGGAGAAGAGGTAGCATCATTAATCTGGCTATTAGCTGAAATAATATTGAGAGTCTGAATTCCTATAGACATGCTTATTTTATCCTGTGCAGCAGAGTTGTGCCCCTATAGGATTTTTGAATAAGGTGTTGCTCTTTACCTTCTATTTTTACCCTTAGTTTGACTCTGCAGCACAACTCTGTCATTATCACTCTGGCTTTGAGGGTTTTGTTGGTTGGTTGGTTTTTCCAATCTGGATATTGAACGCAGGGCCTTGCGCATACTAGGAAAGTGATCTACCAATGAGCTCCATCCCCAGCCCTTCTCATTATTGTTCAATTGAAGAACTGTACCTGCTCGGTGCCACCCAAACGTCAGCTGCTTGGATGGGGGCCTTGATGACAGCCACAAGGAAAAAAGACTGAGCAGGAAACTGGTCAGGTCAATTAAGAGATGGGCAGCATCGGTGAAGACAGCAAGACTCCCTGCAAAGTGCCCGCCTACAGGATGCAAAATATTACACTGTGTTAAGGCCCAAAATGCAGCTAGATTCACATATGTACTAACCATAGGTGGAGAAAATGCTACAGATTCATACAACTTTAGGAAGAAAGGGTTCGGAGAGTTGATTTAATACACTTCTTCCCAATTTGAAAAAGAAACTGAGTCCCAGAAAGGAAATAGGATTTGAGCACGGTATATATACACAATGGAATACTACTCAGCAATAAAAAAAAAATGAAATAATGTCATTTGCAGCAAAATGGATGGAATTGAAGAAAATTATCTTAAGTGAATGGACACAAGCCCAAAAAGAGAAATACCACATGTTCTCATTCACATGTGGGAGCTGAATCAAACTTAAAAGAAGGAAAAAAAAAATCCTACACATAAATTGGAACATAATAAAAAGCTCATGTAAACTTAGGGGAGAAGGGACAATTTAAGAAGTGGAAAGAAGGAGGGAGGGATCTAGCAAAAAGAAGCAATGATGGGAGAAGACAGGAGGGGGAGTAGGGCCAATGAAGAATGAGAGGTCAACCTCAAAGTAAATAGCCCAACTTTAATAGTTCAGGAAATAATACCAATAATACCAAAGGAGGGCAATAATGTAAACAGATTAGATTACTCATGTAATACTGCTGGGAATGTGAAAAGATAGATCACTATAGAAAAATGTTTGGACTTAAATCAAAATCAGGATGCACATGTATAGATAAATATTCCCACAAAAAGACACACAAGTAGAAGGGAGGCCATTGGTGGTGGGGGGGATGGGGAGGAGGGGCAGGAGAGGGTAAGGGGGAAGTTATGTGAGCAATGTACAATGAAACACATATATGGAAATGTCAGAATGAAACACATGTCAGAATGAAACACATTAAGTTGTACATTAAAATTTTCTAATAAAAAAAAAAGATGTACTTCAAGGGAGAGAGTACACCTGGGGAAACAAAGGTACAGAGATGAGGAAGTGGGAGAATTTTCCAGTGAGACTGTAGTGTAAAGATTCAGAAAAAGGCAGTATAAGAAATGGAGAGGTATAGGCCAGATTCCAAAGGTCTCATAATCCAGGTAGAGGAACCTGGATGTTGCAATCTGGCCCACAGCTGTATTATTGCTAAATTTGTCATTTTACCATAGTCTTTACTGCCTCCTTTTGCTCTCCTAATTTACATTACCCACTTAAGTTTGAGATCCTTGTTATAAATACTGGGGAACAGAAAGGGAAATGGGAAGGCACTTTCCAAAGAGAGTGTTAAGTGCAACAACAATCCAATAAAGAATAATAGAACCCATGCCACATGAGCCTGCCTTGCTTTTCTCAACATTTCCTGCCCTGCTTCTTCTTCCCTCTAGTTATCCTTTGAAAAGACCTCCAGCCTCTGAAATAGAAATTAAAGCAAAAACCTAGTCCTTTCCTTCCTGAGCAAGGCTTGTTGTTGACAGCAATAACCTTTATTGCTCGTACTACATCTTCCCAGCAAAGAGCTTTTGCCGACTGATTAGTCTTTCCTGAGGCTGCTGATTGCCTTGTGTGTCACAAAGCAACCAAGACTGTCAGTCACCCGCCTCTCCATCATTAGACTCACCTTGTCTCGCCTAATGATTTAAAAAAATTACATGGATGGCTCATAATTGCAATAATCCCCATAGACTGTGGGCTCTAGCTGTAGTTAATAACTGGTTTGTCAAAGTTTAATGGTCTGAAGCGAAGTAGTCTTCAAGCTTGTTACTGAGCTGTCAGAGGAAAAATCAGAATGATTCATTAGCCAAAAGGCAACATTTTGCTAACAAATCAGCTGTCCTTCCAATTATCCTTTAATGCGGCTCTATCTCCCAAACTCAGTCCTGATAATAAAGCTGTGTTAATAATGCATTATTTCTTGCCTGGAGAATTACTACATGCAGATAAGCAGCATGCTGCAATCTCAGCAATGAATAATGATGGTTCTATGTGCCATGCTGAAATTGTAGGTTGAGTCAAGGAAAGAAAGTCTTACAGGGATTCAACAGGCTCAGCTGAGTCAGGAGGCAACTCAGAATGAAAAAGGGCTTGCCTTGGAAGAAGCATGTTCATGTGGAGGCCTGGAACCTAAGCGTCATTTTGCAAACAGCAGAGCTGTTTATAAAAACCATCCCGAAAATGGTAGGCACCGCTCAATGCTATAGAGCAAATTGTTTGCAAAAGATAGTTTGTGGCTGCACTTTGATTTGCTTCTGAAAGCATGTGGTATTATTGACAGTTAATTCAATCCCTAGCCAGTATTTATTGAACCTATACTGTGCATAGTCTAAGGGAGAGTGTACATAAAGATAAACAAATCACCGTTGCCCTCTTCAGTAATTTCCAAACACCCCTGCACTAATGGGCTGGGATCAGAGAGCAGGGGAAAGAATGAGGGAGTGCTGAGGAACTTTTCAAAGGAGAAAGTGTTATGAATTAGCAAGAAGAAGAGTTTTTCATAAACAGAATAGAAAAGGAACAAAGATGCAGAAATGAAGGAATGGGGCATCTTTCTGGAAAATAGAAGGTGTAGAAGATCAGAAAAATAATGGGAAATGAGATAGGGAAGGCGGGTTGGAGACTCTTATATAGGGCTATTCTATGTCAAGCCAAGAAGTTGAAGGTTACTCTATGGGCTACTGAGATCTACATATGATTTCAAGCCAAAGTTGAGACGCATTCAGATCTATATTTGAGAGAAATACTTGCCAACACTATGGAAGATGACTTGGAGGGAGGAGAAGCTGGTGATTAAAGCACAATAATAACAGCTAAGGAAATTATGGTAAATGCATGAACTCAGGCTATCACAGACAAACATACTTCCTGAATACTTGGCAAGAGGTATGAGGCAATGTACTTATACCAAGGCAGGAGAGGCACAGAAAGGACTCAGTGAAGGTGACAACAGGAGAGCATTAGGCTAGGGTCTCACATTCAAAAACCACTTCAGATTTAGTTGGCTATCATCAAATCCTCATGACATTTTCTGTGGACAACAGAGATATTTTGGCAGGACTGGAAAAAAAATGACTGCCTGACAACATTGATCTTGTGTCCATTAGTGGGCTATGCCGTTTTATGTTATTCCCATTTTAAAAACTATTATATGGGTAGCATTTTATTATACTAGTCTATATGATATGATGTGTCAAAACCTCAAGTTATTTAACAAGTATTTAAAACATGCCATAGTTTTCATAGCCATGTTTTGACATTTATTAAGTTTTTAATTCCTGGAACCTCAAAAAAATATTTGTGATTTGAGTCACTGAAACACCCTGGCTGTAGAGAAAAGCAAGTACCCTTACCAAGAAAATGAATGGTTCTCATAACACTCAGCTGTAGCTGTCTCTCAGTAAGAGACAGTTTTTTTCACTCTCAGATGCTGACCTTCCCCAGCCTGCTTCCAGCAGTGTATTCCTGTCTGGAAAACTCATGTTTCCTCTGTATTATTTAATGCTGAATAAACTACTTCAGATGCCTCTCCCTAACCACTCCATACTGCTTCCAGCAATGGGCATACTTGAGCTTACCTTTCTGGATCCTCAGTGTCTGAATGTTCATCTTTTCAGACAGAAATATGTATTTATATCTGTGATATAACTCCTCTTTATGGCTTTTTAATAATAAGGAATTTTCTTTTTTTATTGGAAATTTTTCATGTACAACTTAATGTGTTTCATTCTGACATGCATTTCAATGTGACATTTCCATATATGCATTTTGTTGTACATTGCACAGATAAGTTCCCCTTACCGTCTTGTGCACTTCCTCCCCCAGTCCCACCCCTGCACCAAAGACCTCTCTTCCATTTGCAAGTCTTTTTGTGGTAATATTTTTCTATCTATACTTGGATCCCAATTATGTTTAAGATTGAAACTTTTTCTGTAGTGAACTATCTTTTACATTGTCAGTAGTATTACATGAATTTTCTAGCCCATCTGTATTATTACCATTCTTTACTATTATTGGTGTTGTTATTATAATTATTTCCAGAACTATTAAAGTCTGGCTGTTCACCCTGAGGTCACCCCCTCCCCCATTCCTCACTCCTCCTTGCTCCTCCTCTCCCCTGTTTCCTCTCCCAGGATTTCCTCCTTTTGCTAGATCCCTCCCTCCTTCTTTTGTGCTCCCCAAATTGTCCCTTCTCCACTAAGTCAGCTTTACCTTTTTATTATGTTCCAACCTCCACATAGGATGTTTTTCCTTCTTTTAATTTTGATAATGAGGAATTTTCACAAGCAATAAGAAAGTCCCAAGTCAACAGCTTCAAAGGCCCATTAAGAGTAGACAAATTACACTGATATCCTTCCTTCCTTAGTTCTTCCTCCCCTCTGCTCTGCATCCTGTGGCATTTATCTCCCTAAACACAGCTCAATGGTCTGCTTCTCCATGTTCTAAATGTCAATTACTCCCTAAGGTCTATAGAACAAATCTGATTTCCCAGCTGAGCCTCAGCCCTTCTTGACATCCCCAATGACTATTCTAGTTATAACCTCCACTAACCCTATTTAGGTAGTCTTTTTTTCAGTTCCAAGTCATAAATTTGTAACCCAAATTTGCTTAAACAACAATATGATGGTAATTTATTGGTTTACATAAATGAGGATAAGTCTGAGTAGGATTGAACCAGGTATAGCCTAATCCTAAGGCTCCAAAAATGTTTTCAGGGCCCTGCTCTGTCTCCAAAAGTTGCTATTAATTGTCCTAATGAAGACAGACTTTCTCCCCTTCTGTGAGAAAGGTGGGCCTCTGCTAGCTCCAGGGCCCTAACATTTCTGCTTAATATTTTCATAGGAAAGAGAGAGAACTTTTATTCAGCTTCTCTATATAAAGACCCAGAGACTCTGACTAGCCCAGCATGACAACTCTTACCCAGCCCTGCCTGTGAGCATGGGGTGCTGCAGCCAGGAGGACCAGAATTGCACCAGAACAAAGAGTACTGGAAAGCTTGCTGAACAGGAACAGGAAATGCCTGACTACTGTGAACAGTGGCACATAAATCTCTAACAATATTATTCTCTGTCCTACAGCCAATCTATCTGCTAGAAATTTTTCAAGGTAAGGTCTGATATTTACCACTTCTCAAATCACAGGAATAAATAGTGTGTTGTTTATTAAGCCCTCTCCATCTGAACGGTCTTTCTCACCTTATGTTTGGCCACCTCTCAAACCCTACTCATTCTTCCAGGCCTTGCTAAAACCCCATATCCTGCAGAAATATCTTCCAGATTTCCCAAGGCAGTCTGAAAATAATAACTTCATTCTCCGATAAGGTCAAGAATAGCTTTTTGGAGGATATGAGCTGTGGATTGGGATCTTGAATGACAGTCAGGATTTTGATGATTGTGGAGAATGGAAAGGATATTCCTATTCAAATACAAAAGTAAGCAAAAAATGCCCAGACCTTAGAGTACAAAGATCATTTTGTAGGGAAGGAATACGTCATTTGGCTGAAAAAAAAAAAGTAGTTATGTAAGGAGGTGGTAAGAGAAAAATATTAATAGTTTGACAGCTAGATTGTCAATGTCTGGAAAACCAGAGAAGTGGAATCTGTTCATTTTATCCTGGATATCAGAGCTCTCCAATGTATTGATCTCTTTTCACCTGGAGGAGCAACATGGTGCCTAGCCCAGAGGCTGCTTATGAACAGTAGTGTCCAGCTACAAGTACTCTTGTCAGTGTAGCCCAATGCTCACCAAAATGTCCCATGCTTGCCATGATGGGGAGCAGGTTATGAACCACTGCACTACGCAAAGGAGAGCCACTGAAGAATTCTAAAGACAGAAGTAACATGATGAAAGCAATGTTTTAGGAAAATCAGCCTAATATCAATACAATTCAACCTCCAAATGCCTGTTAATCAGTATCCATCTCATTACTTTACTGACACCACCACCACTTCTGACTCCAAACAAAAGTCAGATGAGAACTCAAACAGTCTGATCCATAGGAATGAGAAGGTAAGAAGGAGGTTAATTTGCTGCTTCCAACTAAACAGCTGTCTATTTCCCCGTAATAATATAAGACATTTTAAAATCAAAATGACGAACACTCAACAAATTGGGGACAAAAGGAAAGTACCTCTAAATAAGAAATGTCACAGATGACAAACTCGCAGCTACATGATACTCAAGGTGAAGGATTGAAAGCTGCTGCTCTGAGCTCAGAAACAAAACAAGGATGCCCACTCTCACAGTTTCTGTTCAACAGAAACAGCTTATTTGCTCTGGAAGTCTTAGCCAGAGCAAATAGGCATGGAAAAGAAATAAATGCATCCTAATTGAAGAGGAAGAAGTTAAAACGCCCCTACTTACAGATGGCATGATCTTATACATAGAAAACTCTAAGTGCTCTACCAAAAAAACTATCAGATCTAATAAAAAATTCAGCAAGGTTTCAGGATATAAAATCAACATACAATAAAAACAAACTATTCAAGTAAGAAATCAAGAAAACGATCTCATTTATAATAGCTATAAAATAAAATGAAATACTAGGAAAACTTAACTAGGAGGTTAAGAATTACACACTGAAAACTGCAAAATTAATGAGAAAATTTAAGAAGATACAAATAATTGTTCATGAATTAGAATATTGTTAAAAAATCCATATTACTCAAAATTATCAACAGATACATTGCCATATTTATCAAAATTCAAATGGCATTCTTCACAGAAATAGAAAAAAATCCTAAAATTTTTGTGTACCACAGAAGACCCCAAATAGCCAAAACAATCTTGGGGAAAAAGAACAAAATTGGAAACAACACATTCTCTCACTTCAAGCTATACTACAAACCTATAGTAATCAGAAGAGCTTGCTAATGGCACAAAGAAGAGATATGTAGACTAAAGAAGCCAAAAAAAAAGAGTACAGAAATAAATCCATCCATTTAGTTGATTTCTGACAAAAGCCAAGAGCACACAATAAGGAAAGGGCCATCTTTTCAATAAATAATGTTGGAAAAATTGAATAGCCATATGAAGAAGAATGAAATCAGACAATTATATCATACTATAAATAAACTCAAAATGGTTTAAAAACTTAAAATAAGACCCAAAATTATGAAACTACTGGAAGGACATAGAAGAAAAGCTTCATAATACTGATCTGGGCAATGATTTTTTGGATATGACCCCAAAAGCACAGGAAACAAAAGTGAAAAAAGACAAATGGGATTATATCAAACTGAAAAACTTCACAGCAAAGTAAGCAATTAACAAAAGGAAGACACTTCCTACAGAATGAGATAATATTTTCAAATCATACATATACCTGATAAAGGGTTAATATTAAAAATAAATAAGGAAATAAATTTAATAACAAGAAAACAACCCAGTTAAAAACAGGACAAAGGACCAGAATAGATATTTCTCAAGAAAAGTCACACAAATGGCCAAAAACTATATGAAAATATAGTCAACATCACTAACCATCAAGAAAATGAAAACTAAAACCACAATGACATATCACCTTATGTGTTATTGTTGTTGTTAGGTGCCATCAAGTCCTGTCCAATTCATAACGACCTCTATAGGGTTTTCAATGGCTCATTGTTTCAGGATTGCCTCAGGAGTGGATTGCCACATCCTTCTCCCATTTATATTTGTTAGTGTAACTATTATCAAAAAGGCAAAAGATAGTAAGTGCTGGTAAAGATGTGGAGAAAAGGGAACTCTTGCATACTATTGGTAGGAATATAAATCAGCATAGCCAAAATGGAAGACAGTATAGACATTCCTCAAAAATTAGAAAAAGAACTAATATATGATCCAGCAATCCATCTCCTGGGCATATATCCCAAAGAAATGACATTAATATACAAAAACAATATCTGTTCTCCTATGTTCATTGTAGCATTGTCCACAATAGCCAAGATACAGAATCAATCTAAGTGTCCACCAATGAATAAACTGATAAAGAAAATTGGGTGCATATACCCAATGGTATACTCAGCCATAGAAATATGGATTTTTGTTATTTGTAAAAATATGGATGAACCTGATGGACATGCTAAATTAAATAAAACAGGAACAGAAAGAAACACAGTGCACAATCTCACTTACATGTGGAATCTAAAGTGTTGAACTCACAGAAGTAGAGTAGAATGGTGCCAAGGGCTGGGAGGAAGTGGATATGTGGGAGATACTTGTCAAAGAACTCAAAGTTTCAGTTATACAGGAGGAAGAAGTTCAAAATGCTTACTGTACAAAGCAATGTCCATAGCTAATTACAATGTGGTGTATTCTTAAAAATTACTGAAAGATTTTAAGTGTTTTACCACAAAAAATAAGTTAAGCAATGCATGTGTTAACTCAATTTAGCCATTTCACAATGTACATGTTTCAAAACTTGTTTCGATTTTAAATATGTACTGTTTTATCAATTTTAGTGACAATTTAATTTTATATAATAAAATGCACAAAGAGAAAAGTGAATTTTATGCGAGGGACATGTTGTCATTTGGACCACTGGTTAGATATCAGCTGAGGACCATCCACTTGCAACACCCATATGGATTCAAGGAAAAGTGGACGAAAGTAGTGGAGAAAATAAGTCAGTTAATACATCTTCTTGAGCTATACTTGCATGTGATGATGCCAGTACTTCATTTGGAGGATTGTGTATTCTAAAAACATCACTTTTCCAAATCACATTTGGAATGGATTATATTATTTGGGTTACCATTTTGTCAGGCTCTTAATGAGTAATTGAATATTATCCACAATTCTATGAATATCTGTCTGTCTACAAATATGCATGTATCGTGCATATATCATTGTATTTTTAAAGGGAATTTCCTAAGTTGGAACACTGGAACTGCCAAAAGAAAATTATTTTGCAACTATATTAAGCTATTAAATCAGTTAACTCAAAGGATTAATCTTTCCTCTACAAATTTTGTGATATTAATTAGTTTTGTAAATTTTGATTGGAAGGTTATGTACCAACCATGAAGTTGTTCTGGGCTGGATGGACTCAAGTTCTTTTCTAGCTTTTAAAAGGTATAAAAGTCTAAGAATAAATATTTATAGGCCAGGAGACTCCTTAGCTCAAAGAAACCAGGTAATTATGGTTGCTAGATATTACAACACAAAAAGCACCTCAGCAGTGTCTATTTTCCTCTAGTTTAATGTTAGTATTAATTTAGCTCTCCTTTTGAGTAAGAGAAGGAAGAAGCAGCCACCAAAATACTGGTAACAGAGTATGATAATTAACAGTGGTTACAAAGTGTAGTAGCTTGTGATTCTATATACATGTAGCTCATAGTTACATTCTTTTTTGAGGGGGGAAATAAGATAACAAGTTTGCATACTGAAACCTTTGAATTAAGTAAATTCCAACATGAGGCTATCGTGTTCCATTATATGATAATACATTTAAAGTTTTCAATAAGTTGAATGGCTTTTTAAAATAAAAATGGTCAAAATATACTCAAAGAAGTAGAAATTTTGAGCATATTAATGAATGAAAAACAATTTAATATATGCATATATGTGCATGTGTGTGTGTGTGTGTGTGTGTGTGTGTATAAAACTTATTTATGCTGGGGGCTGTGGTACATACCTCTATCCCAGCAACTCAGGAGACTGAGCTAGGAGGATTGCAAGGTGGAGGACTGTGACAGCCTAATGCAACTTAGAGAGAACTTGTTTCAAACTAAAAAAATAAAAATGTGGTGTGGGGTGCAACTCAGTGGTAGAGCACTTGCCTAACATGTGTGAAGCTCTGGGTTAAACACCCCCAGCACTGAAAAATAGTTCCTACACATGAAAATATCTCTAAAACCAGATACTCATGGTGTTCTCTCAAAAAAAAAAAAATATATATATATATAAACTTGTTTATTTAAAAGACATTTTGAGCCACACATGGTGGCAAATACCTGTAATCTGCAGAGACTCAGGAAGCAGAGCCATGACGATCGCGAGTTCAAGGTCAGAGGCAACCTCATAAGGTAGTGAGACCCTGATTCAAGATAAAATATAAAAACTAGGCTGGTAATGTGGCACAGTTATCGAGCACTTGCAAATATATGCAAGGCCCTATATTCAACTCCCAAGTACCACAGTAACAAAAAGAAGAAAAAGAAAGAAAAAATAAAAGAAAGAAATTATTAAAACTAAGCTTTCCATGTGAGCATGCACAATTCTGATTCAAAAACCTAGAAAAGCAACACCAAAAGTTAAATTTCAAATTATTGATAAAAATCTGTCCCCATATACCAACAAAATCATAATTAGATGGGGAAGAATTGTGCAGAATGATTCTCAAGTTTAATTAGAATAACAAACCAGAATGAATAGGCAAGTGCTGGTAAAGATGTGGAGAAAAGGGAACTCTTGCATACTGTTGGTGGAAATATAAATCAGCATAGACAAAATAGAAGACAGTACAGAGATTCCTCAAAAATTAAAAATTATTTTTCTGTTAAGTAAGAAGGTGACAATGGGTATTATAGCATAGAAATCTACATTAATTTTGTTTCTGACAGAGAATATAAACTCAGATCAATGAACCACCTTAGAAACAGATTTTACTACTTACAAAGCTTGATGACAAAGCTTGAATGACAAAAATATATCAACTGTCAATGAAGAAATAATTATGCCACAAATGATGCTGAAAACATTGTTAGCTAGTTAGAAAAAGAATTTTCAATCCTTAGAGCATGCAATATCTAATTTCACATTGATGTAAAAATTAAATGCAAAACTGTGAGTGACCACAAAATGGTGTTTATCTTCTCAGGAGACAGGGAAGAATTACTAAGCATTGAAATAGTAAAAGAACATCAAAATACACCAGCTCAAAAGGTAAAGCATGTCACAGTTAGCTGTATAAAACTTAAAACTTCTCAGAGTCAAAATGAAAATTAGGTAAACAACAAATCAGAAAAATATTTATAACTAACATAACAAAGATTTAACATCCTAATATATAAAGAGCTTCCAGAGATGAATATAGAGAATTACAAAATTCTATAAAATCAAGTGATCAACAGACATCAAGAAGGAAAGAGGAAATGCATAACAGGGAAACTCATATCACCAACAAGCATGCAAAAATATTATAAAAGTAAGAAAGAAGTGAATATTAAAATAAAACATTCATTTATGCATTAACCAAGATTTTTAGAAGATTAAAAGACATGTTAATAAGGATTTGGAGGGAGAGTTATTTTCTTGTAGCACTGACATACATATGAATTCTTTCAAGATTTCTGGATAGCAGTTTGGTGATATGAATCAAGAAGTAAGAAAAAATATCCATGTCCTTCAACCAATGATTTCCACTTTTAGAAATCTCTTTGAAGAGATTAACCAGAAAGCCAGGCAGAGTTTTATTCAAGATTTTTCACTGCAGCATTATCCATGAGCAGGAAAAATCATCCTAAATTTCTAACAATAGAGAAATGGTTATGTAAATTACAGTGGAGCATATTATAGAATATTGTTCAGGCATAAAAATGCTTTTGAACAGTATTTGATAGCATAGTCAAAAGTATTCACTATGCTCTCAATTATGTAAAAGGCAAAACTCTGTGAACTATGCATAGAAAATATATTGTACAAAATATTCCATAGTGGTTTTGGAGGTTATCACTGGAAAGTGGGATAGTAAAGAATTTTGTTTTTGCTTATATTTTCAACTTATCTCCAATAAGCATATTGTTACTTTATACATACAGAAAATATTGGATTTTATTTTAAAAAGGAACTTAGATGATGTTTTTATGATGAGTCAGGCTTCTGTTTGTTTGCTTATTTAATCAGGACGTCTTCTTGGACAGTACTCACCTACCACCTCTGCAATCATGAAAATGAAGCATATCACTGAAGCACTGCAGAGTTTCCACTTGGCATGCACCTGCTCATCTTCCCTGCTCTCTGTGGCTTTGAAGTTGCTGTGGCAGTGAAATTTGCTTACTGACTCCAGCTCTTCTGGCCTCTCTCTAGGACACTGATCTTTATTCACAGGTTTCTGTTGTACTTTCACACTATGGATAAATTTGACATAAGCAAAGAGTGAACATGGATGCAGACAAACACCTTTTTGACAGCCCCATCCATTCTCAGAACCTCTATCAGGACACTTGCTAACCATCTAGGAAGTTATATTGCCCAGGTCTCCTTACAAGAAATATCAAGTGTAAGGAACAGTTATGAAATTGCTGTCTGAATTCACAATTACTAAAAGCTTTACTTTTAATCCCCCAAGTGCTCATCCAAGCAATACGAACTGATGATTAAGAGATACCAAAGGAGCCAGGTGCCATGGTGCACACCTGTAATCCCAGTAACTTGGGAGGCTGAGGTGGAAGGATCATGAGTTGGAGGACAGAGGCAGCCTGTGTAACTTAGGGAGACTGTGTCTCAAAACAAAAAGAAAAAAGAGGCTGGGGTTATGGCTCAGTGGTAAAGCACTTGCCTAACATATTAGAGGCCCTGGGTTCAACCCCATAATACTACAAAGAAAAAGGAGTGGTGGTGATGGTGGTGGTGTAGCTCAATTACAAAGGGCTTGCCTAGTGCTGTCCAGGCCCTGGGTTCAACTCCAGTAGTGGAGAAAGAGAGAGAGAGAGAGAGAGAGAGAGAGAGAGAGAGAGAGAGAGAGGGAGGCTGAGATCAAAACAATAGAAAAGAAACAGACTTTTTATTGGAAATTTTTAATATGCACCTTAATATGATTCATTCTGACATGCTTTTCATTGTGACATTTCCATATATGCATTTTGTTGTACAAGAGGGTAAAATAGACACTCCTCTGGCCAATCTGATCAAAAAGAAAAAGGAAAAAACTAACATAGTAAGGATTAGGAAGGAAAATGGGTCCATAACCACTGACTACAATGAAATACAGGAAATTGTCAGGATCACTATGAGAGATTGTATTCCCAAAAATATGAAAATAGAGAAGAAATGGATAAATTTATTAACACATATGACTTACCAAAGCTAATACCAAAAGACATAAGTGACCTAAACAAGCCCATTATATATACTGAAATAGAAAATGTAATAAAAACTCTCCCAACAAAGAAAAGCCCAGGTCCTGATGGGTTCACAGCAGAATTTTACCAAACTTTCAAAGAAGATATAATACCTGTCTTCCTCAAATTATTCCAAAAAGTAGAAAAGGAGGGACTCAAATTCATTCTTTGAAGCTACCATCACTCTGATACCAGGAAAAGATTCATCTAAAATAGGGAATTATAGACCCATCTACCTTATGAATATAGGTGTGAAAATCCTTAACAAAATCCTGTCAAATTGAATCCAGCAACATATTAAAAAGATTATTCACCATGACTAAATGAGATTTATTCCACAGATGCAAGGCTGGTTCAACATACAGAAATCAATTAATGTAATCCAACATATCAAGAAACTGGCAAACAAAAACCATATGATCATCTCAATTGATGCCGAAAAGGACTTCAACAAAGTGCAATACCTTTTCATGATAAAAACCCTGGAGAAGATAGGTATAACAGGCAAATACCTTAACATCATAAAAATCATCTATGACAGACCTACAGCCAACATTATATTACATGGAAAAAAACTGAAACCATTTCCTTTTAGATCTGGAACAATGCAAGGATGTCCACTCTCTCCTATTCTATTTAACATACTAATTGAAGTTCTCACCAGGGCAATCAGACAAGAGAAAGAAATCAAAGGGATACAGATTGGCAATAGAGAGGTCAAACTATCCTTATTTGTAGATGACATGATTCTATACCTAAAAGACCCCAAAACCTCATCCAGAAAGCTTTTAGAACTAATCAACTCCTTCAGCAAAGTGGCAGGATATAAAATCAACACACAAAAATCAATAGCTTTTCTTTACACCATCTATAAGCAGGAAGAAAAGGGAATTACAGAAATAATACCTTTCATGATAGCCCACCAGAAAATTAAGTACCTTGGAATCAGTCTAACCAAAGATCCCTGAGATCTCTACAAGGAAAATTTCAAAACATTAAAGAAAGAAATAGGAGGGGACACTAAAAAATGGAAGGACCTTCCCTGCTCCTGGATAGGGAGAATCAATATAGTAAAAATGCCTATCCTACCAAAACCAATTTATAGATTTAATGCAATCCCCATTAAAATTCCCCATTGATTGACTTTACAGAAATAGAAAAAAATGATACAAAAATTCATATGGAATCACAAAAGACCACATATAGCCAAAACACTCTTAAGCTGCAAAACTAGTGCAGGTGGAATCCTAACCCCTGCCTTTAAGCTGTACTATAGGACAGTGGTGGCAAAAACAGCTTGGTACTGGCACAAAAATAGGCCTAAAGACATGTGGAACAGAATATAAGATCCAGAAATACCTCAACACACCTATAGCCACCTAATTTTCTACAAAGGAGCAAAGCAAGTAAACTGGAGAAAGGATAGCCTTTTCTATAAATGGTGCTGGGAAACAGACTTTGATGCATGTCTTTTCCAGTTATTTTACTTGGAAAAGGTTCCAGAGACTGTGCTACAAATAATAAAAGAAAGAAGAAGAAGAAGAAAAAGAAGAAGAAGGAGGAGGAGGAGGAGGAGGAGGAGGAGGAAGAAGAAGAGTAGAAGAAGAAGGGGGAAGGAGGAGGACAAGGAAGCTGAGGAAGAGGAGGAAGAGGAGGAGGAGGAGGAAGAAGAAGAAGATGATCAGGGGACATGGTAAGATATATGTGTATGAGCCAGAGTGATGATTCAAACATATCAGCCCCATTAGATCATAGCATTTGCTCATACAGACTTTAAATAAATTCTCATAAATCTTTGCAGACAATGGCTACTAACTAATCAATGTTATAGAGTTGAAACCTACTTCTGAGAACAGGCAATGATTATCAGTTATACTCAAACATAAAGCATAATTTAGCATCATTCATGGAGTGCTAGAATTTCATAGATGGAAAGATCAAAGATAACATTTAATCCAACTGATAGTTCCTTGGCTGAAGTAACTAAGATTCAGAGAGGTAAAGTAATTTCTGAGCTGTGGTCAGACAGCCAGAAAACGACAGGAAAGGGATTCCAAAACCACTGTTTTACTACCATCCCATATACTGCCTCCTTGTCTCAGTATTAATACACCTGTCTCAGTATTAATACACCTAAAACCAATTGATACCAACACAGATGTCAATGACCATGGACCTAGAACTAAAAAAATTTTTAAGTTTTAAAAATAAACTTATTTGAAAACATTAATGAGATTCTTAGAATTAAGAGCTTTGCATTTTTGTCTCTGAAAATAAGTAAACCATTTAACTTCTACTTGAGGAGTTACTTCATTTGGCTTATCACCATCTTGAGAAAAGGACCAGGCAAACCACTCCCCCCACCTGCAAAAAAAAAAAATCAGCTACTGAAAACCCTATGAAGAGGAGAGAAACACTGACAATAGTGTTTCATCTGTTGTACATAGGATCACTGTGAATCAGACACTGACTTGATGACACCTAACAACAACAACAACAACAAATCACCATCTGGAATTAAAAGTCTAATATTTAGGGCTTAGCTAATGAGAATTATGACTCTATCATTATATTTGCATTATTCTGAAAAAATCATACATATGTTCATTACAGAAAATCTAGAATTACAGAAAAGCACAAAGCAGAAAAAATCATTGGTAATACCTCCAAGGGACAGCTATTATTGGTACTTTTATATTTTATGATATACAAATATACTTTTAAAAAGCATGATTAAGCTACATATTTGTTAAAATGCTTTAGGTTACAAATATAGAAAACAAAGTTTGGGGTTGAAAAAATAATAAATGGTAATTATCGGTTCTACAACTGCAAACATCTAGAAGTATCCAGGCTTCAAGCATTGTTTAAACAGGGTTCCAGATCCATTTCTCCATTTTTCTCAACTATGCTTTAAGCTCACCCAGACTGGTGTTCCTCGTGGCAGTGGAATAGTTGCCAGAGGTAATCAAATTATATTTTTACTTTTTCATAGTCCAGGAGAGAGAGAGAGAGTATCTCTTCTCACAACTGCTGCACAAGTGTCTGTAGGTGCATGCTAACCTGGCCAAATGAGAACCAATCTCTATTGTCAGAGGAATATGGATAAGCTGATTTTTGTCTAGGCCTTGTTACATTCATTAGCCAAACCCAACCATGCTGATTCCTAGTGCAGAGAATAGGGTAAATTCTACACCATCAGATGGTTGAGCGTCAACAGGGGAAGGGCTAGGATGAATATGAATAACATAACAGTGTCACAAGATCTTACTAAAGATACAGCTTTCCGGCATGATTCTGAGCTATGCATAGTTAATATTTTCTTAACTTATCGAATCTTCTATATCATTATTATTTTTAACATGAAGAACATTATATTTAATATAGATATAGGATAATTAACTGATATCCTATTATTGGACAACTTTCTTTTCCAATTATTTGCTCATATAAGCATTGCTATGATTCATATTTTTATGGTTAAACTTGGCTTAATGTAATATTATTTCTTAAAATATAATCCTAAAAAGATAATTTCTTGGTCAAAGGGTACCTATATTCCTAAGGATTTTGGTGTATATTGCCAAGTCAGCTCTGGAATGCTTGTACTAAGGATGTTAGTAGCACTTAGGAGTTTAAGCAGTTCCAAATACTATTTTTTTTTTGTTGGAGTGAGAACTATCTGTCAAGTGACACATATTTATTTCTGTAAATGAGTAGACTCACACCTGTGTAATATAACACACACCTGATACTCAATAACCACAGAGTTTAGTGCCATGAGTCACCAATGACCATCAACTCAAAGGAGTCTGAGTGTCAATATGAGAATTTGGTGGAGGTTTCCTCTCCTTGTGCTGAGGATTTAACATAAACAAGGAAGGGTGATTGATTGTTCTGACACTGTCTGGCTTACTGTGGTCAAATGAAGCCTGGCTTTATTTATGTTGTTTATGAATCCTGTGGCTGGAGAAAACCAGCTGGTTAGTGACCCAGAAAGAGAACTTAACCTGAAAGAGTTTAGAAGCTATACCAAGGCACAGATCCCACCAAGGAAACAGTCTCTGGGCAATGCCACAAGCTAAAAACCCTAGGTAATTTTTGCTTTTGAGATCTACTTCCCTGTCCTAGTCTCTAAGCTTAACCAGTGCATATATACTGTAAGCTGAGATAGCCTCTGAAAGCACTAGGGCAGAAGTCTAAAAGTGGGCCTTTGAAATTGGGTGTAATGTGTTTATGTGTGTCTATGTGTGTGTTTTATGGGGCGGGGGTATAAGAGCTCACAGTCTTCACTAGGCTCCCCAAAGAGTCTTTGACTCTGAAAGAAGTTAAAACCCAAAGATAAAAAGCATTTCTCATTATTCATTAGAGCAAAGTGAACTCAGTGTCTCTATATGCAGAACAGGCTCTTGACCTGAAAAATGATGTGAATTCTAAGAAGCATTTTAAGAAGTAGGTTATAAAAAAGTGGATGCTATGATGCATTAAAAAATGAAATGTGAATTTGCTATTAATAAATCCCAGTAGATTCTCATGCATTCAAATATGATCAAAGCCCCAAAGAGCAGGAACAATAGGCCAAATAGAATAAAAAAGAATAAAAGGGAGAGATGCAAAGAGCAAAAAATAGAGAAATATTAGAAAAACTTATGCAAATAGCCTAGAACTTTGAGTTCAGTTATTAAAATAGAACTTAGAAAATGAAGCTTTGTTTTTTTATACTCTTAAAGAAAGTTCTAGTTTTTACTTCATTTTGGTTTGGTGGTAGAAGTTAAACTCCTTTGCTTCTATATCTGCAAAATGGAGCTAATAATATTTTTATTTTTCACCCTTGTATTTCTTGTTGACCACATTTGATATGACTACATATGTTTACAGTTTCACATCACTTCTCCCTAGAACCTCAAATCACTGTTCATGAGTGAGAGTTTCAGTCTCACCAAACATTTCCAACACTCCATGCATTCAATTCATCCACCAAATATTTATTGCCTGCCTAAAGTGTGCTTACAATCCCAGAGGTATTAATGACACCATGTTCTATAAGGAAAAGTTCCTAAAATAAGGAGGTTATATACTGATAATAAAAGAGAAGTACAACTACATTAACACTAACAGAGCCTCTGTAGTATGATGGACAATGACTGGGAGAGGGAAGAGGATACTTTATTTTTTTAAATAATTAAATTTAACTGATACATTAAAAACATAAAAATTTTATATGTTAACAGGGTATCATATGATGTTTCAGTACATGTATAAATTATGTTATATTTAAATCATATTAAACATTTATATGTCCTCAAATTTTCATCAGTTTAATTTCCTTTCTGCTCAAGAAAACTTCTTAAATAAATGAGTGATGTGAAATACATAGTTTGGGGGGAGAGAACTACAAAGAGGAGGGAACAGAAACGCTCATAGAATTCAGGTTGCTTCTTGTCCCAGACCAAGTATCCAATCACCCAGCCCTTTTGAAGAGCTTTATCAAAATATAATTCAAATACCACACAAATGACTGACCCACTTATTATATAAAATTTAATGGATTTTAGTATATTCATGAAATCGTGCAAACAACATACCAAAAAGTACAACCATCATCTAAAACCATGAGTGGTAATTTCACAATCTTTTAACACCTCCTCCCCAGGCAACCACTGATTTACATTCTGTCCTTATAGATTTGCCTATTCTAGACTTTTCATATAACTGGAATAGTATAATGTGTGAACTTTTATAAATGGCTTCTTTCACTTAGCATAATGTATTCAAGATTTATCCACATTGTAATAAGTATCAATCGATCAGTATTTCACTGATTTTTAAAATTCCAAATAAATACTCTGTTGCATGGATATACAACTTTTATATACTCATTAAATAGTTGATCAACATTGGGGTGTTTCCTTTTTTTGTTGTGATGAATAATACTGCTATGAAAATTTGCATACAATTTTTTGGAAGTATATTCGCACTTTTCTTGACTATCTAGCAATGGAATTCCTGGGACATGAGGTAGCTCTATTTTGAACATTTTATGGAATGGCCAAATTGTTTTCCAAGGCACTGCACCATTTTACATTCCCATACAAAATTTATGAGAGTTTATGTTTCTCCATATCCTTACTGGCACCTTACTAACATTTGTTATTGCCAGAGGGCAGGACAGGGTATATATAGCTGTCCTCCTGAGTATGAAGCAGCATCTCATTGTAATTTTGATTTGCATTACCCAAATGACTAATGATGTTGAACATATTTTATATATTACACATTTATGTATGTTTTAGAGAAATGTTCATCTGAATTAAAGAATTCCACTTATTCCTAAATTGGTTTATATTTTTATTATTGAATTGTAATAGTCTTTTATATATTAAGATCTATATCCCTTATCAGATACATAATTTGAAAATATTTTATCCTAATCAGTTACTTGTCTTTTCATTTTTTTAGTAATGTTATTTACAGAATAGCATGTTTTATTTTGATACTCTATGATTTATATAATTTTCATGACTTATGCATTGGATATCCTATCAATGAATCATATCTAACCCAAGGTTACATAAAATTGTACCTATGCTTTCTTTTAGGAGTTTTATAGTTTTCCATCCAACATTAAGGTGCATAATTCATTTCTAATGAATTTTTAGTATGGTGTCAGAAAGTATAAAAATTAATTATTCTACATGTAGATATTCAGCTATTCCAGCAACATTTATTGATAAGTCTTTCCCTACCATTGAATTGTTTTGGTACCTTTGTTGAAAAAAAAATTGGCCATAAGACCAAGTTAGGGCTTATTTCTGGACTCCTGATTCTATCCCATTGTTCTATGTCTATCTTTATGCCAGTATCACACTGTTGTGATTACTGTAGCTTTGCGTTAACCTTTGAAATTGGGGTACATGAGACGTCCATATTTATTCTTCTTTTTCAAGAGTATTTTGCAATTTCAGTCCTTTTACTTCAATATGAATTGTAGGATCAGCTTGTCAACTTTTTTTTTTTAAAGCATCTGGGATTTTAGTTATAATTGGCTGAAATTCCCACGTCAATTTGGGAATTCATCACCTTAATATCAAGCCTTCCACTCCATCAACATGCGATATTTTTCATTCATTTATATCTTCTTGAATTCTTTCTTCAAGTTTTTCTAATGTTTTGTAATTTCTAGTATGAAAGTTTTATACTTCATTTGTTAAATTTATTCTTAAATATTCTATTCTTTTTTGTGCTATTATAAATGGAATTGTTTTATTGATTTCATTTTCAAATTTTTCATTGTTCCTATATAAAAATACAGTTATTAGTATATTGATCTTATTGATTGCAAGCATTCTTAACTTGCTTACTAATTTTAAAGTTTTTTAGTGTAAAGTTTTAGTGTAAGGACTAAAGATTTTTAGTCCTTAGCATTTTCCCTCTCCAAAACAATGTCATTTACAAATGGTGGGAGTTTACATTCCTCTTTTCCAATCTGGATATTACTTATTTTGTTGTCTTACCCAGTTGCCCTGGGTAGAACTCATAGTACAATGTTGAGTAAAAGTGTTGAATATTCTTATCTGTACCTGATCTTTGGGAAAATTATTCAGACTTTCACTATAGTTTTGATGTTGCCTTTTATCAGCTTTAATAACTCTCTATTTCTGGTTTGGTAAATGTTTATATTGTTGTTGCGAGGTGCCATTGAGTCTGGTCGGACTTATAGCAACCCTATGTACAACAGAATGAAACACTCCCTGACACTGTGCCATGCTCAGCACTATATCAGTGCTTCTCTGCTATTCATAGAGTTTTCAATGGCTGTTTCAGGAGTGGGATGCCAGGTCCTTCTCCATTTTTGCAGTGCTGAGGATTGAACCCAGGGCCTCAGAGAGTGCAGAGCAGCACTCTACCAACTGAGCTAAATCCCAGCCCAAAATGTTTACATGCTGCAATAGAGTTGCACTTTGTCAAATGATTTTTCTGCATGAAGTAAAATGATCATGTGAGTTTTGTCCTTTATTCTATTAATATAGTACATCAGTGTGATTGTATTTCAGATGTTAAACCACGCTTACAGTACTGGGATAAATCTTACTTGGCCTTTGGTTCATAATTTTTGTTTTATTGCTAGAGTCCATTTGTTAGTATTTGAGGGGACTTATGCATCAATATTTATAATATATAATGATCTATAATTTTATTTTTGTGTAGTATCTATTTTTTTTCCATCAGCACAATATCGGCTTCATAGAATGTACTAGGAAATGTTCACACTTCTATTTTTTTGAAGAACTTTTAAAGAACTAATACAATTCTACTTTAAGTGTTTAGTGGAAGTCATCAATGAAGATTCTGAGTTTGAGGTTTTCCTTGTGTGAAATTTTTTGTTTGTCCATTAATCCTTTGGGGCTAGGATTTAGCTCAGTTGATAGAGTGCTGCTCTGCACTCTCTAAAGCCAGGATTTTACCCTGAGCACCTCAAAAACAGAAGGAAGACATGGCAATACACTCCCTAAGCAATCTCGAAACAATCAGCCATTGAAAACTCTATGAGGGTGACTATGAAACCGACCTGACTTGGTGGCACCTAATAACAATAATATTAATCATTTGCTCTCTTTACTTAACAGATTTACTCAAATTTTCTATTTCTTGAGTTAGTTTGGTAGATGGTGCGTTTCTATGCATTTGTCCATTTCTTTTAAGGTTATATACATTTCACTTTATGTAATTTATCTTTAAATCAGTTAAAATAGATTAAATATGTTGTCCGTGTGGATTCAGCTTGACATGACTGTAGCCCATCTTGAGTAATAACCACCATGATTGCCCTTGAGTAACCCTAGCTGGTTTTTCCTGCAGAGGTTCCCAGCAAACTGTAAGTAGATAAAACCACTAGAGGAATATGTAAGACTTTACAATCAGACTCTGGCTCCAAGGATGTACTTGATTCTTCAATATTACTTTAAGCTAGCTGGATATATCCCTACTGGGATGAAGTAACTTTTGTCCTAACACATAAACACACCCCTCTTTCTGGCCAAATTGCAGGGTCCAACTGATCTTACTGCCATCCAGGACAATGCCTTGTCAGTAAATCCTCCAATAGATTGAACTCTCTGCAGTCCTACATGTGTCTGCCTCTCTTTCTGTGGTCTCCTGGCATCTTTGGGACTGGCCTCCCTACACTAGGACCAAACTGTTCCAGAAAACTATATTTTATAATTACTTACATAATTATCTTTGCTGGTGCTATTCGTTTTTGTGTGTATGTTTTATTTGAGTTAATTTCTGGCATCACTTGTTTTCTATATTGTTTTTTACTACTACCTTTTTTTTTTAACCATCTCTCATAAAGTGAGTTTAGCAATAAATTTTCTGTTTTGTTCATCACATGCATTTTACAAAGATAGTTTTGCTAGATATCATTGGTTGTCAGGTTCTCCACTCCCCCAACACTTTGCATATGTCATTCTACTGCTTCAGCCTCCCCTTGTTTCTGGTAGAAGCCACGTGTTAACCTCACTGAGAAACGCTTGTACACAGTGTATTTCTCTCCACGTCTCTTGTTGCTTTCAAGATTTTCTCTTTGTTTTCTGCCCTCAAAAATTTTGGTACAATATGTCAGGGTGTAGATCTGTTTGCTTTTTTCTTCTGAGAGTTCATTGAGCATAAGGATGTATAGATTAATATTCATCAAATTTTGGAGGTTTTGTGAACTATTTATTTGAATATTTTTGTTCCTTTCTCTCCTTCTGGTACTCCTATTATGCAAATGATAATGTATTTAACCATGTACCGTATTTCTCTGAGGCTCTGTTAACTTATATTCAATATTTTTTCCTCTATTCTTGCATATCAATTAGTCTATTTTCAAGATTGCTGATTTTTTTCTTCTGTGAGCATCTGCCACTTGAAGAGGTGTGGCATGATGTCTCTCTTGTAAATATTTTATTATAGGGATTATGCTTTTCTACCTCAGAATTTCCATTTGATTCTTTGTAATTTCAATCTATTTATTGATATTCTTCTTTTGATAAAACATTTTCATCATATCTGTCTTTTATTCTTTAAACACGATTACTTTTAGTTCTTTTAACATATTTATAATAGCTGTTTTGAAACCTTTGAATTCTAAGCCCAATATCCGGGCCCTCTTAAAGCAAGTCTCTATTGCCTGTTGTTTTGTTGTTGTTGTTTTATTTTGTTTTTTTTTTATCATACAAAAGTTGTTCTTTTCAGTCAGCTGCAGTGGTGCATGCCTGTAATCCCAGTGGCTCGAGAGGCAGAGGTGGAAGGATTGCAAGTTCGAGATCAGAGGCAGTCTGTAACCTAGCGAGACCCTGTCTCAAAAAGTTTAAAAAACGGGCTGGAGAAACAGCTCAGTGGTCTAGCACTTGCAAAAGCATGCAGGCACGAGGCCCAGGGTTCAACCCCCAGTACCAGAAAAAAAAAAAAAAAACCAATGTTGTTCTTTTCTGCTTCTTTAAGTCGCATAACATTTTACTGAAACTAAAAAGACTTAAGTAATATTTTGAAACTATTAGCAGATGCTGATATCCTTAACCTTTCTCTTATTATTTGTTTTTTATTTGTTTACCTAGTCGGCTTGTCCAGGTCAGTAGTCTATTTCCTCCAACCTTCCCTGCATATGCTATGCATCCTTTTTCATTCCTCATAGGTGCATCATAAAGTGTATGCAGTGATCCTTACCTTCTCTCACCCTCTAAAGATGCAATCATTTTGGGTGTGCTAGCTTTAGCTACTTATCATGTCCTTACTAGCAAGCTGCTAATTTCTGTGCCTATATTATTATCACACCCAGATTATGACATCTTTAATGGCTTGCTGATTGCTCTACTGTTTTCAATAATGCCCTGAGATATAAATTGCTCCACAATCTCATCCAATTAAATTTGTGACTTGCATTGGTCTCCTTGAGCTGCTATCACAAAATACCACAGAATGAATGGCTTAAACAACAGAAATTTGTTTTTTTACAGTTCTGGAGGCTAGAAATTCATGATCAAGGTGCTAGAAATCAAATTTCTGGTGAGGATTTCTCTTGCTAGCTTGTAGCTATCTGCCTTCTTGTTATATCCTCACATGGCCTTTGCTCAGTTTACACACACACAGAGGAAGGGAAAATGATCTCTCTGGTTTCTCTTCTTGTAAGAACACCAATCCTGTCAGATAAAGGCCCCAGTCTTATAGCATCATCGAACTTTAATTACTCCCTTAGAGGCTCTGTCTCCAAATATAGCCACACTGGACATTCAGGCTTCAAAATACAATTTTAGAGGACACAAACAATAACTGTCCTCTTTACAGGGGTAGTATTTGAGACCAATTTTTATAACTAACTCCAACTCCAGGAAGGCTTTCCTTACCTCTGCTCTTTTTTGGCTGCCTCCGTTAAACTTCTACATATTCTACTGTTGTTGTTGTTGTTGTTGTTGTTGTTGCTGTTGTTAAGTGCCAAGCGGTTGATATATACAGCAGCCAACCTACACTTAATTGCGCATCAGAGAAGTCTTTGTTGTTTTCAACAGTGTCCTTAAACCAGGCATGGTGGCGCATGCCTGTAATTCCAGCGGTTTGGGAGGCAGAGGCAGGAGGATCACAAATTCTAGACCAGAGGTAGTCTGCAAAACTTAGCGAGACCTTGTTTCAAAAAGTAAAAAAAAAAAAAAAGGCTGAGGGTGCAGCTCAGTGGTCCAGCACTTGCAAAGCATGCAAGCATGAGGCCCTGGGTTCAACCCCCAGTACCACAAACAAACAAACAAACAAACAAAAACAAAAAGAGTGTCCCTTTGCTCAAAAATCCCTATTCTCTATTACAAATAATGTTTTAACATGTATCCCCTTAATCCTCTAAGGGGAAGATTTATGGTGCTGTATTTTTATGGCTTGACTTTCCCATGAGTAGTGCCCTTACACCACTGCATCAGAGCTGACAGAAGGTGCAGTGATCTGCTTTCCCTGGAGTGACACTCTTGCTCTACACATGGAGTGCCAAATGAGGATGGTAGCCCCTAGTCTTCTTTAATTGTAACTCCTCCACCCAATGAATACCCTAGGTAGAAGTATTCAAGACTATTTCCTGTGTCAAAATGCTTGTAAAGATGGCCTCCCACAATTTCTGTCATTCCAACAAGAAGCGGAACCCTTTGCCCCACTTGTGGAATCTGGGCCTTGGGGCATGTTATAACTCATTAAAAATGATAAAAATGATGCTGTGCCAGTTCCAGGCTTAACCTATCTGAGAGCTATCAGCTTCCACTGCTGCCATACAAAGAATTCCAGCTTCTTGCTGCTATACAAAGAATTCCAGCCTAACCTGATTAAATAAGATGTCACATATATAGAGAAGACATAGGAAATAGAATAAAGACCCCAGGCATGCAAGTGAAGTCATTTGGACCTACTATCCCAGCCTAGTCACCAGCAGAATGCAGCCTCCTGGGCAAACTCTACTGACCCCACATGTAGGCCTACCCAAACTCAGACCCACAGAATTGTGAAAAGTAAAATGATTGTTGCTTAAGCTATTAAATTTTGGAGATAGGTTTTTGAAAAGCAACAGATATACAAAACACTCCAGGGAATTAAATAATAAGGTTTCCTTCAGAATAAGTTTCTTAATGGCAGGAACAATTTACATAGAACAGTAATGATAAGGCTGAATGTAGTGGTGCATACCTATAATCTCAGCATTTAGGAAGATGTGGCAGGAGGAATTAGCAGTCAAGGCCATCCTAGGCTACATGGCAAGGTCCTCTCTCAAAAAAAATAAGAAAAAGAAAGAAATGTGGTTGGACAATATATTGCCAAAATTTCTACCTGATTTAACATGAGATTTGTTTTTGGTATTTGTGACCTCAATAAATTGCATCTCATATTGTTTCCTAAGAAAAATAATTCTAATGTGATAAAATACATGCTTTAGAGTCACTGTTGTATATTTCTAAGTAAAGTTATAGGTACCCTTTAAGAATAGTACTCTTTGCAGTTATTAAAGTATTTGATGCTATCAAACATATCACTATTTAGAATATTAATTTGGTTTCATGAAACAAATAAAAACATTACATATATTACTAGTGCATGAGAATTCTTTTAAACACTGCTCCCAACATAAATTCATTTCAGATCCTTATTCATTAATTTATATATACTGAGAAGCCTTGTCTTAACTCCCCACTGATTAATCTCCCCAAATATATGCATCTCTTTTTCTCATTTGTCTCTATCATGCAATGATCTCAGCCTAAAAAACTTCCCTTACCCCTACTTTCTATGTAGGGTTTCCCTAATCCTACTTTTATTTCCTTTAATTTTTCAATCCTTAGTCTATTGCTTCTGAAAAAGCCTTCCATGACCTTGTAGTCCAGCTAAGTCCTAGATCTCCTGTAATGTAGTCTCATTGAATGCCCCCAGCATGATACTTCTATGCTATTCTGTAATTGCCTCTTTCTTCCATGTATTCTACATCAGACTGTAAGTTTCAAAAGGCAAAGATCTAGAACTAGGAATCTTACTTTCCATTATATGTCCAGTACTTAGCACAGACATGTTCAATTGATAATTGTTAAACATGTGAAAAATGAATGAGTATACTGCACACCCTGCAGTCGTACCACTGTGGTGTCTGATCCTGTCAAATCTTGAAAGCTAAGCAGGGTCAGGCCTGGTTAGTATTTGGATGGGAGACAGGCTGGGAACACTGGGTGCCGTAGGCTGGGAGGAAGGACCCAGCAACCCACTCCCCCACCAAAATAAAAACCAAAAACTATGAGCCATTTAAAACGCTATGTGTAGCAGAGAGGCACTGACAATAGTGTTTCACCAGTTGTACATAAGGCCGCTAGGATTCAGACACTACCTCCATGACACCTAACAACAACAACAATACTGCACAAGGCACTGTGGGAGATACTGAAAGAACTGGAAGTGTGTAGAATATTAAAATCAACTGTTTTATTATAGGTATATCTATTGATGTAAAACAATTAATTTTAAGGTGAATATAACAATTTTGTTGAAAGGCTTTAATTATTTCTAAATATAATTTAATAAAACTTACTATCATAAAAGTGAGACGAACAGAAGGAAAATTAAGCACATTAGACGTATATTTCCATTTCCCATAAGAGAATCTATAGAAGAAAAAAATCTTAACAAAATATTTCATACATTCATTTATAATATTTATGGAATCAGAACAACTATAAAGAGTATTGCATGTTTCATGACATGAATTGTACAAGTTAGTCAGCTACTTCTAAAATGTTCCAAATTGCCCCCAAGTCACAAAGCAAAAGCTTACCATTCAGAATCAATAGGATCTAAGGACTGGTTGAATACTCAAGACATAGAAAGCAAAGCAGGCACAGTGTCTGTTACCTGTCTAGTGTGAAGGCATACATCTTTGTGGCTCTGTCATTTACAAGGTAAGTTCTTTCAAGAAACTCCATGTGGCCAGGGTCAGAGCTGCTGCTGCTGCTGCTGTCGTCGCTGATGTTGTTTGACTCACTGTCCAGATTTGGATGTAAAGCTGCCCTGCAATTATTCACACACTTTCCAAAGAAAATATAAAAGGCTTCCAAGATTTAAATTAATGAGCTTCCCACCTCAATGTTCTTGGTAAGTCCACTAAGATTACAGCCACCTTGGAATATTACCTGGCCTCATCCTTTCACCCTCAGAAACTACTTTGCTAGGAGACTTGCAGGTGGGATCATATGAAGTGTGTGTGCATATCTGTGTGTGTATGACTTAACTGTGCTTTCTACAGGCTACAGGAGCTCAAGGGTTTCCAACTAAATGCTGATGTAGGGCTTTGACCTTCTGAGCACACCTGAGTAAGCTGCAAATAACTGCCCTTCTGTCCTCTGTAAATTAATCTCATTTTTTCCTTGCTTCCTTTTTTTCCCCCCTCTCTAAAAGCATTTCTTCTGGGATTTAGTTCTGAGATGACCTATAAGTAAGCAGCTGTCAGGATTTGCCTCTTTTCCCCTAGAACCGTTTTGGGATTTCAATACTGAAGGTGAAGACAGGGGTCATTAGTTACTGAAGTCTGTGATCTGAACCTGTTTCTGGTGCAGCAGCTTTGAAACCCTTTGACAGGCAAGACAAGGGCAGTCTCTGCTTCTGGGTAAATAACAGCCCTCACTCATACCAGAACCATGAGTGAATTATGTCCTCCTTGGCTGGGGTTCCCTCTGCCAAGGATAAAATACTCACCCCGCAAAACCCTATCAGGCCTGCCAATCACAGTTCTCAGGAATAGAGCCTTCTAAGTTGCTCCAGAGAAACCTTCAATTCACAAACTCCTAGGAATTGGCATTTTACTTCATTACAAAGCACTTTCTTTTCTACATAAAAAAGGGACAAGAGTCCGGTCAAACAGCAGGCATTTACGTGTGGACCAAAGATCTATAAAGATGCAATAGTGGGGTATGTAGGGGCAGAATGGAGAAGAGGGGTGATTCCTAGACCATTGAGTCCTCATTGCTGTCTCCCTCTGTGCTCTCTCTACAGAAAACTCAACAGTTGGTTAGTCCCAGAATGACCCAGTAGCCCAGTGTCATGGTAGCCTGCCATCTTGCCAAGCAGAGATCTCTCACAATGGCTGATAAAATAGATATCATCCTTCACAGGGACAACAGGGTTCAATGGCAATAGGAGTGGGTGGGGAAAAAGAGTTTATCCTTGGCTGAGAGGGAGAATGTTAGATCTGTCACATTGGTGGGCAGCTACACTTCTTATAAATCTAAGACTTCAAACACTCCTTTTTATAAAATAAATTCCAAGGTCTCCTCATAGGACCTTTCTGACTGACTGTTAACTTTGTTCTGACAGTGAGGAATCAGAGAAGTAGCTTTAGGGAGGCTATTTGTCCACATTGGAGAAGGCATAAATTTTGGGGTCTAGTGTTAGCAGAATAACCCCCAAAGAATTCCCTTCTCATATATCCTTGCTTAGCCTTGCAAAAACACCTTTGCAAAAAAATAAGTAATTCTGTGGAGGAAAAATTAAGAAAGCAGAGAAGAATTACCAACCCTCCTGCACTCATTTGTGAGTACTTTCTAGCACATATGAGGGAAATAGATTTCAAGTGAATGAATGTAAAAAATAAGGAAACTACTCAAAATCAGGCTCTCTTCCATTAAAGATAAGAGAAAGAAGAGAAAATATACAATATTTAATTGCAGAAAAGGGAATATCTGTCTATAGACATCACCAAGCCAAAAAACAACAAGCTAGGAGTTTGAGATCCATACCACAAGTTTTGTCACTGGTACAGACAGGGACACATAGATATATTTATATCTGTTTATGATTCTAGAGTATGGAGTGTACATGTTCGGTTAATGTGGATTCCTCGTGGAACCTGAGAGAGTGTCAGCAGGATAGGTTCGGTATAGGATAGAGTGAAATAGAGATAAGAAGAGGAATTGAGGAGCCAGGCATCATGGTGCACACCTGTAATCCCAGGGACTTGGGAGACTGAGGCAGACAGATTGCAATTCTAATGCCAGAGAAAACCTTCACAATTTAGTGAGACCCTAATCCAAAATTAAAAAGTTGCTGTGGGTGCGCTTAGTGGTAGAGCACTTTCCTAGCATGTATGAGGCCCTGAGTTCAAACCATCTGGTACTGAAAAAAAAAAAAAAAAAAAAAAAAGGAATAGGGAACACAAGCAAAAACCTACAAGAAAATACTATACCACCCAACAAAAGTATTGTTTGAGTCCTTCTATTTATTTGTAAGTTGAACTAGATAAAATTGTCACTTCATTTTTATAGGTTCTATCCACTCTAATATCAGCAATTTCATATGGTTCAACTTAATTATATGTGTTGTTGTTAGGTGCCCTCAAGTCAATGTCTGACTCATAGTGGCCCTATGTACAATAGGCAAAGCATTATTGTCATGCTTCTCTGCTATTCATAGGGTTTTCAATGGCTGATTGCTTTTTGGGAGTGGGCTGCTGGGTCCTTCTCCCAAGCCTACAGCTTGGTGTTCCCACGTGGTCTCTCCTCCAAGTACTAACCAGGCCCAACCCTGCTTAGCTTCCAAGATCTGATGGGATCAAGCATCACAGTAGTACAGCTGCAGGCATTATATGAGTACATTTCTAAAAATATATATATGTAAACATGCATGATGCATTTCACATTAAGAATTAAATGTGCATAGTTTAAAAGTATTGAAAAGTCAATATTTTTAAAGGTACAATTTTCATCAAAGATTTATGAATTTTTAAGTGTTACTCTTGAAGATAATTACTCCAAACCAAAGCTTTTGATGCAAGTAGATTAAGAGCAGAGAACAGTGTATTGTAACAAATAAAACTTTTATGTTAAAAACCGAAGTGAATTTTCTGCTATAAATGTAGATGCAGGTAAGTTATGATAAAGAATTTCCTTTATGTTATGCTACTTAAAATCTGTTCATCTGTTTATCACCTTATCCTCATACAAGCTCATTTTAATTCTACCATCATCCACCTCTCAATTATTTAGGCAGTACAATGTACAAGAAAAGTTTCCTGTCCTTTCTGGTTAACCAGTGTCCCACTTTGTCGTGAACTGCCCACCAATGGCCAACACTCCTAATCAGACTCCATGAGAACATAGGGTATGTATTCGTAAAGCAACTCAGATCAAGCAAGAAAATCCTCTCTCTTGATGACAGTTGGTTTTGGTAGGCATTCTGCTGCTCATCACAGTTTCCTAGGCAACCAGCTTCCCAACCATCCTGAATTACACGTTATCATTTCCGCCCACTCTCCATCACAAGCCTGTAGCAACTGAAAGAGCAAAACACAATTTATAACAGTTACCTCTGTGAATAAATACTCTGTCAGCCACAAGAACATCACTGACATAACCAAAGACATAACCAACTGGTTTGGCTCCCTAGTTCTGGCTGTTGTCAGTGATAATTTCTTAATAGGATTTTACAAACAGTAGCTGGCACTTGTGCAAAAATGATTTACACAAGCATCTTACACATTGATACTTCACTTACAGAAAGAGATGTGCATTTAGGCAAAGCTGCTGTAATCATCTCCAGACTTGGAAGTACCAAGTACTCACAATTTGTGTTCCCAAATGTAAACCCATATTTCAGAAATACTTCATGCTGCCGTTGTTTGCATGTAACTAACATTTAAAAAGAGATACAAAAATGAGTCTGTTTTCAAATAAAAAATGTGGACTTATTCATGTTTTGTTCTTTCCCAACTTTGTGGCAAGACAGAATAGTGAAGTGATTTAATACATGAGCTTTCAAATTACGTAGACTGTTTGGGCTTCTAGTTTATCCACTTCTTAGGTGTGTGGCCTTGACCAAGTTGTGTGATCACTGTATTGTTCAGTTGCCCATCTATAAAATGGGAACATTGATAGAATCCATCTTACAGAGTTCTGTGCAGAGGAAAAGATATTATTTATAAAAGTTCTTAATATAACCTCTGGTGTATGACCAGTTTTATGTAGCTGGGCATTGCTGTGTACTTGGCTAACGTCTAGTGAAATGCCTAGGCTGCTCCCGAGAAACTTCCATAAGCCTAAGCAACAGAAGGCTAAGAATTACCCATGAATGAAAATATCCATCAGTGAAGTCGAGGTTATTGGAGAAAAAACCTGGGGACTTGAACCTGCATCAGCAGTGAACTTTGGGGGTTGCTCTGTCAAACCCTCTGGGCTCAGCTTTCTCAAATTATAGTTTCATGCCTGCCCCTTACCAGTAGAATGTCATTCAGAATGGGTCCTTCATGAAAAATCTCTTCAATGACAAGGGAAGAAAATCAAATTTAATCAGTGTAATCACCTATTAAAGAGCCTAGACTTATGTATTCCCATACAGACAGCATCAAAAACTTTATGAATAGCAGAAAAGCACTGACAATAATGCCAGGCAGACACAGTTTCAAGTAGTGTTTCATCTGTTGTACATAGGGTCACTATGAGTAGGACCCAGACTCAATGGCACCTAACAACAATTGCAGTATACAGGCACGAAAGATTTCATTATTTCCAAGTTAAGTAGCATTTCCTTAGCAAGGTGGTTTTATGGTTATTACTACAACACTGTTTTTCTAAAGTTCTATCCAGAAACATGAAAACAAAGGCATTGGAAATTTAATTGGATTATATGTTAGACAGCAATATGAAAATTTCATTTTAATCTAAGGTAAATATATATAAAACACAACCCCTTCCAATATTTTATACATTAATGGAAAATAGATTGAAAGCCATCTGATTTTATTTTCTTTTTGAAAAATTAGGACCATACAACATTTTTGTTACTGTTTTTATTTTTAACAAGATTGAACTATAGCAATATTCTGGGAAAAAAAATGCAATTTGTATTTATTGAGAAAAGAAAGACCTGATAAAATATTGATATTAAAACAATAAAAGGAATATTTTATTAAGTCTCACAGATGCAAATAAATAATTCAAAATAAAATAGCAGTGCTTTGGAGGGGGAAATATTGGGACTAGATGCTTGACATATTTTATCAATTAGTTTCCATATACCACAGTTTTTTTCTAAGCACTCTGAGAATCTGAAATTATTAACCTTTAAAATCACTCTGAAGGCTATATATGGTAAATTATGTCTTACAAACTTCAAAGCAATGATCTTTTGACTTCACAATCTCACAATTATATATTTCTTTTTATCTACATAGGCAAGCAAGGTAGGATTATAAAATCTAAGGTATTAGAATACAAAAGGTTGTTGTTGTTATTAGGTGCCCTCAAATTGGTCCAATTCATAGTGACTCTCATGGGGTTTTTAGTGGCTCATTGTTTTGGGATTGCTTTGGGAGTGGATTGCCATATCCTTCTCCCATTTTTGTGATGTTAGTGATCAAACCAAGGGCCTCACAGAATACAGAGAGGTACTCCACCAATTGAGCTAAAACCCAGCCCATGCAAATACATATTATTTCTAAAAAAAGCCATAAGTTTCTGAATTATAAAGATAATTAGTACTAGAGCCCTTTTATCCACACCTGGATTACACTATTTAATTTGCATGAGTACTGATTACTTTCCTTTCATGAAAGGCCTCCAAGCCCCATAATTTGTCTTAAGGAGAAGGATTTTCACCTAGAGTCCCCTGATGAATGCCAAGAGAGCAAAAGAATAGCTCATCTTCTTCTGTGAATCTTGAAACCCAGATTTATTTGACTCCTGGCTGACAGGACTGCCTCCCAGGAGATAGGCCAGGAGACAAGACAAAAGCTGCCTTGGAGCCTTCCCCAGAAAGACTGAGCCATTGCTTTTCACCTTGAATCCAAAATGCATCAAGGGACAGCAGCAGTCTTTTCTGCTTTGAAGCACAACCACAAGACATTGCACCTAATTCATCCTTCTTTTGGTATTAGCTCATTTGCTGCCAGAGAGTCTACATTTTAAAAGGCTGCTAATCCAATTGTTGCAAATCTCACCAACACCATCAGAGGATGATTTCTTTGAATTTGCATCCAACAAAGACAAGTGAGGCATCATATTACCTTCTGCCACCCTAAGCTCTCTATCCAATCACCCACATATTTGTCACTGAGCAGATGACAGGAGCTTCCATTTTCTTTGTAGTCAGCTCCTCTGAAGACAAACAAAAATATTTATTTAATTAAATGAGAAAATAAAGCATTATTGAAAATATTATATTTAGACAGATTTTTTAAAGCCTTATGTGCCTAGGATATCATTTCCCTTGATAATCTAGGATCTAGAGCAAAGATTATTGAGTTTTCACCAGAAATGTGCTACTTTAATCATTCACAAAATGAAAGTTTCGTTTTATACATTATAAATATTCATATTAAACTGTTGCAAAAGCAATGTCCAAGAGTCAAAGAAAATGTTCTATTATTTAAGTATTATTTATGTAACAAAAATCAATATGATAAAACAATATGAATAGTTGTTGATACAGTTAGTTAGAATGGAATTTGGCATAAACTGCATTTCCTAGTCACAAGTTAGTTTCCAAGAAAGCTTGTAACTACTAAACTCAGGGATGGGGTTTAGCTCAATTGGTAGAGTGTTGCTCTGCACTCTCTGAGGTCCTGGGTTCAATCCCCAGCCCCATAAAAATGAAAGAAGGACCTGGCACCCCACTCCCAAAACAATCCAGAAATAATCAGCCTTCAAAAACCATATGAGGGTCACTATGTGTCAGACCTAACTTGATGGCAACTAACAACAACAGTGAACTTCCAGGTCCCTTGGAATTTCTATTGAAGAGAACAAAAGTAGGAATCAATTCTATGGTTAATGTAATGTCCTAATGGATACTAATCTTCCATCACTTCTTAGATCATCATTCTTATGCATATTTCTGTCAACCAATAAGGACCAGCTCTTTTCAATCTACATTATTTCTCCTTAACTTTTTAATAAAGATCAGTCCCCCAACTAAAGTGGATATACTGATTAGACCTAATATTTGAACACAATAGATTCACTGTCTGTTCCATTATATCCTTTGTATGGCTGCCTGGCCAGATTAAAATCTTTGGAGCATTCCACTGTAATCCATGTGGTCATTAGCTACTGAGTTAAATTTTACTGACTATATGTGATTGTCTAATTTCTACTCAACAGTGTATTAAACTCTGCTCTGAAGATAGTTCTTCTCAGGAAAAAGATATTTGATGTCTGAACCCATTTTAATTCATACTTCTAAAGAAATAAACACATTTTCATGTTGAATGCATTCAGTTGGTAAAATAGAAGGCATTAGTTCTAATATAATTTTCAGCATGTCTGTGAATATAAGATTTCTTCTTATAAAAATGAATGACATTACTGTGCCATATAAGATTTTTGACAATAAAAATAATCTCCTTCCTCCTTTAAACACTTTCCAAATATTTTGTTGTATTAAATATTCACTTTAAAGATTGATAAGTCATTTACTGACAGATAAAATACATTGTTTGTTGTTGTTATAGTGGCCGGTAAATACTAGCTCCTCCATGTGTCTGTCAGCTTCTCATGCTGTGGAGCCTTGCATATTGTGGTGATGCTGAAAGCTATGCCACTGGTATTTCAGATACCAGCAGGGCCACCCAGGGTGGACAGGTTTCAGCTGAGCTTCCAGACTAAGACGGACTAGGGACAGACTCAGGAGGGCCTGGAAAATGAGCCCCTCTAGTTTGAAGACATTCAAAAGATGACTAGGAAAGAGTTGCCTCTTCAAAGTAGTGGACCTTAATGATGGGAGTGGAGTAAAGCCACAGGTTTCTCCTTTTGCTGATGTGGCATGACTCAAAATGAGAAGAAACACAGTGTCTGCAACAATAGGCTCAACCGTAAAAAAGATCATGCATATGGCACAGTGTTGGATAGTTTCATTCTTTTATACATAGGGTTGCTATGAGTCGGACCTGACTCGATGGCACCTAACAACAAATACCAGCTAAGTGAAATGTTTAATGCTTTTTTTTTTTAAAGTAACACATAGTCTCAGCAAAATATCTTCAAACATCCAGAAGATAGACAAAGGTCAATATGTCCTTCTGTTACATAAGATGATAGACTAAGACACAGGGAATAAGCCAATTATTAAAGAACATTTTGAATACCTTCACAGAATTCTTTGTGCATTTATGAAGACACACACAAACACCTTTTTAAACTAGATTTGCCAGACTTTTGTGAGGCCACTATCCTTTGATGGCTAGGGTATCATTGGTAATGAAGATTTTTTCTTCCCTGTGCCTGTCCCTTCCCTCCTGGACCAGGAAGGTTTGATACTCTGGCTGCTACTCTATAACTGCCCCATAAGTCAGCAAAGGTGATCCCACTTTTCACTGGGTGGCTTCCTTACTGGCCAATTGAGCAGGCTAGAGTCCATAGAAGTTGCTTTTCCCTGGGAGAAAAGTGAAAGAAGAAAGAAAGGGGCTTTAGGAGACAGCTCAGCTCACTACTCAATCCAGCAGTTCCATCCCATGCTCAGATTCTTCCCAACTCCTAAGGAAATTCTTATAAATAAGATCGTGTGCCTGGCACAGAATCGATAAGTGTTTCCATCTGCTGTATATAGGTCCCCAACAACAACAACAACAAGGAAATTCCTACATCTCATGAGAAGCTCCACGCTCACACTGTCTTTAAGCAATTTTGTTGTTTTAGATGCCCTCGAGTCCTGTCTGACTCATAGTGACCCTCATATGGTTTTCAATGGCTGATTGTTTAGGGATTGTTTTCTGGAGTAGATTGCAACATTCTTCTCCCATTTTTGCAGTGCTGGGGATTGAACCCAAGTCCTCAGAAAGTACAGAGAAGTGCTGTATTAACTGAGCTAAACTCCAACCCTTAAGCAATTTAGCCAGATGTAATTTCTATTCTCTGAGATTTTATATGTGCAATATACCATTGCAATCACAAAGTGGCAAACTTGTCACAGTATTGTCATCATTTTATCTTTAGAGTTGATAATACTCATTCATGAAGCCTGAACAAAGAGTGAAGAAGAAAAGTGAATGGCACCATCCCAGCTACCTTCTGTGCCAACTCTAAAAATCAGAAACTCCTATTTTTGCCCCTTGGATTATTAGATATGACTCTGTCAATCCGAATCAATATCACAGATCACACACTATCTTAAAGTTTCTCACTGCTTAAAGAAAAGGAAATCTCAGCCAGGCACCATGGTATGTGCCTATAATCCCAGCAACTGGGGAGGCTAAGGCAGGAAGATCAATAACTTCAAGGCTAGTGGCAGCCTATGCAATTAGGGAGACCTTGTCTCAAATATAAACCATAAAATGGGCTGAGGATCAGCCTAGTATATAGCAGGACCTGGGTTCAACTACCTTGTAATGAAAAACAAAATCTCACTCTCTAGAGCCTGAAATGAGAGACATTGAAACTTATTATTCTGTAGAGTTAGTTGGCTTAAAATGAAACATGACTGTGTTATATGCATGCAAATATTTTTGTATTTTGCAGAGAAATGTCACAAGAAGGTGAATCTGTTCTGGCTTAGTCTAATTGTGGTAGTAATGACAATGCACAAGAAATAATATCTCTTCCAACACCCTAAGGGCAAAATTATCCTGTCTCTCTGCATTGCAGATCTCATTTACTTGGAGAGTTTCCACTATTAGTCTTCAGCATGGTGTTTACAAACACTAAGCAACTTATTATTCAGCAGATGAGAAAAAATGGGAAGACTACCAAAAAAATGTAATTTAACTAAGACATTAAGTAATGTGAAAAGACTAATTAGAAGCGTGAGTTGCCCATCATTTTCTTCCAAGAACTTGCACAGGTTTCAAAAGTAAATGTGGTGCACATAGTAATTAGATTTAAAGAGTTGCCTGGCTAAGGCAAGCACCTGTGGGTGTAACAGTGGCCTCAATAGCCAACAGAAAACCAAGTGGCCACTCTCTCTCTCTCTCTCTCTCTTTTTCTATTCAGTACTGAGTATCAAACCCAGAACCTACACACACAAGATAAGTGCTCTACCACTCAGCTTTACCCCTAGTCTCAGCAGTCTCTTCTCTACAGAACAGTGTGGTTAATTATTAATTGGAGATAATTACCATTGAACTGATTGTCTTATAGTTATTTTTTATTTAAGTATTCTGATAAGTTATTTTTATCAGTTTTTTAAAAAGTTATTAGTAATCTTTTAGGTAGTGTACAACTTAAAGGATTTCATTATGACATTTACATATATGCACATCATTGTACAATCATATTATGTTCACCTCCCCTATTACCCTGTCACAACCCCCCAAATCCCCACCCCTTTCTTCCCTACCAATATTCCTCTTCTACTTGCATATGTTCTTTGTGTTTGTGTGTGTGTGTGTGTGTGTGTGTGTGTGTGTGTGTGTGTGTGTAGAGAGAGAGGGGGGGAGAGACAGAAAGAGAGAGTGAGAGACAGAGACCGAGACAGAGGGAGAAAGAGATTTTTGCCTAAGGGCAAAGTATGGTATTTCTCTTCCCTTCCCCATTACCTTTCATTACTGCCCCTTCTTCTTCTCTTTAGTCCTTCTTCTCCCCCTAAATAGTCTCTCTTCTACTTTCATGACATATATTTTAATACTGAATATATATTGAAGTCTAACATTTTCATATGAGAGAAAACATGTGATGTTTGTTTTTCTGGGTCTAGCTTATGTAGTCAAAATAATGATCTCTAGGTCTATTCAGTTTCCAACAAATGCCACAGTTTCATCCTTCTTTATGGCTGAATAAAACTTCATGGTGTATACATGTCACATTTACCTTATCCACTCATCTGTTGATGGAAATCTCGGGTGACTCCATATCTGGTCTGTTGTGAATGGCCCCACAAACACCATAGATGAGCAGGTATCTCTGATATGTTGACTTATATTCTTTTGGATTTATACAAGAGTGGTATAACCAGGTCATATGGTAGTTCTATTTTTAGTTTTTTTGAGGAAACTCCATACTGATTTCCATAGTAGGTTCACCAACCTACATTCCTGCCAGCAGTGTAGTAGGGTTCTTTTTTCCCTGCATCCATGTCAGCACTTGTTACTGTTTGTTTTGTTGATGCTAGACATTCTGAATGAGATGAAATGGTATCTCAGTGTAGTTTTAATTTGTATTTCCCTGATGGCTAAGGATGTTGAACATTTTTCCATATAATTGTTGGTCATGTGTATTTCTTCTTTTGAAAACTCTCTGTCTGGTTCATTTGCCCATTTTTTGATTGGATAACAGCTTTTTTGGTGTTTAATTTTTTGAGCTTTTCATATATTCTATGTATTAGCTCTCTGTCTGATGTAAAACTGGTAAAGATTTTCTCCCATTCTGTAGGCTGTTTCTTCACTATGAAAATTGTTTCCTTTGCTGGGAAAAAGCGTTTTAATTTCATATAACCCCATTTGTCAATTCTTGCTATTGTTTCCTGAGCTATCAGGGTCCTTTTCACAAAGTACTTGCCTATGCCAATGTCTGAAAGTGTTTTTCCTAAGCTTTCCTCTAGCAGTGTTAAGGTTTTAGGTCTTACATTAAGGTCCTTGATCCACTTTGAACTGATTTTTGTACATAGTAAGAGAGAGGTATTTAATTTCTCAGTTTTCTACATGAGGATGGGCCTGCAGCCATAGCACTGTGGCATCCAATCCCATCAGATCTCAGAAGCCAAGCAGGGTCAGACCTGGTTAATACTTGGATGGGAGACTGCTTGGGAACACCAGGTACTATAGGCTTGGGAGAAGGATGTGGTAACCCACTCCCAAAAATCAATTTTCCATTGAAAACCCTATGAACAGCAGAGAAGCACAAAAATAGTGTTTCATTTGCTGTACATAGCATTGGGTCACTATGAGTTGGGTACTGAGTCGACAGCACCTAAGAACAAAGACAACATGAGGATATCCAGTTATCCTGGCACAACTTGTTGAAGAGGATTTCTTCCAATTTACATTTTTGGCACCTTTGTTAAATGTCAGGTAGCTGTAGCTACATGAGTTTACCTCTAGATCTTTTATTCTGTTCTATTGGCCAGTACCATGCTGTTTGTGTTACACTGGCTCTATAGTATAATTTGAAATTGGGTATTATGATATCCCCTGCATTGATCTTTCTGCATAGAATTACTTTGGTGATTTAGGGGTTTTTTGTGCCTCTATGGGAATTTTAGGATTATTTGTTTTATTTCTGTGAAAAATGTCATCATAATTTTGATGGGGATTACACTGAATTTATAGGTTGCTTTCTGCTATATAGCCATTTTCACAATATTAATTCTTCAGATCCATGAGTATGGGAGGTCTTTCCATATTCTAGTATCTTCTTCAATTTTTCTTGAGTGTTTACAGTTTTCATTATAGAGGTCTTTCACCTACTTGCTTAGTTTATTGTAAATGGGATTGTTTTAGTGATTTCTTTCTCAGCCTGGTCATTACTGGTATATAGAAAAGCTACAGATTTACAGATTTTTGTGTGTTGATTTTATATCATGCTAATTTGCTGAAGTCTGCAGCCATAGCACCCTAGCATGCAATCCTGCCCAGTCTCAGAAGCTAAGCAGGGTTGACCTGGTTAGTTCTTGGATGAGAGAATGACTGGGAATACCAGGTGCTGCAGTCTAGGGAGAGGGACCTGGCAGCCCACTCCCAAAATAATCCACCATTGAAAACCTTATGAATAGCAGAGAAGCACTGACAATAGTGCTGGTCATGGCACAGTGTCGGGGAGTGTTTCATTCTGTTGTACATAGGGTACCTATGAGTTGGGCCTAATTCAATGGCACCTAACAACAACAACAATTTGCTAGAAGTATTTATAAGCTCTAAGAGTTTTCTGGTACAGTCTTTAGGGTCTCTTAAGTATAGGATTACATCATCATCAAAATGGGGATAATTTAGCTTCTTCCTTTCCTATTTGTATCCCCTTTCTTTCTCTAGTTCAGAATTCAATAAATATATTGAATTGCAGTGATTCCTGATTTTAGAGGACATGCTTTTAGTTTTTCCCCATTTAGTATGATGTTAGCTATGAGTTTTTCATATATTGCCCTTATTATGTTGAGGTATAATTCTTCAATTCCTAGTTCCTTAAGGGCTTTTATCATGAAAGGATGCCCTTTCTGCCTCTATTGAGATGATCATATAATTTCTGTCTCTGAGTCTATTTATGTGTTGTATTATATTTATCTTGTGTATATTGAACAACCCTTGCTTCCTTAGAATGAAATCAACTTGATGATAGTGTGACTTTTGAATGTATTGTTGAAATCAACTTGTAAGTAGTTTTTAAGGATTTTTGCATCTATGTTTTCCTTTTTCTTGTATCCTTATTTGGTTTGGGTATCAAGGTAACACGGGCTTTATACAATGAGTTTGGTAGTGTTCCTTCCATTTCTGTTTTATGGAATAGTTTTACAAGCATTAGTGTTTATTTCTCTTTAAAGATCTTATAGAATTCAGCAGTGAATCAATCTGGTTCTGGGCTTTTCTTTGTTGGAAGACTATTACTGTTTCAATCACACTGCTATCAGAGGTTTATTTATGTTGTTTATATCCTCTTGATTTAATTTTGGTAGATCATATGTATCTAGGAATTTATCCATCTCATCTAAGTTTTCCTGCTTTTTGCAATATAAGTTTTCAAAGTATTCCCTAATGATTCTCTGGGTTTCACTGCTACTTGTTGCAATGTTTGCTTTTTCATCTCTAATATATTAATTTGAATTTTCTCTTTCTTTTGGTTAGTTTGGCTAAGGTTTGTTATCTTTTCAAAGAACCAGCTCTTTGTGTTATCAATTCTTTTTGTTGTTGTTGTTCCTTTAATCTCCATTTCATTAATTTCTGCTCTGATCTTTACTCTTTCCATCTACTGATTTGGGGGGTTGCTTATTCTTGTTTTTCTAAGACCTTTAGGTGCATTATTAAGTTATTTGAGTCCTCTATGATTTTTTAATGTAGAGAGTCATAGCTATCAATTTCCTTCTTAGAACTGCCTTTACTATATCCCAAAGGTTCTGGTAGGTTGTGTTTTTATTTTCATTCGATTCTAGGAATTTTTAAATTTCCTCCCTGGTTATTTAAAAAGGACCCCCTGGTTATTTAAGAATGTACTGTTCAATCTCCATGTATTTATATGGTTTCTTACTGCTGATTTCTACTTTTATTCCATTATGGTCTGACAAGATACACAAAATTATTATGATTTCTGTATTTGTTGAGACTTGATTTATGTCCTAAAGTCTGCTTTATTTTAGGAGAAATTTCCATTGGCTGCCAAAAGGAATGTGTATTCTATAGCTTTTGGATGGAATATTCTATTATTTTTGTTGTTAGGTGCCATTGAGTCGGTATCCAACACATAATGACCCTGTGTACAACAGGCAAAACACTATTGTCAGTGCTTCTCTGCTGTTCATAGGGTTTTCAATGGCAGATTGATTTGTGGGAGTGGGTTGCTGGGTTCGTCTCCCAAGCCTACAGCACCTGGTGTTCCCAGGTGGTCTCCCATCCAAGTACTAACCAGGCCTGACCTTGCTTAGGTTTTGAGATTTGACAGGATTGAATGCCACAGAGCTATGGCTGCAGGCCACAATATTCCATAGATGTATATTAAATCCATTGATGACTTTCTGATCTAGGTCCTCTTCTGATTTCCTTACTTCATTCACCTGATTTTTTGTGTCTTCTTTGAAGTCATTAGTCATTTTTGCAAGTAGACTTTTGAACTGTCTGATATTTTAACCATATCAGTATATTTGCACTCAGTAGTTAAAGAATTATGGTCTTTTGGGGAGACATGTTGCCTTGCTTTTCATGTTTATTGTGTTTCTGTTTTGTGATTTGTGCATCTGTTGGAATAGAGATCTCTTTCTCTTTTATTTGGGGATCTTCTTAGTAAGTGATTTCTCTGGAAAGCTTAAAACCCAGTACCACTCCCAGAGTAGAAAACAAACCACTGTAATAGGTATAGTATCTGACCAAACCAAATAGAAATATACTTAAAAATCAGTTAAAGCCAACTACTAAACCAACAAAGTTTGTAGAACAGAAAATGGTGACAGTAATATAGAGTAAGCTATAAGGCAGGTCAATGAAAAAAAGGAAAACCTTCCACCAGATGGATTGACACAGTGTCTGCAACAATGGGCTTAAACATAAATAAGATCATGTGCCTGGCACAGAATCAAGAAGTGTTTTAATCTACTGTATATAGGGTCACTATGAGTTGGACTCAACTTGATGGCACCTAACAACAACAACATAAAATTACAAATTATGTAGGGCTAAGCTAAAAATGGTTATTGCCTGAAATAAAAAGGAGGGAACCAGAGAAAGAGGCAGAAGAAGGAAGCCACAAGGGTTAAGTAAAAGAAAAGAAAGAAAAAAGATCCAGAAAGGAAATGAATGCGAGGAAAAGTGAGAGCAAGGAACAACAACGCCAAAAAAAATCCACAATAAAGAAAAATATGTATAAACATAAGAAGAACAATAAGAATAAAAAGTCTAAGAAATTTCTTTTTTAAAAAAAGTAAAAATGATACTAAAAGTATGTTGTTGTTGTGAGGTGTCATCAAGTCAAGTCCAACTCATAGCTGCCCTATGAACAACCAAACAAAACAATCCTTGACACTGTGGCAGGCACATTGTCTTCTCTGTGTTTAAGATCATTGTTGAAAACATCATGTCAATCCATCTATCTGAAGATCTTCCTTTTTCTGTTGACCTGCCATTGTCTTAAACATGATGTCCTTGTGTAGGGATTGGTCCCTCCTGACAATATGTCCAAAATACACCAGATGCAGTCTAGCCATCCTTGCTTCCAAGGAGCATTCTGGTTGCACTTCTTCTAGGACAGATCTGTTGGTTCTTTTGGCAGCCCATGATATATTCAATATTTGTCTGCAGCACCATAATTCAAAAGCATTGATTCTTTGACTGTCTCCCTTATTTAACATCCAGTTTTCACATGCATATTATGCAACTGAAAATACCATGGCATGAGTTAAGAGCACCTTTATTTTCAATATGACATCTTTACTTTTCAACACTTTAAAGAGGTCTTTTGCAACAGCTTTTCCCAGTGCAATGTCTTTTGAATTCTTGACTGCTGCTTCCATGGATGTTGATTGTAGAAGTAAAGCAAAGTCAATCTTTTCTCCATTTATCATGATGCTGCTTAGTGACCCAGTTATAAGGATTTTTGTTTTCTTGATGTTGAGGTGCAATCTATATTGAAGTCTGTATTCTTTGATCTTCATCAGTAAATGCTTCAAATCTTCAATTTCAGCAAGCAAAGTTGTGTCAACTGCATAATGCACAAAAATTCTCACTAAAATTATATAGTAAATACAAAAAGAGAGCTACACAGGCAGCAAAAGATATAAAGAAAAGAAAAAAATACATTATAAAAAAGAAAAACTCAGGAAACAAAATAAACAACCAAAACAGAAAAAAAGAAGAAGAAAAAGGAAAAGGAAGAGCCAGGTACCATAGTGTATACCTTTAATCCTAGCAACTTTGGAGATTGAAACTAGAGGATCTTGAGCCGCAGGGCAGAGGCAGCCTGCACAATTCAATGAGACCCTGTCTCAAGACAAAAATAAGAAAAATATTGGGGGTACTGCATAGTGGTACACTTCTTGCCCTATGCAATGGCCTGGTTCCATCCCTACCACAGCATGGAAGAAAAAAAGGGAGAAACATAATGGAGTGGCTTCTTTTCTGTGTCCTCTAAGAAATACTGGAGTCTGTTAGATGAAGGTGGTGGTCAGTTGAAGATGGAGTCTTTATCTCCCCTTAGCTTAAAGTTGCCAGTTTCTGAAGGTCCCCTCAGGAGATGGCATCATCTACTCTGGGGTGGGGCTACTGTCGGTGTCCTGCCCTCTCTGTAACTGTTTGCTGCAGCTGTGTCACCCTGGGGTTGTGGCAGTTTGTACCTGGTCTCCGTGACTGGTGATTATTCCTTGTTTTCAGGCACCCAGAGAAGCTCAGCCTCACATATAGGTTCCCTCTCAAGACAGTGCTTGGTCATGGCCCTCCGAGATATGGAGCATGGCAAAATGAATCTCTTTTTCCAGTGATGTCATCTCCCAGGTCATGAACTACCGTTGTCTCACCAAATCCCCCAAATGGATTCAAGGGCTTCAAGCACTGTGCACTTGTCCTGTGGGAATGTCAGTCTACCAACCAGAGCTGTCCAACTTAACCTTTTCAGGTGAGGGCTCCAGTTCCTCTCCCCCACTGGGGAGCCACAGCTGGAGATGTGTCCTGCTCACTCCTCACTGCCCAGCTCTGTTCTGTACTCTGAGACCATTCTATAACCTCCTTAGTGATTTCTGTGCCTTCCCAGTCTCTCTCTCTTTGGAATACAATCCACTCCTTCTTATTGTGATTCCTTTGTTTCCTTGCCTTGTTTTTAAAATTGGCACACAAGAGAGGCAGCTTCATTACCTGGAAATGGCCCTTCTAGGCGGTCCTCCTCATAATGTCTCCTCTGCCTGGAATGCTTTGTTTCCCTCTGGCAGTGCACACACATGCTGCCGTCTCACTCTGCCAGGTATCACCTCCTCCCAGAGACCTTCTCTACTCTCTCTATGAGAAAGAAGCAGAGTGATCTCAGCCATCTCCAACTTCTCTACTTCACACTGCACTCCTTATTCCTTTCAGAGCCCACACCACCATCTCAATTTCCCTCACTGGTTTTGTTTTGTTTGTTTGCTTGCTTGTTTGCTTCTCCTCTCACCTACCCCATGAAAATATAAGCTCTTGGTGGGCAGCATCTTTGGCTATTTTCATACTGTGATAGCCTCAGTTGTTGGCATATTATGGGCAAATAATATATTTTTTAGAAATTAGGGAATAAATGGATGAGTGAATGGATAGATTGATGATGGAACATACTGGTAGGAAACTCTTATGTAGTGATTCAGATTAAAGCCTATGAAGTCAGAAAAACTTGGATATCACCTACTGGCTTATTGTAATTTTCTTATGTGCAACATGAAGATAATTAGATTTTTCTCTAAAACTCATTTCTCTGTGTTTGCTACAAAAATTAAATCCAATAATTTAGATAAAGTGCATTTCACATATGAAGCTCATAATAGCTGGTTAATAAATAAATCACATTCAAATTTATACTTCAGATATAAAACTGCCCAATTTTATGTGGAAAAAAATCACAAAATACTTTCAGATCTAGCTGTCATTGAGAAACATGGAGAAAAAATATACACTAGATTGGACTTTTCTGTCTTTAAAAAACATAATAATATTTGGAGTTGTCAGGGATATTCAGCCTGAAATTGTACTGTTACCTGGCAACTCTTACCTCTATGCTTCCTTGAGGGAAGAAAAGGACAGGTAGAGAGAGGAGATTATTGAAGCTGATGCATTTTTGAAAGAAAAATAGATGACTCTGACATTTATTAAATAAATTATCATATGTCCAGATTCTATTTTCATTATTTTTCATTCTCAAAATGCAGAGATTTTACTGGCTTATTTCCTTTAGTAAAACTTACATAATATACTTTATTCCTGTGCTACTTAAATTTCTAAGTACATTTGTACAGTAAACACACATTTGAAAATACAAATGGAAAGAGCCAATTTATTACAAGGCATGAAAAGTTCTGCATTATTTCTCATTGGTGCAAAACTAATTGGCTTTTCTCAGTCATTGCACAAATATTTATTTTTCCATTTTATCATCTTTATAACTGCAGTTGAAATTAGTAAAGGGCATAAACACCTGGCAAACAAGAGCAGGAACCTTTTTATTTCTAAGCACCCTAGCTACATTGATTTTCCAAGCTTTGAAAACTATTACTAATACAGAGTACTTATTCTCTGCAGCACTGTTCCCTCTGACAGCATGTTTCCCAAGCACATCTCCATTCAAAACAACATTTAATGAAGTGTTTCCTTGAGCTTAAAAATAGGATTAAAAAAAAAGACTTACTCCTAAAATGTACGTGTTCTCTGAGGATCCAAAAGTAGGAATAAAAATTGGTGGCATAGACTCCCTGGTTCTTCCACTGACCACATTAGTCATGCAAATCTGGGCTGTCATCTCTTCATGTGAAATACAGGGGGGAAAAGATAAAAAGTATAAAGAATGGAATTTTTTTTAAAAAGAACTAAAACCCACACAAACAAACAAAGCCATATTTTGTTTATTTAGCTTAAACCCTAAATTTGATAAGCTTTCTCTGTATTTTGGCAACTTTCTCTAGGAATAAAAATTACAGAGCAGGAGCAGGAAGATGTTGGCCTCCAGGGTCTGCTCCGGTGCAACCTGTCTTCATTTAACACTGTGCTAATCCAGGAAACAAATTCATCTTCACTTCTTCACAAAAGAAATCTATGCACGTAGGGCATTGATGAATGTAGCCAACTTTACTGAAGACTGGAGGCGAAAAGAAAGGAGGGATTGAATTGCAGCCATGTAAACTATTAACAACCATGTGAAATGGAGCCATAGGCATCACTGTTTGGAAAAGGTACTTCAGTCATTTTACCAATGTACTTGGGGTCATCGCCATCTTTTCTTATTCTTGCCGTCTTACCCACTTCTACAGCTTCACTTTTTAAAATATATTTTCCTCTTAGAATTACAGCAAATTCTTAAATTTAACACATTCAGGATATTCAGTGATAATCTGTTGCCTTGTTTGTTCTCAGCCCTCTCACTCAGATGTCTGTTAAGGTCGTTTCTCAAATGAAAAAGAGTTCTCTCACTGAAAAGGATTCTGATGCTAGAACTTTGGTATCTACCTTTGTTTTGACTTTTTCCTCATTTTGTTAAATCATTCCTATTTACTAGCAATATTTACTACTACTTGCTGATTTTCAATTCTTTTTTCTTTCTTTATGGACTTCTCTGTTTCCCTGAAATTGGAAATTCAATGTGGTCATGTTGCTAATTTTGCCCAGTGGGTTGAGGATGAAGGCCATATGAATTACTTTATGGTTCAGATATTTAAAAGCTAATCTGAGACCCCCACAGCACTGATTTTGCCCTGCTGTGGCAATCATGGATGTATGTATAGAAAATGAACCTGCTTCAGCCTGGGTGCTTGGATGACATCAGTGAATCAGCAGAGCCTCTCTGCTGACCTGTACTAGATTTGTAACATGGGAGAGATCAAATTTTTGTTTCTGTCGGCATCTCAGATCCATGGCTGGTTTGTTTTTGCAGCATAAAGTAGTCTTTTCTAGCTAATATATATTCTTATTATAAAAGCTTATTATGGTCTTTTGCCCTGCTCACCCTGTGGCCACAGATTGCATTTCCCTTAGATCAGATCTTGCTGTCAGAGGAATAAGCATTCAAAACACTTCTATCTTTTAACAATATTTTCTGTAAATTTCAGTGCCTAAAAGGGTACCACCCTAGTTAGTACCTGGATGGGAGACCACCTGGGAACACCAGAAGCTGTAGGCTTGGGAGAAGGACCTGGCAACCCACTCCCAAAAATCAATCTGCCATTGAAAACCCTATGAACAGCAGAGAAGCACTGAAAATAGTGTTTCCTCTGTTGTACAGAGGGTCGCTATGAGTTGGATACTGACTCGACGGCACCTAACAACAACAACAAAATGGGGTGACATGCTCATGGGAATCAGTTGGTCCTTAGGCTTATCCACATTCTTCCACAATTTTGCTTCTCCCTTGGATATCTTCTATCAAGAACCTATCAAGAGCCAAATGTGGTAATGCATGCCTATAATCCCAGCACTTGGGAAACTGAGGCAGGAAGATTACCAGCCTGGGCTACATAATGAGTTTGAGGTCAGCCAGGCTACATAGCAAAAAGAAAAAGGAAAAGAAAAACAATCTTATCAAGTTGGAATTAACCAAGCACTTGCTTCTCCAGAATATTATGAAAATTTGCACCCAAAAGATGAGAAAGGTTTTCCCACTGCAAGTGTACCAGTGCAAGCTCTTTGTTCAGTTTCCTTATCAGTAGTTCTTAACATCATCAGTGTCCTTTCTGTGCCTTCTTAACAAATTGTTGTTGTTGTTGTTAGGTGCCTTCGAGTCGGTATCTGACTCATAGCGACCCTCTGTACTACAGGGGAAACACTATCATCAGTGCTTCTCTGCTGCTCACAGGGTTTTCAATGGCAGATTGATTTTTGGGAGGGGGTTGCCAAGTCCTTCTCCCAAGCCTACAGCTTCTGGTGTTCCCAGGCGGTCTCCCATCCAGGTACTAACCAGGCCCGACCCTGCTTAGCTTCTGAGATCTGACGGGATCGGATGCCACAGGGCTACAGCTGCAGGCTCTTAACAAATTAAGAGATTAAAATCAGCAACTGTCTTGAATATACATCACATAAAGAATGACATATTGTGTTCTAAAATTATAATGTATTAAGATTACACAATTTTGTGAACTTACTAAAAATCACTGAATTGTACATTTAAAACAAGTGAACTTTGTGGCAAGTGAATTATACCTCAAAAAAGCTATTAAGATGACAAGGTAAGTGGGGTACTGTGGCACAAACCTGCAATTCCAGCAACTTGGGAGGCTGAGGCAATAGGATCACGGGTTCAAGGATAGAGGTAGGTGGTACAACTTAGAGAGACCCTGTCTCAAAATAAAGAAAAGGACTGGGGTCATGGCTCAGTGGTGGAGCGATTGCTTGAGTCCTTAGTTTCAATCTCCATCACTGCAATCAATCAATCAATCAGGAAGTGTAATAATAATATGAAATACATAATTTCTTTAAAGTATAATTTTAAAAACAGAGTGTCATGTTATGAATTTGTTAAAATATGCACACAAAAGAGACTTCATAAACTTCCATTTCAGTATTTCAAGAATATGAGCATGCGTTCAGGGTATTAACGAGTAATAATGAAATTAGTTCAGATTTCTAATTAATTTACATTTAATGTTTCCATCATGTTATTTTAATATTGATAGCCTGTTTATGCAAATACCATCTATTAGTCTCATTCTGATGTCTGTTTATGCATTGCATAAAATCAGCTCAATCACATTTTTAAAACATGAACTCACTTGGTCAGGGAGTAGACCTTTAGTCTCTGTGTCATCTGAGTAAATGAGAAAGTTTAAATATTGGCACACTCTGTTGTCCTGTGTTAAAACTTAGGCCCAGAAGAGGATGGTGAATTTCTGAGTGACAACTAGAAAATGGTGAATGTGGAGGAGCTGAAGCCTGGCCTGAATTCTGCCCTCTAAAGTGAGACAGAAGGTGGAAAAACTTACCATTGGTTCACTCAACACATTTGCTGCATGTCTGCTGTACACTGAGCAATCTGTTCAGTACTAAAGCTGCAGTGGTGGCACTAATAAGTCCCTCTACTGTGAAGTATGTATTCTAATGATATGGAGGAATGTCAAGTTCAATGTCAAAAAGCATGACAAGCGGCAAGATGATCACAGGGAGAAGTGACCCAAGAATTTCTAAACAGAGGAGCAGAACCCATGGGATAGAATGGAGACTGGGGTCCTCTGTGGAATAAAGATCTACAGGAAAGGGTATTATCCTCAGCAAAGACACAGAAGACACCAGAAGACTTGTTTTGCTTGTCAGAAAAGAGATTTAGGCCTCAAACAGGGAGGTCTCTGGGACACCCAGAGCTCCAGAGTGGTGTGGGGCCTATTACCACACACAACGAAACAAGAGTGTGACTATGTTTAAAATCCCCTGCCTCAATGATAGGTTAATCTAGGGCCACAGTAGATGTCTGCCCTCAGAAGAAAAGTACTTGTAGATAGTGAGCCAAGTTAGCTGGATGCTGTGAAGCGTTAAGTAAGGAGAAGGGGGAGGCTGTATGGTTGTGCAAAAGGTAAATGATTGTAATAATATCTAATTTATGGGATAGTTGTAATTATTCAATTAGTTAATGTATGAACAGTGCTTAGAATACTGCCCTCAAGACATGGTCCTATTGTTAAAGGATGTCAGTGCCTAACCATTGCAGGTACAAGTAGGCTTCTTAATCTATTTTCCTATATAAAATCCTACTATTAAAGCAATTACAATAAGCCTATAGTCCATACAAAAGCCACTGGTATCACTGCTTCTGAGTTGTAGTTACTGAAAAATATGTAAATTGACTATAAATACAAAATAAAGCAATGTCAGTTGTAAGTAATCACTCTAACACCCTGGTTTCAATTTCAGTAAAATTCCATGTCATAGATGATACTGTATGAATATCTTACAGTATATCTTTTTGTTTTATTGTGGTAAAAACAAATAACATGATATCTACCCCTAAATATTTTTAGTATATAATATAGTATTGTTAACTATAAACACAATGGTGGAGGCTAGACATGGTAGCACACATCTGTAAACCAAGCTATTCAGGAGGCTGAGGCAAGAGGCTCATGAGTTAGAGGCCAGAGGCACCTTGTGCAACTTAGCAAAACCTTATCTCAAAAATAAAAAGTAAACAAAAAGGGGGGCTGGGAGTGCAGCTCAGTGACAAAGTGCTTTGTTCAACCCTTGGTACTGCAAAACAAAAACAAACACAAAAACAAAACAAAATAAAATAAAACCACAATGTTATCCAGCAGATCTCTAGAACTTACTCACTTTTCTTAGGTGAAACTTTATATTCATTTTTTACTCCGTTTTCCAGTACTATTACAAACAAAAAGCAGGCTGTGAGTAACAAAAAGAAAAGTTGTTTATTTAGCTCACAGTTTTGGATGCTGGTGGTCCAAATAGCATGGTACCAGCTGCGGTGAGAGTCTTTGATTGCATTTTATCATGGTGGGTGGCATTCCAGTGGAAGCACATGGAAGAAGGATCATATCGTGAGACTACAAGCCAGAGGCAAGAGGGGCCAGTCTTGCTCTTTCATAATAATTCCTATTACAGGAACTAACTCATGGTCCCATAAGAACTCCCTTAATCTCTTCCAAGGACAGCATCCTCAATGATCTAACAACTTCCACTGGAACTAACCTCTTAAAGACCCCACCACCTTTCAACATTGCCACATGGTAGACCCTGTCTCCAACAGATGAATCTTTGGGGGACAAATTATATCCAAACTATAGCACCACTGACCAGCAACTGTTTCCTCCTATGCTCAGCCCCTGGTAATTATCATTGTACTTTCTGCCTCTATGAGTTTGACTATTTTAGATATCTCATATAAGTGGAATCATGCATCATGGTCAATTTGCAACCAGATTATTTCACTTAGCGTAATGTTCTCAAGGTTCATCTATGTTGAACCATATGGTAGATGCTATAGTGTGAATATTTGGGTGGCCACAAAATTCATATGTGTAAACCTAATCACCAATGTAATAGTTTCAGGATGCAGAGCCTTTTGCAAGTGATTAGCTCATCAAGACAAAACACTCACATATGAGACCAGTGCCCTTACGCAAGAAGTCTCTGAAAGCACCCTGTAAGGACACAGAAAGGTGCTTTCTATGAACAGGAAAACTGGCCTTCACGGAACACAGAATCTGACGGCACCTTGATTTTAGACTTCCCAGTCTCCAGAAATGTAAGGAATAAAATGCCCAGTTTGTAGTACTTGTTGTAGTAACCCCAAATAGACTAAGACAGCAAGATTTCCTTTAAGGTTGATAAATATTGCATTGTATGCATATGCCACATTTTCTTTATCTCTTTGTCCATTGGTGGACATTGGGGTTGTTTCCATATCTTGGCTATTGTGAATAATGCTGCACTAAACATAAGACTGAAAAGATCTCAGAACTCCTGGTTTTAATTCTTTTGGATAAATACCTAGATATAGGGTCATATATAGTTCCAGCTCCAATTTATTGAGGATACTTCATATTGTTTTCTGCAGTGACTGTACCATTTTACTTTCCCACTAACAGAGCATGAAGGTCTGGTTTTCTTTACAATTTTGACAATACTTATTATGTTTTGGAATTTGTTTTATGATGGCCATCCTAACAGGTCTGAGGAGATATTTCATTGTGGCTTTGATTTGCATTTCCCTGATGATTAGTGATGTTAAGTGTCTTTTCATGTACCTTTTAGCCATTTCAATATCATCTTTGAACATAAGACTATTCAAATCCTTTGCCCATTTATTAATCATTATTTGGTTGTCGGCATTGTTGTTTTGTTTCATTAAGCTTGTTTGTTAAGTTTATTAAATTACAGGAGCTCCCTATACACTTTGGACATTAACTCTTTATCAGATACATGGTTTACCAATATTTTCTCCTATTCCACAGGCTGTCTTTTTATTCTGTTGATTGTCTCCTTTGCTGTGCAGAAGCTTTTTAATTTGGGGTAGTTTCATTAGTCTATCTTTGCTTTTGTTGCCTATGAGTTTGGTGTGATATTCAGGAAATCACTGCCAACATCAATGTTATTAAGGTTTTTCCCGATGTTTTCTTCTAGGAGTTGTACAGCTTCAGACCTTATGTTTCAGTCTTTTATCCATTTTGAGTTGGGTTTGTATATAATGTATGATAGAGGTCCAATTTATTCTTCTGTATGTAGTTATCAGGTTTTCCCAACACCACTTGTTGAAGAGTCGATCCTTTTGTCACCATGCACACTGGGCATCCTTTCAATGATCAGTTGACTATATGAGCACAGATTTACTTCCAGGATCTCTATTCTGTCCCATTGTTCTGTATGTCTGTCTTTACTCCAGTACCACATTCTTTTACTTACTGTAGATGCGAAATAATGTTTTGAAGTCAGGAAGTGTGATACCTCTATCTTTGTTTTTTCTCAAGGTTGTTTTAGTTATTTAGGGTCCTGTGAGGATCTATATGAGTTTTAGGATTTTTTTTTCTATTTCTTTAAGGAAGCCATTGGAATTCTAATAGATATTGTATTGAATCTGTAGATCATATTAGGTAATATGGACATTTGAACAGTATTATGCCTGCTAATCCATCAGCACAGGCTGTCTTTCCATTTATTTGTGTCTTATTTACTTTCTTTCATCAATGTTTTATGGCTTTCAGTTTGATTCCTCCACCACCTTCATTACATTTATTCCTAAGTATTTTATTCTTTCTAATGCTATTATAGATGGGAATGTTTTCTTAATTTCCTCCTCAGAAAGTTCATTGTTGGTGTGTAGAAATGCAACTGATTTTGTATGTTTATTTTGCATATTGATATTTTACTGGATTCATTTATTTAAAACAACTTACATTTTATCATAATATAGCACTGCATCTTCTCAGTACCACAACTTCTACCCTCTGCCAAAACTCTGAGCCCCTGAGAGCATCTTAAGGATGGGATGTTATTTGATATAAACCATGCAGAATAAAATTTAGACTTAATGACCATGTTTGTTTCCAGATGATATAGGATTGGGGGGTTGGTGTTATCACACAAAGGAAAAATGGCTAAATGGCTAGTCAGAGTAAAATGATAGAATAATTCTTAAGAAAATGTATTCTTCTCTTATTCCTCTCAGTTTCCTTTTTGACTGAAGTGGATATGGCAAATGGGAGGGATACTTCAGCAGCCACTACTGTGCCGTTGGCCAGGAGTCCACTTTTCTTTCTCCTTTGCAAATTCAGTCTAAATTATGAAGAAGGAAAAGAGGCAACATGAGGTGACTCCCTACCAAATGTCCACCCAAGGCAGAGCTCATCAAATACCCCCTTAACACAAAGTGGATGAACTAAAAGTGTTAGAGACAACAGCTAAAACTATGAGTTGCTTTGTGAACATAGTGGAACTCTGAGATGACTTTTAGAAAACACCTTCAGCTGTTAACCTCATATTTTATCAGCATCACATTCAAGTTTCTCTTAGCCTATTTTTTGAGCTTTTCTGAAGCTTTTTCCAGAATCTATATCTTTCTCATATGGGTAATCAAACTGGATTTGTGCTTCTCAAGTTAGAGTTTCTATATTCTTTGCCAAGGAAGTTAAACAAAAGGAGGCTGCTGTGATTGACTTCTAACAAGCCTGAATCTCTGTGGATGTTACCTCTGTCTCAGAGGCTGAAAATCATTTGCCCTAATTCGAATACTACATCTTTGAGTGCATTTCATCATTTACTGAATTGTTTACACTATTTTCTTTCTATAAATTCACCAAAATTTTAACAGCATCTTACACCAATGCAAAGATATTCAAATTATCCTTTAGGTAACAAAAGGCCAGGTTGACACGTCAGTTTTACACATCAAAAGAAAATGGTTACACCTTTCCAGAAAGTATGCCAAGAAAAGGAAATAGATGTTTGGAGACATTTACAATTGGCATAGCTGATATGTTTTAATACATTTATGCAAAAAAGTAAAAGTGGCTTGCTATGAAATAGTTCACAAAGCCTGTTAGGATATTATGGCTTTCAAATTCTGAAAATATGACTTATCTGACCTATTAAGGGTGCTCTGTGGTTTAAATAATGAGTTGTTGATCTGAGAAGATTTTAATTTAGATTAGTTCACTTAAAAGTGTAATAAATGGCAAAGCTCACATGTTGAACCCACAGAAACAGCAATTATTTTAAGAATATCAGTCATCTGTGCTTCGAATTTAATCCAATCTCTTCATAGAGCATTTAAAATAACCACATAACCTGCCTGTGAAAAGTTGTTTTGAGTTGTATGTCAAAAGTTGAAGAGAAATTAGAAAGACAGTTTGTGGTTTTAAAAGACCAATGATGACAGATGGGCAGTAGCTATTATTTTATCTGTGAGCAACTGTTGTTTTATAAGACTTTTTGTTGTTTTTTAAGAGTGAGGGAAATAAAATGAGAGTAAGAGAGTATAAGAACTGGAAAAATAACCTAAAATGTTTCTGAGTTAAATTTTGAACCTGCTTAAAGTCTTTAAGAAGTTAGGATAATAGTAATAACATAATTTTGGTGGCTTCTTGCAAATAAATTCTTGGTCATAGTCACAAGGAAAAGACAAAGATCATAAAATGGCTAAAGAAGAAATGGACTCTGTTATTGGCATTAACTTGCAATTTTGTTATAGAAGCCAAATATTTAGCCTTTCTCCTCTGATCTTTTTAAGTTTCCCAAAAGAAGAGTTCATTGCATTGGTCATTGAGATGCTGCTGGGTCCCTGTTGAGATAAAGATAAGCCCACATCTCTGAGGCGAGAACTATAAGCCCTCCCTTAAATCCTATAAAATCCAGTTAGAGCCATCTTTCCTGATATCAGTACATAAAGCAACATAGGACATTATAATATAAATTGCATCTAGAGGATTCATCTGAAATTCTATTTCACTGTTTAATAATTAAAAGTCAAAAACCTCTCCCTAGCTTTATTGCATTCTACAGCAAGAATAAATTTTCTTGACATGGCATTTTCCTCTCCAACAGTGGAAGCCTTTGGCACATTCTACAAAAATGAGTTTAGTGATTAATAAATCGTGTCCTGTGGGACCCGATTCCATAGTTAAAGCATTTATTGAGGCAATGTTGCACATTCAGAGCTTTCAAATTACCCAGGTATTTGGAAACGGGCAAATTTAGCTTAAGTTCATGAAATGGGTAGGGATGGCAATAGTACTGGCTACACAGGGCTGTTGCATGGATTAAATGTGTTAATATAACTAAAGTGCTCACAACAGAGCCCAGCACACAGAAAATACTGCATGTTTCAGATCATGTTATAAATTGTTACTGTTTGTATTATTTAGAAGAACTCTTTCACTTCACATGAATAAGAATTCTTCTGCAGAGAGCCCTTCTTAGAAGTACAAAAACACTGGTAGCTATGAATAGTCTTTCATTATTTTTTGGATCTCAAGCATTTTTGGAGTGTCACAGCATTCTTTTGTAAGAGCCTGGAAGCCATAAGATGGTAAGAAGAGCAGACAGTATTCAAAAGCCTCAGATTTGTGAAGAATATCTACATAAGTAGCCTCCGGATTTCTAGGGAGGGATCATCAACATTGACTTGTGCTTGAACTCACTCATGTCCACATATTTCCAACGAATGAAACCATTGCTCCTATTCAAATGCATATACTTGTAGAATAAACATACTAAGTCACTATCTCTTATGCACATTTGAGTATATACTAAACCACCAGAACTTTTCCAATTTCACTGTAATGATTATATGAGAAGAGAATCTTGATGGTGACAAGAAAAAAGGAATGACCTAAAGGATATCCAGATTATCTCCCTTGAGAGGTACACTGGGAGCACCAGTGTACATGTAATTAGAACATGTAATTAAATAATACTAGTTCTAATTTTTATATGAGCATCAAGGCAGATTTTAGAGTAATACCTATAATTGTGCCACTCATATATTTTGGTATATCTTTTGGAGCAGAGAGAAGAGTGTGTCTACAACTAGGATGTTCAGAATTACCTTTTGTCCTCCTTGCATTTTGTCAAAGCCTTTGTCCTGATGGGCAGAACACATATGCCTACAATATTAGTGTTAGTATTAGTATTTTAGTCAGTTCAATTGGAATTTGGACATACCCATGAATCAGGTATCTTATTCAAATAAAACATGAGGATCACCATTGTGTCACTTCAACTTCGCAGTGCCAGAACAAAATTCAAACTCCTTGCTTGATTCCTTAGGCCTCAGATCATCCCGCCCTCTCCCTCATACAAACTCCAGCCACATTGTCTCTCTTGCTATTTCTGTTTTTTTTCTGAGTCCCTACCAAAATCTTCAAGAAGACCTATGTAGAAGTTTGATGAGGGAGCTCCTACCCTCCACCTCCATAAAAATCTCTCCTAACCTTCCTCAAGGCACTCACAATATAAGCACACAATCAATATGCAATGTAAAAAAACAAAATGTGCTCATTCTGCAAGTGCAGCTCTCAGACAAGGCCTGAAATGCACCTTCCTTTCAGTCTACTCTCAAACACCTTCTGAATTAAAGACCTGGAACCAATGGCTTTGCACCTGCAGTTGTCCTGTGTGGCTAGTTCTCCCCTCCCCCTGCCACAGATCTCATTGTGTCTGGTGCCTTCTCGCCAAGTAGTCCAAGCCCACATGACTCTCCCTCAATGAGCAGTCCCTCAACTACCCTGTTAACATGGGCTCCTAACCCTTACCCCCCTCTTCAGCCTTGAGCTGTCTTCTTTCCATTTATGGCCAAATGAAATTTTACCTGATTCAATGATTGATTTGTTTGGCACCTACTTCCCTTGACCAAAAGGAATCTCAATGAGAGAAGGGACCTTGTAGGCCTGCTTCTTAATACATAGCAGGTGCTCAATGCTCATTTGGAGAAGGAAATAAACAATTATTATGGAAGAAATTTGGCTGGGGTTTAGCTCCGTTGGTAAGGTGCTGCTCTGTGCTCTCAGAGGCCCTCAGTTCAATCCCCAGCACTGCAAAAAATGGGAGAAGGACCTGGCAGCCCACTCCCAAAACAATCCTGAAACAATCAGCCATTGAAAACCTTGTGAACAACTGGGCATAGCAGAGGGTCAGGGAGTGTTTCACTCTTTTATACATAGGGTGGCCATTAGTCAGACCAGACTCGATGGCACCTAACAACAACAACAACATTATGGAAGGATGTTGCTATTGAGCATATGTACTGCTACTAAAAGCAATGCAAACCTGGCAAAAAGCTTGGGGGTGTGGCCAAGAAGATCCATGCTAGAGATCCTACAAGGCCAGACAGAGCTACCCAGAAAAGAAATGAACAGGATTGGAATGGAGACCAATGAGAGGAAAGAAAAGTAGAGTTGCAACAAGGTCATCTGGCAAAGATAACCTTGAGCTAGTTACAACTTTGCCTAATCATATGCTATCCAAGCAATGGCTCTTGCTGATTCTACTTATAGAAAAAGAAAGAAGGCAATTGTCTTGTGAAACCTAAAATGTAAGTCAGATCTCCTCATTCTCATTTCTGAGATGGCCCCTGGCCTCTGTGGCTGCCATCCTGGGCACTGGCTGGTCATTGTCACACAGCTATGGATCTCTGAATTAGCACAACCCAAATGGGATGACTTTCGGTTACATCCACACCTGTCATTTCATGGCCTCCAATTTCTAGGTCTTAAACAGGGAGAATCTGCTGAATCAAAAGAAGGAAGTTCTGAGACTCCAGCTCACTAAGAAGCCAATTAATTCACTTTTTAAAATAAAACACTGTGTAATGGGAGGGCTGGGGATTTAAAGCTGTCGGGGATCAGCTTAACCTTTGATGAGGGAATTCAGTCAGGTGATTACTCTATTGCTTAAGTGTTCAGTAATAAAATTTAATTCCTAGAGATTGATTTCCTACACTCTATCATCACCAAATTGTTGCCACACCTCCATGTACAGTGCTTTGGTGTTTAAACTCTGGATTATAGAATCTGACTGGCAATTCAGAGGCATAAGACCAGAGTAAGGTAAGGGGCAGGAATGTGTGGGTTCAGCTAATAGTTCTTATTGGCCTTGTTTTTCTCAGAATCCTAATCTAATTTTATTCAACAATTATTTCTAGTGTTGTTGTTGTGGTTAGGTGTCATTGAGTTGGTGTCCAACTCTTAGTACATCAGATGAAACACTATTGTTGTGCCTCTCTGCTACTCCTAGTACAGGGATAAATTAAAATTTATTTTAATAAAATAAGCAAAATAACGTGTTCTTGGAGAACCACATAAACCATGGAGAAAAAAAGAGCTCCTGCTCTTTCCTGTGTGTCTGAATTTTCTGCCTTTGTAGCTAAGACAAGTTGTCTGCTCCCACCTGGAGCTGAGTCATCACTTCCTAGTGATCACATAGTTTTTTCCAATACCTATGAGGTGCTGCTATGCATTTTCTGAGGACCCAGGACAGTCCACTTCCCAAACAATCTAGAAACAGTCAATGAAAACTCTATGAGGGTCGCTATGAGTTAGACATGACTCAACAGCACCTAACAACAACATGGAGGTCTCTTGACACTCCTGCCCTGGGAATCTGCTAAAGGAGCAATAATAAAAGCATAATCTCTGAGTAATGGCATGTTCTTGGTTTACAAATTTTCTGCCTCATAAATCTACCCATGTTTTCACCTGTTGTCTGCACCAGGCTCAGAGCACCTCCGTTACTATATCATGGATAAGAATTTTGTATATACCATCCCTATGGTAAAAACTACTTGCAAGCAGGAACCAAGCCTACCATATCCAATGGTTTTTCCATGTGGTCAAGCCCTCAGTAAGCTCTAGTGAAATGAGTTGAATATGTACAATGTCTACTACAATAATTTCTGTATACCTAGGGCTAAAAAAACACCAGCACCTCATTGCATTCTGGCACCTTCACAGCCTGTTATTCACATCTCTGACTGGTAGAGGTAAGAATGTCTTAACAGAAAAGCACAATGTGGGTACTTGTTATGTAAGAATCAAATCCCAGTTCCTGGGCAATGCAGCCAGGTCTGATATAGAGAAGTTTCTCCAAACCTGAAATGACACAAGAGTAAGATGACACAATCACTTTAATAACTATTTTCTCATCTGATCTTCATAGTAACTCATGAAGCAGATAATGTTTTCTCTATTTTGAAGATAACACATCAACTCATAACATAGAGAAGTGACTGGCTTGAATTCCTCCCAAGTGTCAGAGCAGAAGAAGCCAAGCTTCTAAACCACAAGTTCATTCTTTTCTACTAAACTACCCTGTCATAAGCCTTTGTAGAGCTGAAATTCTCAAACTTTCATGTATATACAAATGGCCTGGGAAACTTATTAATACACAATTCTGATTCAGCATGTCTAGGGTGGGGTCTACAACTCTTTGTTTGTCTAACAAACTCAAGCTGATACTAATGGTGCTGGTACTCAGAACACAATTTGAGAAGCAAGACTATAGAGTCCATTGACTGTGGCTAATACATCTTTACACCCCCACTGACTGGCACATAATAGGTGCTCAAAAAGTGTGTGTTGACTTAATGAAAGACCAATCATGCTTAACCCATTTTGTGTATCTCTAGTGCTGAGCAAATAGTAAAACACTCAGGAAATAAGTAGTGAATTAATGAACTAATTAGCAGTCACTGAAACAAAGCACTGTCTATGCAAAACAGCACATGATCATAGTCTATTGAAACAATAAACAAAGGACTTGCAGAACAGGAGAATCCTTGGGACACACCCTATAGTCACCTTGTCCTAGCTATTGAGTCCATAATAACACATTTTGCTTATGTGATTGCATCTATCAGGATATATTCCTGATCTCCTAATAAAATGATGAATTTTTTCCCAGATACTTTTTGTGGTTTGGAGACATTATCTCCCTAATGCTTCTTGCCAAGCTTCAATGAAATAAACCAATTTTAGCATTCTCACTTTTGCTCTGGAAAGAGGTTGAATTGCACGGATCTCTCTTGCATAACTGAAATGAGAGCCCAGGCTTTCTTCCTCAGTCCAGACCTGGGCACTCAGCTGAGTCTCAAGGGCATTTTTATATGTATCAACCCTACATCTACAAGACACTACTTGATGGTGGGTGGGGGCCTGTATTGCAAACAAAATATTAACTATTCTGAACTGGGTCATATAATAAAAGCCTCTATTGAGAGTAAGGGGTGAGAGGCTAGAAAGTTAGCTCAATTGTACTGTGCTTTCTTAGTACACCTGAGGCTCTTCTTTTGAATCCCAGAATCACACACACACACAAAAAAAGAGTAAGGGACAAATACAACAGAACTTAATAAAAGTTATCTGAATATGTGGTGAAATAGAAGAGTGCAACTCATTTTCCAGGAGTCTTATCTCACAAGGTTCACAATGTAAGACACTCTAAAACTGACATTTTGAATCTGTCTCAGGAAAGCATGAAATCATGAAATCACTTATCACTTATAAACTAACCCAACAATTAAGTTTTTCAGGAAGTGAGTGAGGGAGAGAAAGAATAACTGGAAGAGAGGTGGACAGAATGTCATTGCACCTCTTTACAGAGAGACGCAGCCCTGAGGCGGCTGCTTGTCCACTAGTCTCAGCAGCCTTCATGTTACCCACTAGCGGCACTTGGCTCACACCTGATGTGCGTGATAGCCTCATTAACGGGACATTTCCAGATGTTAACCAAGAAAGATGTGTTGGGATTAATAGTCAAACCCTGCAGTTATAAGGAGGAAGAAAAAATGTCTCAACCAGGAACAGAGCTGGAAAACAGCACTGTTGCTGTTGTTAGCTGCTCTCCAGTCCAGTCAGACTCATAGAGACTCTACGAACAACAGAATGAAAGACTCTCCAATTCTATGCTAGGCACACTATCTTGTTGTTGTTGTTGTTAGGTGCCGTCGAGTCGGTATCCGACTCATAGCGACCCTCTGTACAACAGGGGAAACACGATTGTCAGTGCTTCTCTGCTGTTCATAGGGTTTTCAATGGCAGATTGATTTTTGGGAGGGGGTTGCCCGGTCCTTCTCCCAAGCCTACAGCTTCTGGTATTCCCAGGCGGTCTCCCATCCAGGTACTAACCAGACCTGACCCTGCTTAGCTTCCGAGATCTGACGGGATCAGATGCCACAGGGCTACAGCTGCAGGCGCACACTATCTTACTTATGGTTAAACCCATTGTTGCGGACACTGTGTCAATCCATCTAACTGAGGGTTTTCTTTTTTACCATTCACCACTCCCCCAAACATGATGTCCTTCTTCAGGGACTGGTCCCTCTTGACAACATGTCCAAAATAACATCAGACACAGTCTAGCTGTCCTTGCTTCCAAGGACCACTCTGGTTGCACTTCTTCTAGAACAGATCTGTTATTTCTTTTGGCAGTCCACGGTATATTCAATATGCATCTCCAGCACCATAAATTAATTCTCCTATCTCCCTTATTCAATGTCCAGCTTCCACAACCATATGATGGAACTGAAAATACTATGGCATGAGTCAGACACATCTTTGTTTTCAATATGACATCTATACTTTTCAACAATTTAAAGAGGTCTTTTGCAACAGTTTTTCCCAATGGGTCTTTTGATTTGATGCCTAGAATATCAAGGTTTATGTCCTCCTTTATGTCCCCTTTTGATGATTTCTAATTTTTCTAGATTCATACTACATGCTTTCCATGTTCCAATTATTAATGGATGTTTACAGTTGTTCCTCCTCATTTTGAGTCATGCCACACCAGCAAATAGAGGTCCCTGGGATTTACTCCCTTTCTGTCATTGAGGTAAACTGTACTTTAAAGAGGCAACTCTTTCCCAGTTGTGTTTTGAGTGCCTTCCAATCTAGGGGGCTTAATTTCTGGCAGTATATCTGGCAGTGTTTCTCTGCTATTCATAAGGTTTACAGTGGCTAATTATTTCATGAGTATGCTAGGTCCTGTTCTCTAGTCCATCTTAGTCTAGAAGCTCAGCTGAAACCTGCCCACCATGGATGACCCTGCTGGTATCTGTAATGCTGGTACCATAGCTTTCAGCTACACAGCAACATGTAAGCCACCACAGTATGGCAAACTGATAGACATGTGGGGGATAGGCAGTATGGCTATTTCAAGCCATGTCTCTGGGACTTGGTTCTCTCTGTCACTCACGTTCCTCCAACTTGACTTCACCATCAGGAAGGTGCTCACTCTGGAATGGCAAGATGGCCTCCAGTCCCTCACATCTGAAATGTAGTAGCTTAGTAGCTCTGATGGAAAGACAGTGCTTCTTTTACTAGTACCTTGCAAAAAAAAAAAAAAATGTCCCCAAGCCCATTCTAATTAGATCGGCTTTGTTTGTTCACAACCAAACTAATCACCACAGCCAAGGAATACAGGGTTCTAAATGGCAGGCCTGGTGGTTATCTCTTCTTGGGCTGGAAAGCAAAGCCTCACTAAAGCTCAGCAACCAAGAATTCAGTCCAATTCAATCCAGAAGGTATAGTTTCCCAAAGGAAATTTGTGCTTCTATTACTAAAAGAGGAAAGAGATGGTGAATGGGCAAATATCAGAGAGATTGACTTCTAAAATCTGATCTTATATTTTGTCTGAATTCTGGTAAGTAGGTTTCTATTTGGTTCCAAAGCCCACTGAATGCCACTTCTGACAGTAGTCTCCTTATCTTCCCTTATGTTTGGGCCCTGTCTTAGTAACTTTCCTGAAAGAGTAATAACTGTTGTTGTTGTTGTTAGGTGCTGTTGAGTTGGGTTCTCCTCATAGCAACCCTGTGTACAACACAACAAAACACTACCCAACACTGTGCCATGCCCAGCACTACAGTCACTGCTTCTCTGCTATTCATGGGGGTTTTGATGGCTGGTTGTTTTGGAAGTGGGCTGCTGGGTCCTTCTTCTAAGATTACAGCACCCAATATTCTCAGGCAGACTCCCATCCAAGTACTAACCAGGCATAACCCTGCTTAGCTTCCAAGATCAGATGGGATTGAATGCCAGGGTGGTATAGCTGTAGATAGCAATAACAATAATCTACTAGTATTTATTATTTACTTTGTGCCAGGATTTGTGCCAAATATATTTTATCATCACAGACACCTGTAAATATAAATCTTATCACAATTCTTGAAACAACTCTGCTCAGAGTTAAGTAGTTTTCCTCAAATAACATAGTTATGGAAGAACCAGGATATGAAAGTCTGTTTGATTTCACAATCTAAGACATTAACTGCTGTGCTGTGTTGCCTAGTTACATCTTCATGGTCTTTCCTACAATTAATGTTTGCCTATTTTAAGGCAAATTACCTGACATCTTCTGACCTTAGCATCCTCATCTATAAAGTGAGCAAGATGATGCCTACCCCATCTGCCTATGTCATCTCTCAGTGCTATTGTGAGGATGTAATGAAGTGATGTACAAGCAGTATGATGTATATGATTATGGCTCATATGATCAAGAAAATGACAGATACAGATACAAATTTGAGTAGAGAAACACATGCACCTTATCAATCCCCAAAGTCATTCATTTCTAGCTCTGCTGAGAATGAGTGGATGCCCCTTTCTGCCACTTCTCCAATCCTTTCAGACAACTCGGGACTCAGTATACTTTGCTCCAAAGAGCAAAGCTTCATGGTGTTCCCTATGCATGCCCTGGCCTTCAGCCAACTCAGATCCCTTGCTCTCAGCTTTAATCCTGCTCTGCAAGTTTGATGGCTACCCCTGGGAGGATATACGACCATTCTCTGGGTCATCATTTTCCACTAAGGGCACCATGGCACATGGTAACCTATGGCAATACCCCTGGTCATTTGATCATTTTGGTACTTCCACCCATTGCACTGGAAAATAGCTCTGTCAGTCAGAATAAGCCAGTGACAAAATGCATGGTGTTAGGCTACAATTTCCACTTATTTGATGGAATAATAATAATAATGATAATAATAATAATAATAATAATAATAAAGTCCTATGTTGCTGAATCCTTATAAAATACAGAGACAAAGAAAGAATTTGCACATGCCTTACCATCTCTCTCTGAAGCCTGTTCCAAACATCAATACCAGTGACATCATACATCATCTTCTTAGGGAGAATCTTCTCTTTTTAACATTTTCATAATCATTCCAGTTATACCTACCTAACAAGGTATAATGGGAATAAAAACAATTCAGAAATTCTTCATTAAGTGAGTAAAATGCTTGGCATTATCAAAACAGAAAGGGTTGGGGATAGTCAGTGAAGAAGGGGTAATTTAAATATCTTAATCACTCTAAAGCTGAGCTGTCTTTCCTGAGAAGGTATTTCCTGCTTAGTATTGAGGATGATCATTTCTCTTGGATCATATCCTCAAAAGAGTTTCTTCTTTGAATTCTCTGTATCTGTCCTTAACAGCACTAAGGTTCTTTGTTCAAGAGTTTTTACTTGGGAGGCAAAGTTGAAAAGCCTATGAATCCATTAAGATAACAATTTTTCAACTTAATACCTGAGTTCTTCAGCAGAAATAAATATAGATGCTGTAGTTTAAATGGGAGTTTCAGCATTGTCAGATAAAGGGCCATTCAATAAACACAAGGGAACAAACAACTTTCCAGCCAAAATATACTCAGAGCTCTTGCAAGTTGGTAAGATGTAAGTAGGTCTTCTCTTGTTTTCTCCTCCTTGCAATCAATGGGTTTTAAAGGTGAATGGAATGCCCCTTTCTGAACCCAGTGATCATGGATATGATGGATACTGGGAAGATTTTCTTAGGAGCTAGACATTCAGGACATGGTTCCTGTAATTCACCATCATGTCTTTATTACTCAGGCAACTTAACCTCTCTGAGCCTCAATTTGTCCATTGGTAAAATACAGATTATTGTGATTTACCTGTAGAGGACAGCTGTTGCCTCCTCTTTTTAGTCTCTCCTTTTTCTAGTAACAATATCACACTTTTTTTTTTTGAAGAATCATTCCTTACTGTTCTAATGAATTTTGTCTGTGTCTGTCCCCATACATCTGCCTTCAGGATTAGGTATCTGACACAGGCCTGGTCAATCAAGTGTATCCAATCCTTCTGGCCACTATGATTGGTTCAGGTGTGGCCACATGATACAGCTCAATCCAATAAAACTCAGCCTCAGGACTTTTTCTGGAACCATCAGTCAAGATGCCTTACTATGGGGAATTTTCAGGCTTAGGAAAATGAAGGTTGGGGCCATGAGATGTCACCTCATGGACAAAGCCTGTCAGGGACTGAAACTGGAGAGGAAAGAAGAATGAGGCAGGCTATGTATCTTGACTTCATCGTCGGTGCAAGAGGGATAATAGTGATTTTCTAAACTAATTTTGGGACAGTTGTGAGACTCTAATGAGACATGAGAGGGGAGGGATCATTTTCCATTCTTCATTCAGACTGGACAGTAAAGGCATCTCCTTTGAGCATTGTCCACTGTCTTGCAAAAGCAGCACTGGAAATTCACTCCTTGGAGCCATTTCTGGAAAATGACCCTGTGTCAATTAAACTGGAAAAGTTTGAATATAGCATATTAGACCTGTTGTGGCTCTTGTTATCTATCATCCTAAATGCCATTCTGCTTATTCTGTCATCTGGGAACATTTGATTTTAATTTACTCATTTAAATACATACTGGCTTTTTCTATAAACTTCCTAGCCAGCAGTCCCTGTGCAGGCAAATTCCCATTAACTTTAATAAAAATTTTAAATATGAAATATTGTCAGGAGATGGCTGATATTTTATTCATACTTGCTGATGGTTATTTTAAATGTTTTAATTACCTCACTGGTGCCCTATGGCTGGTTAAGGGAAAAACCTAATCTAGTCATAAAAATAAAATATTATGTATATATAAAATGAAGTGGATAGATTGTAAAGAATAAACTTCCCTAGAAGTTTTTTCTCTAAAAATTGAGGACCCTACACATTACTAATTATGCATTTCAGAGCAAGCTGGTTGATAAAAGTATATTAACAGATCAGAATGAAGGACAAATCATTTGGATTTACTTGATTTTTCTGCACTTATTATAACTTATGAGACTTCTCTTATGAGAGCAAAGTAACAATAATATTCCCAAAGCTAAATTACTATCTTTGAAGAGTAGATGATTTTATAATGCCTAATCTTTATCCCATAGATTTTTCCATATTAGTTATTACTGTTTTCAGCTGAGCAGACTTGTGGAAGTTATGCTTATGTCTCAAATATCTAATCTCAGTTTGATTCTCTGATAGCAATGGATGGATGAGTCATCTTTCTTAAGACTGATGGAACTTGGATCACTGTGTCAATGTAAGTAGTGAATTGAATGTCAGGCCTCAAATAATAAAGTTCTGCACCAAGAGATAGTATCATCTCCTTCCCTTAGATACCCTCCATTTCTACCTAGTATAGGAAATTCATCTTCAATAACTGATCACTGTGACAGAAAATCTGTTGGCAATGCTTGTTTAAAAATTATATTATTTGATAGTTCTCATCTTAGACACTTTCCATTTGTTCCTCAAATATAATATATATTGCAAGCTACAGATTCATTTCATACAGCAGAAGATTGCCCTTATTTTTAAAATTTATTTTATCTAAAAAGAACAAAGGAAAATTTTCCTTGAGTGCTTCACTGTGTATATTTTATATATTGATATTAAATTAAATGTAGAGTCAGTATGACATCCTACATTTGCTATTGTGCAAAATGGTTTCAAGCTCATTTTAACAAGGACAGTATCCTGGGAAGGTCCACTTTTAACATTAATCTGTTTATTTTGCACAAAGGAAATGAACAAAGAAAGTTTCACAATTCAAACAGGGAGATCAGTGGCCTTGTTAAAAAAAAATAGCTCTGAGGATGCTGTGCTCACTCTGTTGTTGTCACTAAGAGATTTATCCAGAAAGATCCTAAGATTGCATCATGTGGACCAAGTGACACTTTCTTCTGAAGAAAATACTAATCATTAAGGGCTATGCAGATAAAATGGTTTTCTTGCTGCTGGGGGCAGGGGTGGCACAACTCTGTAATTCCAATGACTCAGGAGGCTGAGGCGGGAGGATCATGAGTTTGAAGCCAGAGGTAGCCTGTGCAACTTAGCAAGACCTTGTGTCAAAATAAAAAAAAAATTAAAAAGAGACTGAGGGTGCAACTCAGTGGTAGAGCACATGTCTAGCAGGCACAAGGTCCTAGGCTCAACCTTCTAGAAAGAAAAGAGAAGAGAAGAGAAGAGAAGAGAAGAGAAGAGAAGAGAAGAGAGAAGAGAAGGGAAGGGAAAGGGAAGGAAGAAAAGAGAAGGAAGAAAAGAAGGAAAAAGGAAAGAAAGAAAGAAGGAAGGAAGGAAGGAGAAAGAAAGAAAAGAAAGAAAGAAGGGGAAGGAGGAGGAGGAGAGGAGGGAGGGAAGGAAGGAAGGAAGAAAGGAAAGAAAGAAAGAGGAAAAGGATGGAGGGAGAAAGTAAGGAAGGAAGAAAGAAAGGTAGGTTGGTTTTCTTTCACCAGCAAAGCATATGGGTGTCATCCATGACTAGAGAAACTCTCCCAGTAGCATCACTGCAGATCAATAGGTGTATCATAAATCAACTGATTTGTGAAAGAGAAACCCTCAGATCCTTTTGCCATGGAGTAGGCAAGATGTAGTCATTCTGAAAGCATGTGCATGGCTCAGTTTGTAGGAGTATTTGTTAATTGTAGTCCAAGTGGGCTGGGGATTCCAAGTGGAAAATCAAATTGTCAGTTAGATGGGAATGTGTTACATGCTAAGGGAATAAACACTAGATTGAGAGTCAATCCAAGTTCTGGGTTCTTCACTGCTGCTAACAAGCTCTAACATTTGGCAAATCAGGTGACCTCTGAATTCTCATCCTCAAAAGATGTTAAGTCTCCTTACTCTAACATTCACACAAGCAATAATCAGAATTCAATTTATCCCTATGACTTATCAACAAAATTCAATAACTCAGAACTCCTTTGCCCAATCTGATAGTGTCATTTGAGTATTTAAATGTAAACTTAACTTAAGGGAAAATGAACGTGCACTTCCTCAGTCACAATAGCCATACTCCTGGTGTTTAGTACTCACATGTGGCTACTAGCTAGTATACAAATTGGGAAGATTATAAAACATTGATATTACTGCAGAAAGCACTGATTAATGATAACTGTTTTCTATTCCCTAGAGCCTGGTTTGCTGTTGTTGTTAGGTGCCATCAATCAGGTCTGATTCCTAAGGACCTCATGTACAACAGAATGAAATACTCCTCGACATTATGCCATGCCTGGCACCATGTCAGGGCTTCTCTTCTATTCATAGGGTTTTCAGTGGCTGATTGTTTTGAGAGTGGGATGCCAAGTCCTTCTTCAAATTTTGTGGTGCTGGGTATTGAACCCAGGGCCTCAGAGAATGCAGAGCAGCACTCTAACAACTGAGCTAAACCTACTACCTTAGAGAATATATGTTGACATGAACAAAACATAGCTAGAAATATGAACATCAAAGGTGTTTCTGGTTATATATGCCTATAAACCTAGCACTCAAGAGGCTGAGTCAGAAGGATCTCCAATTTGAGGCCAGCCTGAACTACATAGGGAGACCCTATCTCAAAAACAAACAAACAAACAAAAAAATTGCAATTAAATTAAAATTAAAAAAAAATTAAAGTGCCCTCGTGAAATTTCAGATGAAAATGAGAAGTTATTGGGAACTAGGGGAAAGGTGATCCTTGTTAGGAAGTAGCAGAAAACATGAAGGAATTTTATTCTCTTCTTTGGTAGAAAGTACAACTTACAAGTAATAAAATTAATGTTTAAATGAGATTTCCAAGCAAAGTATGAAAGGTACAGCCTGGTTTCTTCTTTGTTGATTCTAGTAAAATGTGAAGAAAAGAATAAGGAAGTAAAATATTAGGAAAAAAAAAGAACTTGATGATTTGGAAAATTGTCAGCCTGCCTATTTTGAAAAATATTAGAAAGCATGTTCTAGAAAGAATAATAAGTGTATAGTTGGACAACCTTGTCCTGAAGAGTTAGACAGGCATATGATTTATGCATTCAATCAACCATCCCAGCAAAAATCACAATAGAGATGGGTTATCCAGGAGAAATCTGTGGAGAAACTTCATGTCCAATGGCATGGATGCCCCTGACATGCACAGAAGACTGGCAAGATTGTTGAGAATGTTAAACATCTAAAACCTGCAACTTGTATTGAAGAAAGCTGAGATAGGATGAAGTGGAGGAAGGCTGTTGGAATTCTAGGATTCTGTAGGTCGGAAACAAGCCTATAGAGTTACTAAACCAAGAAAGTGTTTTACCTTTCAAGAAAAGGGTAAGATTACTCTGAGTGGAGCCACAGGCGGAAAGGACAGAGTTATCAACCCCTGTGGGAGGAGAAGAGAGAACTGATGCCTTAGGTCCAGCAGAACATTAAGCCACAGAAGATCATACTTTGTCCTTGAAAACGAATGGAGCCTGCCTTGTTGCATTCCCAGCTGGCTTGGAATTCATGACTTCTTTTTCCCTTCAAATTTCTCCCTTAATGGATTGGAAAATGTCTTCCCTATGCCTTTCCAATCATTGTATTTTAAAAGCAGATAATTCATTCTCTCTCTCTCTCTCTCTCTCTCTCTCTCTCTCTCTCTCTCTCTCTTTCTCTCTCTCCCCCTTTCTTCAGTACTGAGGGGTTGGACCAAGGGCCTTCCAAATAGACAAGTGCTCTACCACTGAGCTGCACCTTCAGCCTCTTATTATTTATTTATGCATATTTATTTATTATTTTATTTCTGAAATAGGGTCTCACTAGGTTGTACAGGTTGCCTCTGGCCTCAAACCTGTGATCCTGTTGCCTCAGTCTCCTGAGTCACTGACATTATAGGCATGTATCATGGCACCCAATTTTGGTTTTTGCATAAATAGAACTTTTATCCCAGTGTAGATCATACCTGGAGTCTTGCTCATAATTGATCTAGATGATTTAGAATATGTGATGTAGAAATTTAGGGGGTATTTGTAGTTGATATTTTGGCTTTAAAGTTGATTCTGGAGTGGCTAAGACTTAGAAATGTCATGTTGTAGTGGATACATTTTGAACAGAGGGAGGACATGCACTATTGGGAGCCAGAGAATAAACTGTACTGGGTTGAAAGGTGTTTCCCAAAATTTCATGTTCACTTGAACTGGAAATGTGTCCTTTGTTGGAAAGAGAAATTTTGTCCCTGTAATCAAGTGAAAATGAGTCGCATACTGTTTTGGGACAGGTTCTAAGTTCAGTGACCTGTGTGCTTATGAGAAGAGAGAAATTTGGAGATAGAGACATCAAGACAGATAAGGGAATATATGGAACACTGTGTATCAAAAAGAGGCCTCAGGTATGCATTAGACACAGGTATGCAATTGCCTATAGACACAGGTATATAATTGCTTATAAAGATTAGAAGACAGGTATGCAATTGCCTATAAAGATTAGAAGAATGTTTCTAAAATATCAATATGACTTTTAAAAAATCAAGCAAATTGGAGGCTAGTCTGAGATTCCACAACTCAACAATGACATAACATCCAGATAGAAGAGATTGTAGGAAATACATGTTCTCAGAATCCACTTATATAAATAAATGGAAGTGTTACTTTCAGAATCTACTAATCTAAAACTGCATTCTTTCAAAGTATATTCAATGGCTGGAAATATGAATTTGTAAATATACCTGATCCCATCTGAGTTAAATGGGTCTCTTGGCTATAGGACTTTGCTATTGCACTTAAATATGTAGGCATGCACTGAGATGCTCTAAGAGATATTGTATGCAAAAATCCCCAAAATTATTTTTCCATTAAATCTCTTATTTATGGAGCATAGGTTGGCCTGTGAGATAAAACTCAGCTATTAAATTCTAGAAGGATGCTCTAGGCCTTACTCAAAAGTATTTACCAAAGTAGGCAAACACTTTATTTTATCTTTCTGTCCTGAGGGCATATGAGTTTGAATGTAGCAGAAGGGGACAGAAATACTTTTTTAATTGAAAAGAGAGCTTAAACAGGGCCTAAAATTAAAACCTTTCTGGCAATTCCTATCATTCAGTCACCATCCATCCATTCACTCTGATTCATCCACTCTCCCAAGTTGTAATATACATAGAGGATTAGGTTTGAGCTTATTTGATTTGTGAAAGAATGTTGTGCCTCATCCTGGGAAATGACACTAAAGAACATTATGGAGACATTAAGAAGGGGTCAGAACAAGGATATATAGAAAAATATTACCATAAAAAGACAAGTAAATGGAAGAGAAGTCTTTGGTAGGGGGGTGGGATGGGGGAAGGAAGCGCACAAGAGTGTAAGGGGGAACTTATATGTACAATATACAACAAAATCCATATACGGAAATTTCACAATGGAAAGCATGTCAGAATGAATCACATTAAGGTATACATTAAAAATTTCCAGTAAAAAAGAAGAGGTCAGAAGAGAATTATTATTCATGCATTGTTGTTGTTAGGTGTCATTGAGTCAGGTCTGACTCATAGCAATCCTATGTACAGCAGAATGGAACACTCCTCAGTTCTGTTCTAGGCACATGATCTTTTTTATGTTTAAGCCCATTGTTGCAGACATTGTATCAATCCATCTAGTTGAGGGTTTTTCTTTTTGTGGTTGTCTTGCCACTTTCCCAAACATCATGTCCTTCTCCAGGGATTAATCCTTCCTGACAGCATGTCCAAAATACTACAGATGCAGCCTGGCCATCCTAGCTTCCAAGGAGCACTTTGGTTGCACTTCTTTTAGGACAGGTCTGTTGGTTCTTTTGGCAGTTCATGACATATTCAATATACATCTCCAGCACGATAATTCAAAAGCATAAATTCTTGTCCTGTCTCCTTTATTCATTGTCTTTCAAAAGCATAATAAGACTAGAAAATGATATCTCTGGATAACAACTTCATGAAATTACCTAAACTAACCCAGCTGGAGAAAATAAAAAATTAACCTAATCTAAGTTAGGTATCTTCAACCATTTCTTGAACAATATTGATAGTGAGCGTCTACCATGTAAAGACAGTGAGCTGTTTTAGATCTTAGAGCCTGAGCTGAAGTCTAAAGCAAAGGAAATGGACTTAACAATTATAAGAACAAAAGCAACACTACTTGAGGAATCATTTATCTGTGTTCACTGTGCAGTGCCCCCATGTAAGCCCAATACCTAAAGAGTCTCCTATTTCTAGTTACAAGCTAACATCTCAGTGCCTCCTCTAAAAGCATCCATGCATGCCCCATGGGATGGTGGGGGAATGGATGAAGCAGTAGAGTTGGGGACAGGCCTGTTTGTGGGGCTGAAAGTTGAATATATGGCTCCAAAACAAATTATAAATACTATTTCATTTAATGATGCTGCATTCTGATTTATTAGTTTATTAATAGGAGGTTTAGGTAGTTTGTTATCCCATTTCATTCTCCTGAAGAGAATGATAATAATTAGCTAGCAATGAACCCTCTTTTCAGTTACTTTGGAAAACTTTACAGAAAGCCCACCTAGCTGATATTCTATAAACTGATGCCTCTCCTACAAGTTCCATCCATTTTTTCCCATAAAGCTCTCTTCAAGATACCCCAAAATGGTGGCCATGGTTACAGGGTATTCTCCTTTTTTTTTCGGTTGCCCTTTCCTACACTCAAAATGGCAACCCATCACCTCTCCATCTCCTATGATATCAACTAAATTTTAATTTTCTGTAACTGAAATGTCTAGCTCTTATTGAGTAAAGCAGTGTTGAAAGCGGAAGGCTTGTGTTCTGGAGCAATATATGGTGATACTTGTCAAGTTATCAAACCTTTGAAGCCTCATTTTAAAACAGGCAAAAGTGGCAATGTAGCTGAGACATGAGATTTCAATAAGAAGAAGCCAGCCATTGGAAGATCTTGGATGGGAGGGAGGGAGGTGGGAAATAACTAATCTAGACTAGAGAAACAGCAGGTACAGTGACCCTCAGGAGAGAACAAAGATTGTTCAATAAAAGAAATAAGGGAATGGTTTGGCTATAGGCATTCCACAGCTGAAAGTTTATGAGGAAAGATATATATCTTACACTTTATATTAAGTTGCTCTCTCTTCTAGCTTGGTGACTTTATTTCTGATAAATTGATTCTCTCTGCTAGAAGTTTCTTCCCAGTTTAACCTATTTTCTGATATTCTTAACTACATGCAATCATCATCCACTAAATCTCTGTTCACTCAAGTAATTTCACTCCCCACTTGGTTTCTATTGTTTCTAGAATTGTAATGGGAAACTATTATGGCAGTTCCTCAAAAGCATTGTACATCATCTTCTCTTTTCCCAGAAACTAATTATGTATCCCACTCATTGCTCTGCTCAGAACTTCCTCCAATTCATCTCTATCCTTCTGCTGCTGAGCTAACAAAATGGAACAGCCTTTTCTCCAAGAACAGTATTACCCAATAAAAGGACAATCTCCATCCAGATGCTGTGATTCCATGTCTTTCTGTGCCCGCTTCCAAACAGTCTGTTTATTTTCTGTTACTGGATACCATTGCAAAATTAAACGTGCTTTTATGCCAAATCCTCCCATGCCATTTGTGCAGAGAGCTTTCCAGTATTTGTCTCACCCATTTAGAGTCTGCTTCACATATCCTTTCCACAGGTAATGTTGCACTTTTTCTGAGCTGAATCTCAAGTTCAACTCTGCCTGTACTTTGTCATTTTATGTCTGGAAGCGTTTCTCAATTATTTCTGTGTTTAACAGTATTTTAGAGAATCCAGCCAATTGTGGACATCTAATCTTCGATGAATAGAGCCAGAAATCCTTAACTGTGATGTTCCTAGGTCTAAATTTCACCAGAAGGGCTACTTTTCCTGACAGAGCACGAAGCCAGAGGCAGAACATTTTGAGAACAAAACCCTATGTCTGTTTCTCTGTGAGCATGGAGGCCTGAGTTGAAGTTGTAACTGTACATTCCATGTTTACTTGAGCCAGCAAATGCTCCTGTCTAGCACGTCATCTTCTATAAAACAAAGACTAGAACTACTTATGGTTTTCAAACATATTTTAGTGGTGAATTTAAAAATAAAATTACATTTATATGGAATCTAATTGAATTTACTGGACAAAAATGGCACTTTTGGACTATGGAGTTTAGTACTGCTTAGTCCCACCCCTTGTTAGTCCTCCATGGATCCCTAGGAAGCCTCAAAGTACAACTTATAAACCCTTAAACTAGATAGTTCTGTAGGCCCCTTGTCATTAGATCTGTAAGTAATAGTTTGTAGCTAGGGAAAGAAATAGACAGAAATGAATACAAGGTGAAATTAAAGAATAGAGAAGAGAGAAGGCAAAATAGTAGTAGTTGAAGATCCATTATGTCCAGATACGATTGAGAGGTGACCACAAGGTTCACAAAATAGAAGACTTATGTAGATTCCCAACAGAAGTTTTAATTCTATAACAGATACCTGCAACATGTATTTATACCCATTGAAAATGCAAAGATTTCTGGCACAAAACCAAAATCACACATTAAATATAATTAGGAAGCCACACCTTTTCTTCTTTGGTCCTGATCTGCTATCCTCCCTTTCCATAGAGGATTGCTGAGTATTCAATGTCATCTTGCATGGCCTTTAGTGGTTTATCTCTGACATCCATCTTTGGAGAGAAGGAAGACACTCTTCCCTGAGAGTCTGCTTTTATAGGAAGACAAAGAAAAGTGGAGCAGATGAGGTGATACTGAATGCTTTTAACATTCCCATTCTTCTACCAAGAACTGAAGAAAAGAAAGTGGGTCCTCTGAGCTGTCCTGATGGGTTATAATGTTCATAGCCTCATGCTTGATAACACTGTTGAAGTACTTGGAGAAAATACTCATCTAATAAGGCATTTTATAGAAAAGTAAGACCATTCTCAACTCCAATTCTACTTTCTCAGACAGGCCATCATTGACCAAATTCTCCCATTTTAAATTAGATCTGTATGTTTTTCCCTCTCTTATACCTTGTTACTTAACCTCCTAGAACTTGCATAATTTTTAAATTATGTGGAAATTATTTAATACTTTTCTTCCTCTAGACTAGGAGCTCCATGAATGCAAGAGTAGGATCAACTTCATTCACATTTTTAAAAACTTCTCTGCTTCCTCATTATAATGAGAGCTCCTTAAGGACCAGGGCCATGGTACATTTTTGTGGCATCTCCAGTTCCTGGTGGCATTAGTAAAGCAAAGAGGGCCAGATGGCCAATAACCCCATGGCTTTGAGTGTAAGAGGAGGTGGGAAGGTGTGCAGGTTCCAAGGACAAGTAGAATGTGGTTAAGATGTTGCTAATGACAAGGCGCCTTCAGAACTCTCTAGTTTAAGGGTAGGTGTCATTCCTCAGTACACCACCAAGCATTTGGAAGCAACAATCTAGACATTTTGTGAGCATCATTCATCTAAGCTCAAGCAAGAGCAAGTACCTTTACTGATTAGCAGTGTCTACCAAGCACGTGGATGAGGATCAGCAGCACCTAATGTCTTCACCAAACCTATCACTTCTTCAGAGAAGGGAAATTCTCCTTGGAAATTCTCACTGGAAAGGGTAAAGTTCGAACCCCAACAATTCTGAAGAGAGTCGGTGACAAGATTTTCCTTTATGGAATCTCTAGCCTTCATGACCTCAGAAGCTGGTATGAGAGAACAAGATGATAAAAGGGTAACCCCAAGAATGTGCTAAGGAAGAGCTGAGAGCTGTTGCTCTCCCTTCATCAACTCAGTATTTCAGCTCATTATACTCTCAGGAAAAAATGTCCCTGACCTCTTCTTTTCCCACTATGTCTGACTTCTTCTTGTATGACAACACAGATTTTTAGACATTTACTTCATAGTTCTAAGCACAGTGTGTAATTGTGCAGAATGATGATGAATTGAAAAACAAATGTGCTTTCCACTAGGCTCTGATCTGAGAGTTGCACAAAGGCTGAAACTGTTTTACATCATTCATATCACTGACTAGCAAGGAGAGGACCTTCAATAGATATTGCATGTGTGACTAAATAAATGGTTGAGGTTTTTTTTTTTCCTTGGAAAGCCTGACTGTGAGCCTTCAACCATCATTTGTGCAATGTTGCTTTTTGCTAAATTCACTTTGTGATTAACTAGGTTGGGGAGATGAGGAAAGTAGAATGACTGACAATTTGTCAATGTCACTCAAGTACCATCCAAAAACTGTAAGATTTTTCCAATAAAAAAGCCCTCAAGTTTTCATTGCTAGTATTGCTAACAGTTATTTTAATATAATAAAAATAGTTGAGCAAATAAAAAATAGACTCACACAGCCATAATAACCAAACCTCAAAAGTATAAGCCAATATGATACAAATCCCTGCATCTGAAGAAACAGCTTTGGGGGATAAGGACCATTGAGGAGAATGGAACAGAAAAAATTTAAAAGAACCAAGACCAAAGCAAGGTACCATGTCATATGTGTGTTACCTTAGCAACCTGAAAGGCTGAGGCAGGAGGATCATGAGTTTGAGGCCAGAGGCAACCTGCACAGCTTACGAAGAATCTGCCTCAAAATAAAAAATAAACAAGAAATAAGAAAAGGGGCTGGGGATGCTGCTCAGGGGTAGAATACTTGCCTAACATGAGTGAAGTCCTGGGTTTGATGGCCAACTACTTACTGCAGATAAAAGAAAGAAACTCTCCAGATAAGAGGACCCATTTGTCTTCTATGGTTAAAGTTTCAAATTTTATCTTAACGCCTTGGGTTCTCCTTTTAAATAAGCTGCTGAAATCACAGGCACATAAACTGTCAAGCCATGGTCTAAGAGAACTCCCAGACGTGGTTGTCATCAGCTACTTTCATTTAAGGTTAAGGATCATGTGCCATGATAGTATCTTACCTCATGATTAATGGTGAGAGGGTGGAAAAAGAGAAGAATGTCTACCAAACTCGAGAAAGTAGGGCCCTATCATTTTTAAAAGCCTGTTATTAAGGGCTTAATTCTATCTGTCTCTGGTAAGGACAGATTAGGAAGGACAGGCGTGGCCTAATAGCCACTGCTTAATTCTTTTAGCTAACACAGGAGACACCTGACACACCCTCCAGGGGCATAGAAGCAGTATGGAGAGCAGAGAAGAACCCAGAATAAAACATGTAGCCTGTGATAGATGCTGATTGTTCAGGTGAGTTGTCTTTCATTCTACTCCCAGGCAAAGAGGTCCAGCACAGCTTCCATGAGCACACAGTGGAGCCTTGCTCAGGCAGCATCCCTGGAGCCTTACCTCATTGCCTCCCAGAGAAAAGCATGACCCAGAGTCTTCAGCTTATAATAGAGTATCAGCTTCAGGCCACTCATCTGTGCCACCCAGGTTCAGCTTCTCATTTTCTATTTGGCAACTGCAACTCTCCTTCTCTAATCTATCTCTCTAGGTCTAGGCAGTAATGGATACCCAGTCAATATTTGCCAAATGAATGGGTGTTTACATCATCAGTCTGGTAGTCAGGGCTAGTTACCTAATTTGCAGAGCCCAATGCAAAATGAAAAGACCTCATGGGGCCTCTTGTTCAAAAAGCCAGTAAGTTTCAAGATACGAAGATATAAAACTTTCCTTTTCTTCCGTATCATTGCTCTCAACTTCTCATTTGTGCCATATTAAAATCGGTTGTTCAATCTGTTCTGAGTAAAGAAAATTTAAACATTTAAATTATTAGCATGAATTTTATTGTTTAAATCATGCAGTGACAGTTTTAAGTGAAAGCGTAAGAGCATTTTAGCTCAGATGATGAATCACAATTCTTTCTTCATAAGTCATAGAAGTATTTCAATCTTACAAGAATAGGTGAAACACTGCCCAAACTTAGCTCAACTAGTTTCATTTCATTTCATGGTATGATTCTACCAACACTCTTTCCCTTCAGCTCACTGGTGATAAATGATGAATTTAGAAACTGAAAAGAGAAAGAATTCACTGTCTTCTTCACATTTTTCCTATGTCATCGTTCCCAACATAAGCTACTATTTAATACAGGGAAGTGAATGAGTTAAAAATGGTGTGGTGGCATTCCTTCATCTCCTACATTCCTTTAACACCACTGCTTGTCCTTGAAAATCATGGTAAGGACCTTGTGTGCATTCACTCTAATGCTCTGTAATGTGTATAAAGCTCTGGCAATTGAATCAGCTCTGAAGCTACCACCAAAGTCTAACCAACTGAATTGTTTTCACATAATCCATAGAAAGACCTTCATGTTATTACCTTGTAAGATATGTCTATGCGGCTCGAGGTAAAAAGGAGGAAGACAATGAGGGAAGTACATAACAGGTGATTTCTGTGGCCAATGTTTATCCATCATATTTTTAGTCCCAAGGGTTCTAAACTGATTAAATACAAACAAAGCTCCAGACCAATTTGACTTCATGTGGCTCTACAGGGTTCGTTACCCTTACCACTAGGACAATTCAATTCAACAAATATTTACTGAGTTTTACCATATGCTTGCATTCCAATGCCAAGATCAGCTAAGGCGACAGAGCAGAAACTGAAAGCTGGCTATAAATCAAAGTTTTCTCCCTGGGTATCACACAGATATTTAGTGGAATAGAATAGAGTTTCTGAAAAGTGTAAGAGAAATTCTATGTAGAAAACCACATTGCCATTATCAGTGTGTGCAAGTTACACAGTGCTCACCCTGAAACCGGCTTTGTCAATGCCTTGTTCAGGAAAACTTACACCACAAAAATGGGCATATTAAAAGAGGTTTGTTGGAGTCATTGATGCTAAAGAAGTTACATGAGGAAGAGCTGGCTAGGAATTCTGGAAGGACTGCTGTGGATTTACATTTGGGGAGGTGGTCAGGCTTCTGCTGAGATGAAGTGGCCCTGCCCACCAACCACAGAAAAAGGAAAATATGTTTTCAGATTAATTATGAACATATTTCACTTGTTTCTGTATTGTAGGAGTGATGAAAGGATTTCAGAAGAAATGGTTTATTCACATTCTGTTCAGAAATATTTTCTGAACACCTGCTGTATATGTCAGGCACTGAGCTGGGTGTCACAACAAAACAACCACTAAATCCCTAATTGTTCCCAGAGGGTTCTCTCATCAAAAGAGAGGACATTTAGATAAAGAAAAAAATACAATATGATGTGAGAAGCATACAGAGCTAAATGATTGGGCACTACGAACCTGGCATCAAACCCAGTGCCCAGACCTGTACTGTCTTTGCTATAAAATGAATGTGTGTGTCTCCCCAAATTCATATATTGAAATCCTAACTAACCCTTGAACATTGATCACCTAAAAGTAAAACATAATGAAGTTAAATAACTAAATAGAAGATTTCAAAGGGCAGCTAGAAAAGACAAAATCAAATATTATAATAACATGTACAAAGAGCTAGAGATAGAAAAATAAAAGGGAAGAACACACTCTGTTTCTCTCAAGTTTGTGGAATTGAGGAAAAAATTCAAGCCTCAAATAGCAATGGTGAAGGATTCTACAGGGAAAATATTAAATGACACAGGAAACATCAAAAGAAGATGGAAGCTTTTTATTATGTTCTAATAAAAAGCTTCCTTCTTCTTAACTTAGCAGAGAAGGGACAATTTAGGGAACAGAAAGAAGGAGGAAGGGATCTAGCAAAAGGAAACAACAATGGGAGAAGACAGGAGGGGGAGGAGGGACAAGGAGGAGCAAGGAATGAGAGAGAGGGTGACCTCAAAGTAAACAGCCCAACTTTAATAGTTCAGGAAATAACTATAATAATAGCAACAATACCAAAGGATGGTAATAATACAAATGGGCTGGATTATTTATGTAATACTACTGACAATGTAAAAAGATAGATCACTACAGAAAAAAGTTTCGACTTAAATCATAATTGGGATGCAAGGACATACAGAAAAATAATCCCACAAAAAGACATGCAAGTAGAAGAGATGCCTTTGGTGGGAGGGGTGGAGAGGGGGGAGGAGGTGCGCAAGAGGGTAAGGGGAAGTTATCTGTTCAATGTACAATGAAACACATATATGGAAATGTAACAATGAAATGCATGTCAGAATGAAACATATTAAGATGTACAATAAAAATTTCCAATTTAACAAAAAGACTTTCCTATATAAAAAAAAAGAAAAAAAGAAGATGGAAGGAATACATAGAGTCATTATACTAAAAAGAATTAGGGGATGACTATAACCATTTCAAGAGATTGCATATGATCAGGAACCAATGGTATTGAAGGACAAAGTTGAAGTTGCCTTGAAAGACCTGGCAAAACACCAAGCTTGAGGATTGACAGAATACCAATTAAGATGTTTCAACAAACTGATGCAGTACTGGAGGTGCTTACTAGTTTATGCCAAAAGATTTGGAAAACAGCTACCTAGCTAACTGACTGGAAGAGATCCTCATTTGTGCCTATTCTCAAGAAAGGGGATCAAACTCAATGTGGAAATTATGGAAATATATCATTAATATCACATGCAAGCAAAATTTTACTAAAGATCTTTCAAAAGCAACTGTAGCAGTATATAGCCAGGGAACTGCTGGAAAATCAAGCTGGATTCAGAAGAGAGCATGGAACCAAGGACATCACTGCTAATGTCGGATGGATATTAGCTAAAATACCAGAGAGATGTGTATCTATGTGTTGTTGACTATGCAAAGGCATTTGACTGTATCAACCACAATACATTATGGAAAACATTGTGAAGATTAGGAATGCCAGAGCACTTAATGGTACTCGTGAGGAATCTGTACAAGAACAGGAAGCAGTCATTTGAACAAAACAAGGAAACACTACCTTTTAAAGTCAAGAAAAGTGTATGTCAGGGCTGAATCTTTTCACCATACCTCTTCAATGTCTATGCTGAACAAATAATCTGAGAAGCTGGACCTTATAAAGAAGAATGCAGCATCATGATTGGAGGAACACTCATTAACACCCTGCATTATGCAAATGACACAACTCTGCTTGCTGCAAGTAAAGAGGATTTGAAACATTTACTGATGAAGATCAAAGTGCAGTGCTTTCAGTACGGATCACACCTCAGCATCAGCAAAACAAAAATCCTCACAATTGGGTCAGTAAGTGGCTTCATAATAAATGGAGAAAAGATTGAGTTTGTAAAAGATTTTGCTTTACTTGGTTTTACAATCAACACTCATGGAAGCAGCAGTAAGGAAATCAAACGACACATTGCATTGGGAAAAGCTATTGCAAAAGACCTCTTTAAAGTCTTGAAAAGTAAAGATGTCACATGGAAGATAAAGGTGCGCCTGACTCATGCCATGATATTTTCAGTCCCATCATAAGATTGTGAAAGCTGGACATTGAATAAGGGAGACAGGAGGAGAACTGATGCTTTTGAATAATAGTATTGGAGATAAATACTGAATATACCATGGACTCCCAAAAGAACCAACAGATCTGTGCTAGAAGTGCAACCAGAGTACTCCTTGGAAGTTAGGATGGCTATACTGCATCTGAAGTATTTTGGACATAGTGTCAGGAAGGGCCAATCCCTAGAGAAAGACATCATGTTTGGGAGAGTGGTAAGTCAATAAAAAAATGGAAGACCCTCAACTAGATGGACTGCCACAGTGTCAGCAACAATGGGCTTAAACATAAGTAAGATCGTGTTACTGAATTGGGGCATGTTTCATTATGTTGTACATAGAGTTGCTATGCCTGCAGCCATAGCCCTGTGGCATCAATCCCGTCAGATCTCGGAAGCTAAGCAGGGTTGGGCCTGGTTAGTACTTGGATGGGAGACCACCTGGAAACACGAGGTGCTGTAGGCTTGGAAGATGGACCTGGCAACACACTCCCAAAATTCAATCTGCCATTGAAAACCCTATAAACAGCTGAGAAGTACTAACAATAGTGCTTCCCCTGTTGTACGTAGGATCGCTATGAGTCAGATATCGACTCTATGGCACCTAACAACAACAGAGTTGCTATGAGTCACATCCGACTCAAAGGCACCTAATAACACAACCACAAATGTGATGACTGGTGTCAGAAGATGGGGTGCTTGAGTTGTGATTAGATTATGAGGGCAAGCCCTCTCTCATAAGTGGAACTATTGTCCCTAATAGAGACCCCTAAAAGTCCTTCTCCTCTTTTACCATGTGAGGAGCTGGCAAGAAGTTGGTCATATGTGATCCAGGAAGTGACACCTCACAAGAAATTAAATTTTCCAGTGCTTTGATCTAGAACCTTCTAGCCCACAGAAATATGAGAGACAAATTTCTGTTGTTTATAAGCTACTCACTCTATGATAGTTTGTTACAGCAGCCGAGATCAACTAATACAAGATCTTAGAACAGAATGAGTCCTTAATAAATATTTAGTGAATGTACAAATGAAAGAGAAAATGAGGACTATTTTGTATCAGGTCGTTGAACCTAGGGCCTTGTACATATTTTGCAAGTGCTCCACCACTGATCTGCACCCTCAGATTCTTTTTTATTTTTTATCTTGAGACGAGGTCTTGCTAAATTATGCAGGATATCTCCGGCAACAAACTTGAAGTCCTCCTGCCTCCATCTCCCTAGTTACTGGGATTACAGGCTTGCACCACTGCATCCACCTATAGGACAAGGCCTCTTAAAGGAGATGATAGATAAGAGATGAAGTGTATTCTGTGCAGAAGAAACAAGTGTAAAATCTCAGGTGCAAAAGGAAGCATAGCATATCCTGAAAAATCTAAAGAGACAAGCATGGCCAGATTATAGGGTATGAGAGGAAGGGAGGTGAGAAATGCTCTCGAAGAACTCAGCAAGAGTCAGGTAAAGAAGAGCTCCATCCATTACACCAGAGCAATTGGACTTTACATAAATGTCAATGTGGAGCCCCTAAAAGGTTGGAAACAGGGATGAGTGTGATCATATTTGTGTTCTAGGAAGCTCACTCCAGCTTGAGTACAAGTATAGGCTGCAGAAGGTTAGCACATGAACACAGAAGCACTAGCTGAGCCTTAGCATAATCTGGATTATTGTCATAGATAATGGCCTCTTATGGAGGTAGCAATAGGAATGAAGTGAAAATATTTGAGCAACATTAAAAAGAAAAGCCATAAGGATTGCTGGATGATTACCCTTTGGATTGTGAATGAAGCCAGAGTCAGATTTTAAGGCTGGAGAACTAGTCAATAATACTACTATTTTTAAATAAAAGAATCCATCGTACCATCACCTCCCAAAAGAATCAGGTTTGAGGAGAAAGGAGATGGGAAATTCACTTGGGAATATGGTGAGTTTCAAGTTGTTAAGGAAATCCCTGAATTGGAAGTGGTGACATTTTTGTCTAGAAAAATAAGATACTATAGTTTCATATATATTGATGAAATTGAAAGATTCATATTGGAATCATATTGGATTCATATTCATATTGGAAATTGGAAATTCATATATATTCATGAAATTGGAAGAACTCACCTGGGGGAGATTGTAAAGTAAAAACCAAAGAGGCTAGAAAATGGAATATTAACAGAAAATGGTGGAACAAATGAAAACTTGAATGAAAGTTAAAAACTATAAACAAGGGACAGAAGCCCACTCAAAGGGTGTGATGTCACAGAAGCCAAGAAAGAAAGTATTTCTAAGAGGAACAGATTAATAAAGTGAAATACACAGCAAAGACTAGTAAGATAATGTGTATATGCCCAGCAGATTTAAGAGCAAGAAAACAGGTGTGTTGCCTTCTACACTGGGTGAATTTGTCAGGATTCAGCCATCTACAGACATCATCGGGCTGGGATTTAGCTCAGTGGGTAGAGCGCTGCGCTGCAGTCTCTGAGGCCCCGAGTTCAATTCCCAGCACCACAGAAATGGGAGAAGGACCTGGCAATCCACTCTCAAGGCAATCCCGAAGCACTCAGCCATTGAAAACCCTATGAGGGTCGCTATGAGTCGGATACCAACTCGACGGCACCTAACAACAACAACAGACATCATCATCCAATACAGTCAGATGAATGTGAATCTGCCTCCAACATCTGGACTCATTGACAAGACCTACCACCATCATCTGTGAGATCATTCAGAGGGTCTGCATGCACACTGGGCACATGGAGAAAAGAGTGGTTTCCCTAAAGTATTGAAATCATTCTGGGATTTATATAAACATAATAATATTTTTATTGTCTTTTCAGTAGATAGCAGAGAGGAAAACAAAATTGCCTTAGATGTCCCATGTTTATAGGCTTCTCACCCTTTAGTGGTTCTAACTGGCAAATTTAGTTTATAGAAGCAGGAGTTAAGAGAAGTATGCATATGTTTTTCACTGTCAGCACTTCAGAGACAGTAATGGAAGACTTATAAAGTGGCAACACTCACCAGATATGTTGTTGTTGTTGTTAGGTGCCCTAGGGTGAGGTCTGACTCATAGTGACCCTATGTACAATAAAATACTCCCCAATACTATGCCATGGCCAGTACTATGTCTGTGCTTCTCTGCTATCCACAGGGCTTTGAATGGTTATTTCAGGAGTAGGCTGCCAGGTCCTTCTCCCCAGCCTGCAGCACCTAGTATTCCCAGGAGGTCTCCCATCCAAGGACTAACAAGACTGACCCTGCTTAGCTTTCAAGATCAGATGGGAATGGATGCCAGGGTGGTATGACTACAGATCTTAACAGATATATGAGTCATAAATATTCATGGTTGGAATATTTTAACTTTCTAACTTGAATGGCATATCTAATGATATTCTAGGAATAAAGGAGAAAAGACCAACTTTAGTATCTATGTGATTTGGAATGCTCACAAACCTTCAGAATTTATCCAATTTATGGAATCATTTTTGTATTTTCTTCTACTTATTTTTCTTACATTTGTATAGTATGAGTGGATATTTAATACACATTTTAATATAGGGTCTAGGGTCTTCACAGTGAATTTTTTAGGTACCAACTACCCATGCAATTTTTCTCACCTCCCTAAGTTTTTCTTGGCCCTCTGCCTCTCTATCTCATGCATCCTCTCTGATTATTTCTCTTCTCTGTCCTACTATTCTCTTTCTCTCCCTCCCCTATTCTTTTTTCCTTTCCTCTCTCTCTTCCTCAATCTAACCATACTATATCTTTCTTTCCTTCCTTTCTTTCTTACTCAACACATTTACATTTCTCTTCCTCTCTGTTTCTCTTCCCATCTCTGCGTCTCTTTCTCTCTCCATCTTTCTGTCCCACCTTTCCTTCCTCTCCTTCTTTCTCTCCCTCTCCCATGCTTTTTCCTATTTTCCTTTCCTGTCTCTTCATCCTCCCATCTGGTTGAGATAAATACATAGGAAGAAATAAAAAATAAAAGTTATATGAATTGTATTCAATAAATTTAAGTAAGACTGAAACACATAGAAAAGTTTTTTTAGACTTGGAACTTGGAGAAATAGATTTTTTTCTCAAGAAATGTAGGAAGATGAACTACTTTCTCTGGCATGAGAGAGCACAATTGACACCGAGCCCGTGAAAAGTATCATTAAACATTAATTGGTAAGTATAGCATATAATGAGGTAGAAAATGTCAGAAGTCCCTGAATAAAAAACTGCCATGATCAGAGTTATAGAAATTCAATAAAGCGTGCCAAATGCAGCAGGACAAATAAGGTGTGTGAATAATGCAGGAAAAATAGAGTAGATGATAAAAAAAATGAAATCAGCATGAAAGGTAGTATGTGAGGACATGCAGACTTAGCTAGAGTTGTCCAAAGAGAACAGCAGAAGGTAATAAAAGCCAAGAAATAAAAGATGTTGATACACCCCAAATAAAGATTAAAAGAGGAAAACATCTCCTAAGACAGTGAAAACTTGCTTTCCTAATAGACTTTCGTGGTCACTGGTGTCCACACTGGTGAATTCAATACCTGACTATCCTCTACTTCGTAATTTGACTTCCTCTTTGGGCTTTAATTTTCTGGCTCCCTTTGAAATGCTTCTCATTTCCTCCTAATGTGAATCTTTCCTGTTGTTTCCCTATTTGATCATAACACCTCATCCTAGATTTCAGACAAAATGGAACATCCATTCACATGCTGCTTTCTCCTTCCTAACATGTCTCTGGATTCTACTTCTGAGAAATCCTATTATAATACAACTTGTCTATTTTGGAATAGGTTTTCCATTGGGTTTAACTCTAATTACCCTGAAGAAGGAGATTCCATGTAAAATTTACACATCAGCTACCAATAAAGACAAACAAAAAGTAAGGGGCCAGGTGCTACAGTGCATTCCTATAATCCCAACTACTCAGGAGACTGAGGCAGGAAGATCATGAGTTTGAGGCCAGATCCAGCCTGTGCAACTTAGATCCTATATCAAAAATAGAAAAAAAGGGGGGGACTAAGGGTGGTAGCTTATTGGTATAGTGCTTGTCTAGCAAGCACAAGGCCCTGGGTTCAACCCCCTTGTATACCAAAAAAAAAAAAAAAAAAAAAAAAAAAAAAAGTAGTGTAATTGATTTGTGTCTAATATAGCTTTCAATTGCATTGCTTAGCACCCATTCTAATACCTTATTTTCTCCCCAATCCAACTGTGAATGTTAGATTTAATTAGGTGTGTTTCAATTCTTCAAAGATTTTTCCATGTCATCTTGATGAGTAGAGTATATTTTCCTACCATCTGACTTTAAGCTTGATCATGTGACTTGCCCTGGCCAACACAATGTTAGTAAATGTGACATAAAAAGAAATTTAAACTGTGCTTGCATGGTTTAACTCGTCCTTTTGTGTTTCTATCTTTCTCCATTAGAAGAATATGCCTTGGGTGGCTGTTAAAGTAAATTGAAGACAGGTGGAGTCAAATTTAGCTTGCAGCTAAGCCTAACTTTGCCCAGTGTAGAACAGCTAAACTTTAGCCAATTCACAGATGTTGGAACCAAAAGCAGTGTGCTTGTTTTTGGAAGCCAGTAAAAGTTTGAGGTTATTTTTATATAATGCCATTGTAGCCATAGCTGACTGATACAGTGTGAGAAGTCAAATTAGACATTCCTAGATGTTTAAAGCAGAGGCCCACTATTAGAGTTCAGTGACAAAATATGTTATGAGTAGTACAGTTTTCCAATTTTCTTCTTCTAACCTGCTGTTTAAGAACTATTTTTGTTGTATTATAGGGCCCTAGAAGAAGTGAGATAGACTAGGGGGACCCACCTCTTCCTGTGACACTGGACAGGTGCATTATTAAAGCACTGCTAAACACTGTAAAAATCACCATTAATCCTAATGATAAGTTCTTTTTGTAAGCACTCTTTCTGATGTTTATTTTCCTGTGAATACACAAAGATGTTGGGAGATGGGGTGATTTGACTCTCTAATTGACAGCTATTAGACTTTTGTCTGATGCGCTGGCTGCCTTGAACAAAGGACTATCAGTCAAGCAGCCAGCCAGACTACTCTTATGCCAGCACTCGCCATTCTGAGCACTCCACAAATGCATTGAAGAAGGTACATGACCATCACAGCTGCTTGTTGCCTTAGCACATCTTCAGTTCTTGAAGATGAGGCCCCAGCCATGACTATTTTAAACACTTTGTGCTAGATTTTCCCTACAACCATTTTGACCCAAGCCAGAGAGACAGCACTTCCCTTAGTGGCCTAGCAAAGGGACTGTTGAGACTGGTACAAAAGGGACAATACCATGATTGGTATAAACATCCCCTTTCTGGCTATAAGTGAGGCTCACTTTGTGTGCCATCTGGGAAACACTCTCCTGTGTTGCCCCACCCTATGTTGCAACATTAAGCCTAATAAAAGTCTTCTCTCCAGTGCTCTTTTAATTCTACTTTTAGTAGAGTGAACTGAGCTGGTAACCTGAAGAAAGAAGTGGCAGTAGTGACAGTGGCAGAAACAGCAGCAGCAGGAAAAAGTAGAGGTAGCTGCCACCCCACTGGTGGGAGCCATGACAATGGTAAGAGCAATGAAAGGCAGATGAAGAGTTCTGGAAAGTGGCCAGGGCAGAAACAAGAGGAATGGTGGAAGTAAAGAGAAAGCAAGAGAAAGTGGAGAGTTGAGGCTGAAGGGTAGATGGCTATAAAGACACAGAGAAGAGAAACTGCAGGCCCTGGTAACTAGAAGAGCTCAAGATTCCTACCAGGCCTTAAGAACCAAGGGTCTCAGCCACTATAGTTCCAGGAGTTGTAACACTAGCCATTGCTTTGTTGTTGTTGTTGTTACTAAGAGTGAGGAAATCCTGATATGAAGTCCTAGAAGCTGTAACACTAGCTGCTGTCAAGGGCTGGGGAATCTCGACTTCCTAGGCCTACACAAGAGCTGTAACACTTGTCACTGTAGGGCTAAGGGTTTCAGTACCCTAAGTCTGCACAAGATCTATACCATTTGTCATGGCAGGGAAAAGAGTCTCAATACCAGAAGCCTTAAGAGAGTTATAACACTATATAGCACTGTCTGCTGCTAAGAGTTACAGAAGCTATCAATAGCCAGCAATGAAAGAGCTTCTCCATGCCTACCCATGATTCCTATCTAAGTAGAGCAAAAATACCGCAGCCAGATGATTGGCAAAAGAAGCAGTCATATTCTTACACTGAAGTTAAAACTCTTGACCCTTTCTGGGCATTCACAGTTGTTACTTCCTAAAAAGACAAGAACAGGAGATTCTAAGGTCTCTGGAATTCTCAGCCAAGTAACAGAACAATCATTCCAACAAAATCTTGATCATGGAATAGTGTCTACTTAAAGTCAATTTTTATATTTTTGACATAGGGTATTATAATATTCTCAGAAGATCTATGACCTCATTCAATGCACATGCAAGGAAGAGAGAGCAGTTCCAGACTGTTCATTTTATCCATCATCCCTTATCCAGAACCTCAGACTCTTGTAGAATTACTTTGTTCTCTATGCTTACCCAGCAACCATCTTTATCTTTCTTAAGTATCAAACAAGATCTTGTAAGTTGTCTTTGACCTCCTTATACAGTTATTCCATGCAATGACTTCTGGCTAATGGAACATATTTATAGTTAGACTACCCAACTTTAATTCTTTGGTCCATCACTTATTAGCAAGATAACTTTGGAGAAGACAGTTAAATTCTCTGGGTGTTAGATTCTCCATCTGTAAAACAGAAATAATAATAGGTTTTGCCTGCTACAGTTATCTTGAGAATTAAATGAGAAAATTCATTAGAACTCTTTAGCAAAATGATAATCACATTACAAGGGCTTAATAAGTGAAAGTTATTGTGATGTTGATATTTGTCCACTTAAAACTCTCAGATTTTTCTCCATACTCCTTTCTGTTCCATTTTCTATATACATTCATCTTTCTCATGACATTATTTTTTCTTTTTCTCTGGTGCTATGAATTGTGTCTCATGATTGCTAAAATTTACTTTTGGAATGGGTACCTTTAGAGTTGGATAATTCCAATAGTACATTCTCACATTCACAAACAACTTAGAATTCTGTTTATTATAGACATAAATAATGAAATATCTACATTACAAATGATTTCTGCAGTTTTGTATTCATTACAGAGAGACCAATGGACACAATGGTGAGAAGAATTTGTTATGGAGTCAGAGGTCCAAGTTTAAATCCTTACTATACTGAGTACTATTAAGAGCATGATCTTAAAAATCTTAACTAATCTTTGGTTTTCCCATATTTAGAAACAGAATTTTCAGGAGGATTTGATTATAGAGAGTATATGAACTAACTGCTCAGTAATAGTTACTATGGTCTTTTTCATAAGCTTACTAAAGAGGCAAGGGAAATGAACATTTGTGTAGCCAAAGCTATTTTTCTTTATTATGTGCATATCTATTCCTGAAATGGGATGAATTCCCAAAATCTCATCAAAGACTTGAGCATAAAAAAATAAATTTCTTTGGGGTTGGTATCACTTGTTTCATATAGCTCAGACAATTTGCCTAATAAAAATCACTGTAATGTCATCAGGAAGGAGTTAAGCACTCCTTAAATCAATAATTCTACAGCTATTGCTTCATAATAAATACAGTCAAAGTTATATTCACATGAGGACTATTTCATCTTCATTATCCCTTGTGGCATTTTCTTTATGGAATTTGAGTAACTCACATGGAAACTAGTTATGAATCTCTGATAGAAAGACTTCGCTATCATCAGAGAATCTAGTTAGGGGTTTGAATTCCTCCCTTGCCCACTTTAGAGGGACTATTCACATACAAAAAAGAAAATTAGGTTCAGTGTTGAAAAACACAAGAAGAATGAGAGTCCAGACTTCTACCTACAAAAGGTGGAGCTTCCCAAGGGAAGGAAATTAAATTTCTAGAGAATGCAGCTTGGCTTGACTAGGGACTGTCAAGGGAGATTCAGGGAACCCACCAGGCTAAAAGAGAAGTGGTTTCATTTCCCTAAAATACTCTAATAAATCTGTAAGACTTTGCTTATTTCTTCGATAGGTAAAGTAATAGTGTCCCACCTATACTGCTCAGCAAAATATATTCAGCCCAATTATAAAACTTGGGGAAAATTTATACAATCTTCTGTTTGGCAAAAGTGCCACCAGATGTCTCCTCATGGATGATGCAGACCAATTCTGACTGCCAGACTCCACGATCATGAGACATTAAGAGGCCAACTTCTCTACACCTTTCCTCTTTTCCACTTGTCCACCAATCTCAGTGGATTTTGGAGAATAACAATATAAAACAGAAAAAGGGAGCTGTGTTATACTCCATTGGCCTGAATTACTCTCATATAGTATAGAACTGTTATGTAACACATTCTCTCTCTCTCTCTCTCTCTCTCTCTCACACACACGCACACGCACACGCGCACACACACACACACACACACACACACACACACACACACAAATTACAGCCAAAAATATTTTAAGTCTTAGAACAGTACTGAGTACATAAAGGCTCTATTACCAAATCTCTGTCCTCTTCTCTAGGGGCTGCAAAGCCCAGTGAGGGTCATCTTGGAGGTGGCCTAAAGATAAGAGACTCAGATGCTTCTGGTGGAGTTCCCCAGAGGGACCAAGGGCAGGAATGACACTATGAGTGGATTGATTCAGTAGTACAGAGAGGGTAGGCTAGACTGCAGCAGTAAAGTTACCCCAAATCTCAGAGGATTAACACAATAAAGTTTTATTTCTCACTCACAGAATATCTACTACAGGTCTGCAAGGGCTATTTCCCACTCATGGATACAGGTTAAGAGTCTTGACTATCTCATAGCTACGTGGTCTGAAACACTTAGCTCTAAACAGGAGAGAAAAGAGGTGTCTCAGGTCAGGCTATCTCAGAAATAGACTGAGATAAACATTTATGTGTAGGAAGGTTATTAGGGAGTGAACTCAGAATTGACATGTAGGAGGGAGAGAGGGAAATGGACTGAGCAGAGAACTACTGTGCAATGATGCAGTAACTGCAACCTGCTTGGCCAACCCAACGGGGAGCTCAGGATCCAGAGTGGTTTTTCATAGCTGTCTCACCTTAAGGCAAGGGGCTCAGGCCTTTATTGATCAATTTTAACCAGTCATTTCATTGCCCTGACTCAAGACAAAGGGCATGGCTTTGGGGAAGGTGCTGTGTCCTGGAGAGCAACTCAGCTGAAAGCTTTCAGCTGACAACTCTCCCAACAGCTGGAGGAATGAGAGCCTGAGTCCCAAATTGCAGACCTGGGCAGTGTATTAGAACATTTGCTAAATGAGGAATGGGCAGTAATGCTGGTTGTTTCCACTGCCTCCAGCTGAGAGGGACATAGGCCATTTTTTACACTTATTTAAATGACTAGAAGTTATCACAGGGTCCATCCTAACTGCAAGGAAACTGAAAAGTGTGAGCAAACAAATGGAATATTTGGGAAGGATCACTCTGCCACAGTGGAGAAGAAATGTGCCTTTAGAGCTACTCATTTCCTCTGCTAATGGTGTTTGCTTTTCAGACATGGTCTTGGTACAGGTTAGGTTTTATTCCTCGCTTCCAATGACTTTGTAATAATCTGTCTTGTTTCTGTCTCTGATTTTCCTACAAACTCTTCAGACTTCTTTTCTGCCAACTGCAAGGACAGATCCTTCTCTTGAGCTCTTGCCTTGGTTTTGTCTAGGAATCAAGACTAACTTCCTAGTTGTTTTCTTCTCTCTTGTATTTCGGCTCAAAAAGAGAAAAGAAAAAAGAAAAAAAGGAAAGAAAGAAAGTAAAAGAAACAACAACAACACAAAGAAAACCAGGCTCAGACCTTAGTGCTGACTGAGCCCTTAACTTATACAATAGTTCCTCCCAACCTGAAGAGCTTTTCCCCATCAATTCTCTCCTTTAATTCAGAGTCCTGGACTCTACATTATTGTAATAGGTCCTATTACATGATATTCATTTCTCTCCAAGTTGCCTATTCATACTTTATATCATACGATAACCATTTTTGCGAGGACACCAGCCAACTGTCTCTTGGATCTTCCAGATTGTTCTCTGCAACCACCAACCTGACGAATTTCTGGTACTTGAAAATCCTCAGACCTGGGACTCAGCCAGGACTACTAAACTTGGATAAACTGACACATATATATGCACAGTTATGCACATATTATGCAATACGCACAATAAAAATTATTGTTGTTGTTATTGTTGTTGTTAGGTGCCGTCAAGTCAGTATCCACCTCATAGAGACCCTCATAGGGTTTTCAATGGCTGACTGTTTTGGGATTGCCTTGGGAGTGGATTGCCAGGCCCTTCTCCCATTTTTGCCGTGCTTAGAATCAAACTTGGGACCTCAGAGACTGCAGCACAGCGCTCTAACAACTGAGCTAAATCCCAGCCCAAAAATTTTTAGAAAGTACAATTTCTCTGGTCAGCTATTTTTTTTCTCTTTTAATCACTTGGTTATTTCTTGCTGTCCCTGTATATACACATTACTTTTCATCATTATGTAATCATTATATACTTCATCTAGACAGTGCCCTGTGCTTTAAGGACCTAGACCAATTATAATTAAAGCAGGGCATGGATCACTGCATACATGGCATTAGTCCTTGGACACTCAGTAGCTATTCACTTACTTTAATAATTGACTGAGGTTATTGATTCTTTAAACATAACTATATGTTTCCATCTTAGTGGAACCAATTATAGTTTATAAGTCTATTGAAGAGCAGCTGACTTCTCAAAACTTGACATTCTCTATCTCAGGTACTTGGGAGATAATTCATGACAACTATGTGACCTATGATCCATAGCTCCCTGGGGCAGGGCTATTCATATGGGTCCAACTCATATGCTCCATGAGTATTTCCAGTGAAATAGTACCCAGGGATGCAGAGAGAAAATGCTTATGGGACAAGTTATCATTGTAAATTTGCAGTCATTCACTAATCCACACTGCACAAAAAGGCAACCAGCCACAGACATATATTTTTTTAACTTGGAGTTTTGAATTTAAGATTTTTTTGAATTTTCTGAAGTTGGAAATTTTCACTTAAAAATTCATATTTCAAGTGTGAACTGAAAAGTCAAACCTGACAGTGTTGTATCCTCCTTCCTTGTGGTAGTAATTACTGGGAGCTGGGTAAGGACAGCTCTCTTTAGGACGAGGCACTCATTTCCATTTCATCAGGATCCCACCATCCCCCACTGTTATGGACTGAATTATGTTCCCCCCAAATTCACATACTGAACCCCTAATGTAGCTCTATTTGGAGGCAGAGACTTTAAAGATATCCTCATAGGAAGAGGAGCAGACAGCAAGGATGCTTTTGCTCACAGAAAAAGCCATGTGAGGACATAGTGAGAAAATGGTTAGCTATCTGCAAGCCAAGGAAAGAGGCCTCAGGAGAAAAACAAATCTGCTGGTACCTTGATATTTGTTATCAAGGCAGCAGGGATTGTTATTTAAACTCCTCGGTCTATGGCAGCCCTAGAAAACTAACACATCTCTCATACCTTCAACTTTTATCACCATGCTATGCCTTAAGGTTTTTTCCCCTATGCTTTGATCCCTTCAGTCATTCCCTGTGTGAGTCCAGAAGCAATCAGTTTTGCCAACTATAAGATGCAGGTGGCTCTGCAGGAAACAAAAACAAAAACCAGTGACTTTGGGTGAAGACATTAAAGTAGATATGATGAAACTAGGTTAAATATTTAGGTGAAAACAGTTTCTATTAAAGTAGATGTTTCTCCCAACAAAAAGGCCACCATGAACAAAGTTTTAACAGATTTTATAAAATTGTATCAGATGTAAGTGTAATATGAATATGGTGGTTAAGATCACTGATGATAAAGCAAAAAGAAAAGGAAATTTTAAGTTCACACCATATCTGTGCCACATGCTGATGATGTGCTTTGGCTTCCATTTCCTCAGCTATAAAATAAATACAGTAAGGCAAGAATGCATATGATGTATATAAAGTGCCTAGAATTGGGTCAGAAGCAAATAAGAGTGAAGCAATTAAACCTATATATTCTGTTGGGATGTGTTTAGCTACAAACACCAGAAATTTAACTCAAGTCCATCTAATGATAAAGAATGGAATTCGCTTGACACCTGGAATTGCAAAGCAGAGCTGACTTAATCCAGTAGCTTCAGCTGGCTCTCTTTCTATGTAGTGCACAAGCTCACATGCTCGATCACTGGCAGAGTTCAGACAGAAGTCACTCAGGAGGATGCTCCAGAGAGATGGACTTCAGTCTTTATACTTAAGACTCATGGAGAGTCCATGGGAAAAGAAATACATTGTTTCTCACACTTACTTTTGAAAACTTACTCTTAAGAAAATTACCTACATTCTGACTTGTTGTTAGTAATTTTAATGAAGAATTTCACGTTTGCCTCTTTGGTTGAAAATTTGGGATTAAAAATAACGTCTCGAACAGAGAGTCTTCAAAAACCTGTAGCTTAAGCCTTTTAAAGTTCATAGTTTAGATAGTGCCAGTATCCAATGGAAACAAAAGTCAAAGTTGCAGGATGTATGAGGGATGGACAGGTGGCGTCTTAAGTGCTATATCTGCTCATAACTTTACAAGCTCGAAAAATCCCAGTAATTCTTCAAAAGTACCAAAATTATCTATGCCATCCAAGAAGATTTGGAGGAGAATATATCCAACAAAGGGTTATTACAAGAGGAGTTCTTTTCTTTTTTAATTCCAAAATATGCCCCTTCTAAAGAAACTTTGCAAACCTCAAGATCACCTTTGTTAATTTCTGCTACACTTCATTAATTTAATTAATCCATCAATCAACAAACATCATTAAATTTCTACTCTTTGCCAGGCACTGTAATAGATGCTGTCAAAAAAGAAAAATGACTAATACTTGACCCTTATCCTCAAAGAAATCAGAGTCTAGTAGAGATAGAGATAGATAAATGTGATAGCAATTAAAAGATAGTGTTGCATGTGGTTTGATAGAAACGGAACAGGTAAAGTCATCACTGAATCCAAACATAAGAAATGGAATAGGTATGTATTAGAGCAAAGAACCTTTCCCATGGTTATTTCCAGCCTGGTTCTTTCTAGGAGTGCTTATGGTCTACTTTCCCCACCTCCTGCTTTAGGTAATCAAGGGTACAAAGCAAGGTGGTATTATGTCTATGACAGATGGCTCTGCAATTTTCTTCACTCCTCTTGATAAGTAACTGCAATTCTCACAATTCACTGCAGTTTAAACTTTGGAAGCCAAGGGAAGACAGAAGAACCAATTTCATATCTGATTACCTTTGGTTTTCTTGCCTTCCCAAAGGGGAAAAAAAGCAGTTGTGCTTCTATTTCAGTAAATATAGGAAAAAAAGACTTCTCCTCTTGAGACATTTTATTTAACAGAAATGTTGGAAAGATGGTGCTACCTGGATGCTTTGACAAGAAGTACTCAGCATAAACTTTATTTCCATACCTGGCATGATATAATAAAACTGATAGCACTTAGAAAGCCAGAGGACTACAGAGGAAGGGGACTCATAAAATTTTTGTACTATTTTGCAAACTTTTAAAGTCTGAAGTTATTTCAAAGATTTTTTTTAATTAGGAAGGAAGGAAAGAAGGAGAGAAGGAAAAGAGGGATAGAGGGAGAATTTCATTAAGGTGGAAAGGCCAAGAGAAGGTAGCAAGAGAAAGAATTCTAGGTAAAGGAACAGAGACACAAACCCACATGGTATACCCTGTAGGTAACTACAGGGAGTTTAAAAGGCTAGAGTATGAGACATCTGAAGCCAAAAGGTAGAGAAAAGACTAGACAGAGATGACACAGGAAGGACAGATCATAAAGGAACCTGCACACTAAAGTTTTTGACTGGCACTTTGGATTTACTATAAGCTCTATGGTCTTCAGAGACAAACCAAAAAGAATAATAAAAAAAATTAAGAGTAAGGATTTTTTTCATTAACAGCATGAGGCAAAGCTTTCATATTCAAACTGAAACTGGGATATGTCCTTTGGTTTATGGGTGGCATGAAAGTGACTTGATTACATTTGCATATTAGAGAGATCATTGGCATCAGTATGGAGCAGGGACAGGAGGCAGGTGAAGCTAAAGATGAGCAAACCAATAAGAAATCTATTAAAATGGGCCAGTTAAAGATTATGTGGAAATAGAAAACCATAAACCCACCCAAATTTTGATTCAAGCTTGATTAAAATTGCAATTGAAATTACAAAGCACATATCACAATGACATTTTATGCGAATTCTCAGGAGAAAGGAAAGTTGTTGGCATAAAAACCCTTTCGATTGCAAAGTGCTAGGCTAGACATCATACTTTTTTACAAAAACATGAAAAAATTTAGAACTATTTGCTAATTCATTTCCATAAAAGCATGATAAACAAATAGAACTAGTCAGTTGTGTTGAACAATTAAACCTATACTATTCCACAAATTGTTATTATAAAACTGAGGTTCTGGACAGTTGGCTAACAGAAGTGCAAGGAATTCCTGTAATATTTTGCTTTCTAAATACAAAAATTTGTAGTTTTCTTCCATAGAAAATAATACTTAATTTCCAGTTCTTTTTAAATGTTTGTGTTCATATATACAAAGTCACTATATGTCTATGGTAGGAATTTGCATTTGCTAGATTATATTTGCTGTTAAAAACTGGTTTATTCACTGTAATTTACTGTAATGTATACTGACTGTAATGTATACTGACTTCTTTATGTAACTTCTCTGCTACATAAGAGGGCTGGTTTTACATGTTGATTAGAAAATGTTAACCCTTGTTGGTTTTCTTCCTATAAGACCTACTTAAGAAAATCCTAATGCAAAGTTCCAGGAGATACATTCTAAAGCATGTAGTCTGTTCTATCACAATAACAAGGGCTCTAATCTGGGGTGCAGATGATGATGAAGTGGAACAGATGGAGTCAAAGGATGTTATGAAGGCAGAAAAATGGGTCTTATTTATGGGCTATGAAGGATCAAACAGAGTGAAGACTTCTTTGACTTCTCTTTTAAGTGATGAAGAATATAATGGTATCATTAACCATAGTATAGGAGAAAGAGAAGTTTCAAAGGATAATGAGCATAACTTAAGATCAGTCAACTTGAATGTGCTTTTAGTTACTTTTAAGGAGATGTTAAGCAGGTATAGGTGTAAGGTTAAAAGAGAAACTGGGATTAGCAATAAATAGCAGAAGATTGTTAGTATACTAGTGATAGCAATGGCCATGACATCACTGCCCACTGAAATAGTGATCCGTTTCATTTACATAGCAGTAACAAGTTTCAACAAGTTTTAAAGAACACCTACTATATATATAGGGCTGGGATTTGGCTCAGTGGGTAGAGCGCTGCGCTGCAGTCTCTGAGGTCCCGAGTTCAATTCCCAGCACCGCAAAAATGGGAGAAGGACCTGGCAATCCACTCCCAAGGCAATCCCGAAGCACTCAGCCATTGAAAACCCTATGAGGGTCACTATGAGTCGGATACCGACTCGACGGTACCTAACAACAACAACAACTGTATATATATATCTCACCTTGAGAGGGCAGTTCAAAATGATTATTCTCATTTCACAAATGAAAACACGAAGAGCCAGATAAGTTAAAACTTGCCCACATTTATGAATTCACACTAAAGCTCAGAGTCTCTGACTTGAATATCTGTGCTCTTTCTACTGTTCTAAGTTGACTCATATTTAAAATATTGTGTGCAAAGTCCATGGAAAGGGCCATGGGGCTTATGAATACTGTGTGTCTCATTTGAGTAAGCCTAGACATTCAGAAACAAATTTCATATTCTCTATTGCACTGACATCATGACAATTTAAATATACACAAATGTACATGCTTCCTATTCTGAAAGTACTACAGGTAGTTGTTATCTTCCTCTAGAGTTGATGTCTGTCTTCTTTACATTATACTTCTAGAAGTTGCCCAACTCCTGTCACAGGTGGAAATAAGAAACTTCCAATTAGTGAAGCATTATGCTGCCTTCTACCAGTTTTCCTGTGACAAGAAGAGTTAAGTTGCCCTAAGCCATTTACCTTACTTCATAAATAAGCAGGGCAGACAGAAGTAGTAGACTGCTGGATCCCACATAAGAAATTGGGCAGGTACAATATCACAAGAGCTATGCTATCCACTGTGCCTTTGGGGTTTATGATCCAAGTAGCTCAGACCAGAATATGGCTGTACCTGCAGATCCATGGGTTCCTTATTGGAGGAATCAACCAACCATAAATAAAAAATGTTAAAAACAGCCAGGCATCATGGCACATGCATGTAATCCCAGCAACTTGGGAAGCTGAGGCAGGAGGATCACAAGTTCAAGGCCAGAGGCAGCCTGCACAATTAGAAAGAATTTATCACAAAATAAAAAATGAAAAGTGCTTGAGTGAGCAGCTCTGTAGTGGACCACTTGCCTAGCATGCACAAGGCCTTGCATTCAAACTCCAGTATAAATATGTGTGTGTGTGTGTGTGTGTACCTACATATTTAGAACAAAAATTGTATCTATACTGAACAGGTACAGATTTCTGTTGTTTTCATTCCTTAATGAATGCAGAATAACAGGTATTTTTGTGGCATTTACATTGTATGAGGTATTATAAGTAATCCAGGATGTGTGTAGGTAATACATGAAGACTATGCCATTTTATATAAGAGACTTGTGTATCTGCAGACTTTGGTACTTATAAGAGCCCTGGAGGCTATGCTCTACAAACATAAATGAATGACTATATTCTCTAAGACAAAATATACCTCTTATAAGAAACTAGTTAAAACTTACAAGTAAAAGGTTATTAGCCATCAAAAGGGAAAGAGTTTTAGATATTTGAGGTGAAATTATATTGAGTGGGACAAACAGTATTTCAGAAGAAATTTTCCAAAGAATGATGGCATACTTAAAGGCAAGAAGCAAGAACTATTTGTGAAGATGAAAGAACCAGAGAAAGAAACAAAGTAATGCCACTAACAAAAGTGCTATTGTTGGAAGTACTGTGTACTCAACCATACAAAATTGCACCTACTTTAAAAAGTGCAAAGTGAACATTTTCAAATGGAATTACAGTGGTGGCTATTGAAATGCAGCAAAATGATCCAGAAATCAAAAGATATCAAGCCATCTCAATAAATGAAATAAAGCTCCAGACATACCATTACTTTCACATCACACATAAATGTCAGACACTATATATTTTATGTCCAGAGATGCTATTAAATTTAATGGAAATTTTACATGCACAAAGACTCTGGAATTTGGATACATGAAATGAAGGTTTGAATCACTAATCTAAAGATTAGGCAAAAGGGCCCCTTTATCTTTGGGAAAGTATTATTTGGGGGAGAAGCAGTTTTTAGTTTGGTGTGGGTAGACTACTGTTGGTTTATTAGGGTGTTCTCAATTGAGATTTTTTAAAATATCTCCTTAATGTAGAGACTGATAAAATAGCTCATGTGGATGGGTCAATAAGACATCTGAGAATAAATAAGGAAAATAAAATCAAAGGTAGGTGATGACAATAAAATAAAATAAAATACTATGTAAGGAAGAATAGGATATTGTGAAGAAGAATCACAAAAAGAACTTAAGGAACATAAATATTTGGGCAATCTCATTATGGTGGTCTTGTGAACATTGTCCCTGATTAAATAAATGCTTAGTATTAAGGAAGAAATGTCATCCCTTGAAAAAAAAAAAAAATTGTCACCTTCATTATGGATAGGGTTTTTTCTCAAATGCATTCAGTATATCTGCATTTGCTAGATGGTTATGTTTGGTTTTATGATAGGAAAATGACTTAATTTAAGTATATATATATATTTTTTCTAAGTGAAATGTTAAAATTCAGGCATCAAGTTTTATAATAATGGTGCAATCCACAACTTATGCCTACATTACGCCTACCTTATAGAAAAGAACAGAACACAGGTTCAAAAATCTAGATTCCAATTTCCATTACCAGCTATGATAATTAATTTTATGTATCTGGGCCAAGAGATGCCCAGATATCTGGTAAAACTTTAGTCAGTGTGTCTGTGAAGGTATTTCTGAAGAGCTTAGTGGAGCAGATAAAGAAGACCTTCCTCACCAATGTGGGCAAACAACATCCAATCCCCTGAGGGCCTACATAGCACAAAAAGGTAAAGGAAGGATAATTTTCTCTTTCGTCCTGAGCTGGAGCATCGGTCTGCTCCCACTCTGTGGCATCTGGTGCTTCTGATTCTCAGGCCTTCAGACTCACCAGTGACGGACACTATTGGCTTCCCTGGTTCTTGGGCCTTCAGATTTGGATTAGAGCTGGTTTCCTAGGCTGCCAGTTTATAGATAGCAGATCATGGGACTTTGCAGCCTTCTGAATCATGGGACCGAAGGCTGGATACTCTCTTTTCTCTATTTTATGTATCCTATTGTCTCTACTGGTCCAGAAAACCACGATTAACATACCAGCTGTGGAAGTGGGAAGTGAGGTAAATCACTCATTTCTCTAAGCTTCCCTTTCCTAAGAGGTAAAACTATCCCCTCATTTTAAAGAATTATGAAGAACAAATGATAACATGTATTTTCAACAACAAAATGTTAGTGTGGTATAAATGGTGCTAAAATGAATATCAGCTCAATTTCACCTAGAAGAGTTGCTCTTCAAAAATCTTCTTCTTAAACCAGGTGCAGTGGCAAATGCCTGTAATCTCAACAGCTGGGGAGGCAGAGGCAGGAGGATCACAAGTTCAAGACCAGAGGCAGTCTGCATAACTTAGTGAGACCCTGTGTCAAAAAGACAAAAAGGGGGCTGGGCATGCAGCTCAGTGGTCCAGCACTTACAAAGTACGCAAGCACAAGGCCCTGGGTTCAATCCCCAGTACCAGGAAAAAAAAAAAATCTCCATCTTGTGTTTTAAATAATGTTCTATAATATATTCTTCAAGTAAAAATGCAAAAATACAAAAAATAAGAGAATAAAACTCAATCAAAAATATTATTAGCCAGAAAATAACTCCTATTAATGTTTTGAATACCTACATATATTTTACAGGTATATTATTGAATTCAATCCAGATGACTCACACCATTTCTTTCATATTTTAATTTGCATTTCTTTTATTAATAGGAATATTAAATATGTTTTAAACTTCATTATCTTTTCTTCTCTGAGGAATTGAGTTCCTGTCTTTTCCTGGTTCTGTTTTTATATAAGGAATCATTGGAAACAAGATATTCTGATCTCAACTTACTCTTTAGTTGTTTTCAGTATACTTACCTCATTACCACAACTTACTTTCTACCAGTATGGGTTTTTTAGTGTTCAAAGCATAAATTTTTAGGTGGAGTTCCAATAAAAAAAAACATTTAGAATGGAATGCAGTGGCACATGCCTGAAATCCCAGCAACTGCAGAGGTTGAGGCAGAAGGATCACAAATTCAAGGTCAGAAGCAGCCTGTGCAAGTTAGGGAGACCTTCTCTCAAAATAAAAAAAGGTGGGAGGAAGGCTGAGGTTACAGTTCAGTGGTAGACCACTTGTCTAGCAATGCCCTGGGCTCAACTCCCCTATACTGATTTCCTGATTGTAGAATTCCTAACTTTTTAATATAACCCACTATTGATGTCTGAAATAAGGAGTTTTTCACTTTGTTTTTGCTTTTGTTTTTGCAGTACTTGCATATGCTTTGCGAGTGCTCTACTATTAGGCTGCACTCCCAGCCCATGTTTTTGTTTTGTTTTGAGTCAGGGTCTTGCTAAGTTATCCAGGCTGCCTCTGCCATCTTCTTGCTTCCACCTCTGAAGTCACTGAGATTTCAGGCATATGCCGCTGTGCAGGCTGAAATGAGTTATTTTAAACCTAATGAAGATAGAAACGTAAATTAAAAATCAGAAGGTGGTTTGCTGAAATCATGTGAGTGACTGACACTTCTTAATAATCTATTCTTCGTGCAAACAAAGAAACTAAGATCCTATGGAAGATTGTAAAAACATGGACTCAGTATTTTGCAATTATTACCATTTAAAGGTATAGTGTACTTCCCCATCCCTGAAATCTCAACTGGTCTTTTATCCATCTTTGATAATAAATAGAATGTGACAAAAGTGATATTATGAGAATTCCAGAGTCTTGGAGACTGCAGCTTTTGCTTTTTCCATTTTGGAATACTGCCCCACCTAGCCACCTAACAAAGATGGTCTATCCTGCTGCAGGCTATGAATTCACATGTGCCTTGGTCAGCAATCAGCACCAATATCCAGGCATGTGAATGAGACCTTGTTGGATTTTCCAGCCCAGCCAACCTTCCCCCTGAACATAGCAGCATGAGCAAGCTTGGGCAAAACCAGCAGTGGAATGGAACCTCACAGCCAACCCAGAAAATCACGAGAAAAAACAAATTCTTATAATTTGAGCCCCTGGATTTGGAGGCTTTTTGTTTCTTAGCAATCAATAACAAATACTAACCTCATAAGAGGCATCCAACATATTTTTGAATCACTGGTTGACTTCAGTTTCATCCTATAATACAGATGGAGGAAACAATAGATCATGAAAATTTTCTCCCAGAAGAAAATGAAATCATTTGAACTTGAATGTGAAAGAATCACTCATAAGTTGGTAAAAATCAAGGTGTATTACTTTCTGAGAAGAAAGAGCAAATCATACAATCAAATTGTACATGGAAATCACGTCACAACTAAAGAGCAAAGTAATTTCCATGGTGCGAGTGGGATTCTTTGGGCCATGGTAGATCACACTGCCAGGTTGCTCACCCCACGGCACATGTGACACCTCAGGGTGCAGGACACAGACACTGTGGGGAGAGAAAGTAGGGCACATGTGAGATTTCAGCACATGCTGGGCAGGATTTTAAGGAATACAAGAATTCTAAATTCAAATCTAGCCTTCCAAGATGTGACAGAGTATGTTTATTTGCCAAAAGATGAAAATAAAACATGTTATTTAAGTTTGTTAACTTGATTTAAAACTCAAAAATATTAGTCCTACATTATTCTGGGTCTTCATTATACTCTTCTCCTGACCCTCACTAACAGTTTGCTTTTTATACCCTCATTTCTAATTCCTTTTTAATAAGAAACTGAAATGCAGATTGGATTATAACTATCCTTTATAGTTTTTGTGTATATCCTCTTGTTTTTTTTAATAATGAGTTTGTTTTACTCTGTAATAAAATGAAAAAGTAAAAAGAACCACTCAAACACTATACAAAACCACAAAAGTTTTCTATTGCTAACTTCCTGAGCCAGGAAAGTAGGAAGTTACATGGTAAGTAAAGGATGGATTCAAGGAATGCTGAATAAATCCTGAAAGAGAGTAAACAGTGAGCAAGAGGTAGAACCAAAATGAGAAGCAGGATTCTTGTTTAAGCCGTCAACAAGAAAGTAGTGTCATTCATTGAGATGGGGATCACACATAGAGGGAAGCAACTGAGAGAATGAACACAATTAAGTACGAAAATGGTACATGTGGGGAACAGGAAAGGTAGTGGAATATACTACCTCTGACTGTTCTGTTATCTAATTAAAACCATGATCTTCCTTGCTTTAGAAAATCACAGCATTTCTTCACTTTGAGTATGTCTATTTGTATCTACAGCCATGTCTTACTTCTACTTTATCTGAAACTACATTTTGCTAGTGAAGCACCCTTCCTCTGCAACACACAGGCTCAGAGGAATTACCCCAAGAACCCCTGATGGAAACAGTACAGGCAGGGAAAACTGGGTTCGAGTCTGCCTTGCTGTGGTGTCTCCTCTTAATGGGTAGAAATGTAATATTCATTAAAAAGAATTCAGACTTCAATCATTCTAATGATCATGAAACTTCTTTCATCAATGCATAATAGAACAAAAAGATTGATTTTCATTAGAAATGACTTTCAACATTTTTTTACTTCTACATAAAAAATAAATCTGCTCAAAGTCTTATAAGGTACAAGATATTTCTGATCTGCTTGGAAATAGTAGGTAAATTTTTATACTGTTTTCTTCCCTTTATCACTGTCTTCAATTTAGTCCATTATCTGGTGAAATTTAGCAACCTAAAACTGCCCTCAATTGAGAAGCCCCTCACTTCTCAGTAAAATGTCATTCTTAAGGACATTTAATACGACTAGGACATTATGCAGGTTTTTTTTTTCCTGTGATGGATTATAGAAGAAATGAGGAGATGGAGATAGTCCTCAATATTATTCTGCTGTCCACTTAAAGTCCCTAAACGTTAAAAAACCATTACTTAACATTTTCTGAGTATCAACAGAAGACTGAAAACTTCATCAGAATAAGACCTTATCCACACACATTTGCATTTACAGGATATGAAAGAAATGTCAGTCCCCCAGTTTGCAGGGCCACTTTAGGTTGTGTAGGCTTGCTCGTACTATTAAGATGGTTTCTTGTCAAACTTGAAAGCCAATCTATTTTTCAAACTTAGAAGGGTAGAATTAGAAGGGCCCATAGAAGTCACACAATCTGACATGGTTAGTCACATTCTCCCAGCCAGTTATTGATCCAAGGATGGACATGTGACCCAAATCAATGAAACACTGGGAGGCTGAAGCCAGGACAGCTAGAGGGAATCACACATGCCACTCCATTCATTTCACAAGTGATCTGGGTGTAGTGGGCAAATGGTGTGTGTTGGTGTGTTTGTTGGCATGTATTGAATGAATGAATAAATGACAATATTGACATGTAGAGAGATTACCACAGAGATATGTGGTAGTGAGAAATCTTTCAAAGATATAAATAGTAAGGATAGCTATCCAACAGGCTTATGACTGAAAGACATCTATTGATTCACACAACAAAAGTCCAAGAGAGGACATTCCAGGCACAACTGTATGCAAGAGCTCAAAAGCTGTCATCAAGACTTGGTTTCTTTTTATGTCTTAGTCATGGATTTCCAACTCATTGGCTTCAACTTCAGTCTCCACAAGGTACTATCAGATGTCTACACCAACTTATTCCTTATTGATAAAAACCTTAGGAAAAAAAAAAAAGGGAATTGTGCATCTTCTCAGTACTCTTGGCCCAAGCCTCACTGGCTATCATTGATGCTTCTTGGGTCATGTGACCAGCCTTTAACCAATCACTCTGGCCCAGAGATTGTAATGCTCTGATTGGCCCAGTCTGTATCCTATTCTCCCAAGCCAGAAGGAGTGAAATCCACCTGACACAGGGGGAGTGAGAATGAGATCAGGGTGGTTCCTCAGGGGGAATCATCCTTCTTTCACCAAGAGATATTGAGTGGGAAAAACAACAGATGTCTGTAACAGTGATCAAATAATACCTCGATGTAATCAAATAATTCCTGATGTCAGGAAGGGAGCTATTTCCACCACTTCCTGCCTTGAAATTTAAATTTTCTGAACAAGGTTTGAGAAAGAAAAGGGAGAAGATCAATAAGCAATGGGTAGAATTGGAGCCTCAGTAGACTGAACACAAAACAACACAGCTTTTACTAGTTTGCCTACCGCACCATTACAGCACTGGACAGGTAAGAAGGGGCTTTCCTTCTGGCATGCACTGGCCTGTCTTGTGTGCCTGCTGTCTCTTCCCCCACATTGCCATTCTCTTCAACATGAGGTCACTGATAGATGGAAAGAGGATGATCCCTTTATTCCCAAGATAAAATCTTCCTGTGTTCTATATTCTGTGTCCCACTAACACAAGGGAAGCCCAGATGAAGCACTGGACAAGGGAGTAATACAGAACAACAGGATTGATCCATCAGTAGTAAACTTCCTACTTCTCGGTTTTTGATGAGGACAAGCAGCCAATCTCTGCTGGCCCTAGGAGTTATAATTGAAGGCACTATCTTCCATAGGATGTCCTCTGAAACTTCTACAGCTGATCTCATGTGGATAATCTGCTTATCTATTCTTAAGGGCTGTGTCAGACATATAGATAGGACTGAGTGCTCTCTTTTCTTTCTTGGTTTCAAAATTTCTGGAAAAGGAACCAATTGCCCCAGCTGGCATCATTTGTCCAATGTGACCATTCAACCATAATCAGAGAGTGCATTGTTACTGTTGTTGTTGTTGTTAGATGCTGTCAAATCAGGTCTGAATTGTAGTGACCCTATGTACAACAGAATGAAACACTCCCCAACCCTGTGCCATGCCCAGCACTATTGTCATTGCTTTTCTGCTATTCATAGGGTTTTCAATGGCTGATTGTTTTTGTTGTGGAAGTAGGCTTCCAGATCCTTCTCCCATTTTTGCAGAGCTAGGGATTGAACCCAGGGCCTCAGAGAACCCAGAGCCATGCTCTACCAACTGAGCTAAACCCCCAGCCCAGAGAGTGGGATATGGGGACAAACAGCTCTTCCCATGGTGACCGCATATGTGGGGAGGAGACTGTTCCAAAGTAAATGGAGTGAAGGAGAAGAAGATGACAAAACAGGTGTCCAGGTCAGAGCGATCCCACCACCTCTGTGTTCAGGCTCATATTGCTGCTCAGAATCTTAGGCCTGGACTATACTAAGGTATGCAGAGGCACACACAGGCTGCAATTTAGTGTCCATTCACTTATTTAACAGAAAATGAAATGTTTCTATTAATATAAGAACACCTTACCTTCTTTATATTATAAATAAGGAATTTATTAAAGAATCTTTGAGCTCATTTCACTATTTTTTCTATCAGTCAAAACTCACAAATGTTAGATACACACAAAGCATGGAAAACAATCATATGTAACAGGGCTCCTTGGCACATACCTATAATCCTTGTGACTTGGAAAGCCAGAAGATCATGAGTTCAAGGCCAGAGGCAACCTACGCAATTTAGCAAGACCTTGTCTCAAAATAAAAAATAAAAAGGGGGTTGGGGGAGCAGCTCAGTGATGGAACACCTCACTAGTATGGGCAAAGCCCTGAGTTCAACTGCCAGTACTGAAAAAATAAAGATAAAATAAGGAAAAGAAAAAAGGTAAACATATGTATGTGTATAGGGTTTTAAACTTTGTTTCCAAGTTAAACACTGAAGTCATTTTTCTCACTTTTCCATCACTCATGACCTCTAGTTTTGTGTTGCAATTTTTCTGACCCAGATAACTTCTTAGGAGACATATTAAAGTTCTTAAACTTTAAATAATAAAATATAAAAGTAAAACACAAAATGTAATGTACACATTGAGGTCAAAATTAAACACACACTTGGGTGTGTAAAAGCATTGAGCTTCTTCATTTCCCAGATTAAATTTGATCTTCTTCACAAGCCTTCACCATTGGACATGAGATGGAAAATTTCAAATCAATTCTGTCTATTAAACTTGGTTCTGCTGTATAAATTAAACTGTCTTATTACATGATCCACTCTTGTTCAGATAACTTTCCTTCTCCTTGTAGGTTTCCTTTCCCTCCCACAGATGGCCGGCAGTTGTTGAGGGGATGTAGAAGTGAGGCTCACATAGCTCATGAAGGGCTCAGGCTCCCATGCATAGCTCCCTGTCTTCTCTGGATCCCCTCATCACCAGTAATATCCTTGGGCTGCCTGGTGGTGAGCCATCCTGCTGGCATCAAATGATAACTATGGCAGGTCCTCTACCTGGGATCAGTGTTCTGTTATTCCGACAACTACAGTGGCCTCTTCTTAGCAATTGCTGGTGCTGTGGATACCCTGAGATCACAGTGTAATCCCCTGGTGAGCCCTAGACCAGTATTCATTAGCTCTAGAGTCACTTCCCTCCTGCTACATTCACCAAGCGCCATCAGCTGCTCCCACATCACTCTGCAGAATAGGTGAGAGTGCCTCCACACCTTCTACCTTGTGAAGATGGAGCCCTGTCTGCACAAATACACTACATGGAGGGTTTAATTCTGAGATGGCCATCATAGGTTGGTACAGGAGGCGCCATCATGAAAGGTCATCTTGGATCTAATAAGTGGAAAGTAAGCCAATATCATTTCTCTTGGACCTTCTGTCACTTCACTTCATGCCTCTCTACGGGCTAGATTTTAACCCAGAAGGGAAATAGCAAGGCATATGTTTCTAAACTCTCATCTTGCTTAACCTCCATTCCGTTCTCCCTTTGACCATCAACTAGGAAGCAAAGGAGTTAAAGTTTCTATGTCTCTTTGAAACCAGAATTTTCTCTACATTATGTCATTATTTCCTTTTATCCTTTTTTTTGGGGGGTGGTATATTGCCCTATGGCCTTATTCTCAAGGTAGAATTTTCTGTCCCTCTTTCTCTGGTCCTGTAATGTCAGCTGGCTGCGAGGGAATAAGACATAGGAAGACAGGGAATAAGAAACACATGATTTAGCATTTCAATATGTTCTCCCATTTACATTTGTGGGTTTACATCAAGGTATGGTGGGTGCTACCAGCAATGCCTTTTGCTCTGCATTTGAAGTTATCTCCTTTGGAAAGAGGTGGACTGATTTACATTTTGCCAGTCTGATAAAAAAACTTGCATGTGGAGTCCTGGATAAAAAAGGCAGATATAACATTTCTGATTTATTCCCATGGTATTTTCATACCTGGGTCATAACTTCCCTGATAAGAGAGTGATTTAGAAACTGCTAAAGAAACACAAATGAGACTTTCTCCATAATGTAATTAAACGAACTGAGAAAAGGAAGCATTTTGGAAAGAAAGTGAGCAGCCAAAGCATCTCTGCCAAGAATAAATATTTATGGATCTATTGGTGGGAAGCTCTATCTCCGGATTACATTCTGGCCTCTGTGGTCTCTAAATACTTCCCATGAATTTACATTGTTGGGCATGGAGTCATTAAGCATTATGTCACGAACAGCTGTTGCCTGAAGACCTCTCGTGGTGCTATGCAGAGAAGGTCTCACACTGTGCAAATGGAGGAAATTCATTTCAAGTGAGGACTTCAATCAAGAAAAGATTATTTCTGCCAAAAGGTCTTTAAAATTCCTCTAACACCACTGCTGTGGGAAAAACAAAACAGCAAAAACAAAACAAAAAATCCCCACAGGTTAAGCCCACAAAATGTTCATAGCCATCAAAGAAACTCAGCACTGGGGTCAGAGAGACATTAGCACCCCACCACATCTAGGGTGTCACCAGACTCTGAAAGCCACATGCATACTGCCTCACCTCCCTCCAGTTTCCTACTTCTGATTTCAGCCTCACAGCCACAACCAAACACAGACCCTTCCCATCCCACTCCTGCAACCATTCTGCTAACTCCATGACCTACATCCAACCAAGACTCCATCTGTGCCTAAGCTCACTTACCCAGTCCCTGTGGTTTAGTTTCAACATCTACCTGCCTTGTCCTGCTTGGCTAGCTTTGTGAAAGATCCAGCTCCTTCCAAAGCTACCTCCGTGGTTAAAAAGTGCTATTTCTAGGGTACCCGAAGACAGTTTCAAGCACATAGAGAAAAATGTGAAAGTGGATCAGGGAGAGTTGAAGAAGGAGGTTTAGTCCTATAATACAACACTGTGCCACAGGAATCCCATTACCTTGATAGTAGTGATGGATGCTCTTGGATTCTGTGTCATTCTAGTATTCTGTAACAAGAACTCTAGTTTTGGCTTGGGAATATGGATGAGAAGTCAATTTCAATGAACAGCACAACAAAATATGTACAAAGCCAAACTGTTCAGGTTTAAGGTAGTTATGCTGCTGTATATTCAGACTCTCATAAATGTGACTCCAATATAAAGGGATTTCACATCTATCTTATTTTGCTACATCACAGTTATGAGAAAAAAGCCTGGCTTTAGACAACCCCTGGTGGAGTGACATTTTCTGCCTTCATTCTAAGGCTCGTGAACCATTCTGCAGACTCCTCCTCACAGCCTGTGCCTGACATTTCCTCTTTATCTCCATGATATTTGATTATTCCTTCTGGTCCACCTATAAGTTTTGTCTTCCACTTGGGTCTCCTCTTCTCATCTCACCTTCCTGCTTCACATGATTCCATGCTCAGCCCAGCTAGGACAACTCTCAGAAATGTATAAGTAAAATGCCATGTGCTAATGCTGCTTTCTGGATCACAGACAAAACTGAACACACACCCAGTTCTCCACCAAGCCTCTTCATGCCCCTGTGCCACCCACAGCTTGGGCAGCCCAGGTCTAAATTATAATTTATAAAGGATGTGCTGGTCATTGCAATCTGGAACAAAGTCATTGTCCAGGGGCTTTTAATATTTTGGTGTTGCTTAAAGATGTAAAAGTACTGAGGATGCCAAAAATATACACACAGTTTTAGAAATGATATCTATGTATTACTTTTTGAGGCTGAATTGAATTATGATGATAACCACTTTGAGCACCTTTTGTAATTGCAGAAGTTAAACGTGACTTTTATTTATCTTTTGTTATCAGTATGTATTAAGTAATAAAATTTTAATACTTTAAATGTGTATGCCTTTTTGGTCCCCTCTGTATTGTTTCCATTTTAAAATGGAAAGTGCTTAGGATATATTTTATGAACTGTTCAATTGCTTCTTCTGAGATGATCTTTATTTTAAACATTCATATTATTGGATTCATTTTCAAGGTAAAGATAAAGAGGCAGAAACTTGCTGTATGAATCTTCTTTAATGCACCATTTATCAGTTATAAGAAAGCCATGAGAAAGCTTATCTGGTAGTCTGCACACATCTTTCCAGTGCTACGAGTGTGCATGCATGTGCACAGGCACTGTGTGGATGCATCTTAACTCATTCAACACATGCAAATGCAAACTAGTGATAGGTTGTTAGATAATTTCAAGTTTTGTTCTTTGGACTTTTATCACTGAAAACCTAAATTAGAATCATGGTGAGAACCACTGGAAAAAGGTCTTCAATCAAGGAAAACATGATATGATTTAATTGAACAGGTGGTTCATCAATTTTTGCTGCTCTAGATATTGGTTAATAATAAAACAACACTAGTTCTCTATCTGAGCAAAGGAAAAGGCCTGCCAAATAAAACCATGGTAAGCAGCAATACTAAAGAAGTCTTATAGTTCTTTATAGACCCAGCAAATCCCTGGTTATTGCTCAAAAATAGGGAAAGGAAAAAAGCAAAACAAAGCAAAACAAAAAAATTAAAACAGAAGTATAGAGAAAGAAATATGAAAATGAAGTTCACTGCAGTATCTTTTTTCCCAAAATATATTTTGAACTAAAAGAACAAAAATAAAGTGATGAAGGGCCGAGTTACCTGGGGAAAACAAAGCTACTATAAACTACCTGGTTATTTGATACAGGAAAAGGAATATTTTTCTTGAGAACATTTCTTTCCTCACTTTTAGGCGGCTGAAAAACATACATGATAAAACAAAGATGTAACTGAGCCGACAGGGAATTTAAGTCTAATCAGATTTAGGAAAAGCCAAATTGTCTCTGGAGTGGGGAAATGGGAAAAAGCAGTTTTATAGAGCACATTGAGGGAACATTATTTACTTCTTTCTGGAACACCGATAAGCTAGCAGGTAATGAAATTTTTATTGCAATATTTACTACAAATTGGTTTTGTTTCCTGCATCTATATTTTGGCTGCGTTGCATCCCCTTGCTGAGCCATCTTGCTCGGCACTGCAGTCTTTACAGCCTCCCCCATTCCATCCTCTCCTCCATTATTTCTTTTTCAGCACTAATCCCACTCCCTGGTTCTTCTCCTTGTTCATTAAGCTTCTCCAGATGAAACTGAAATCTTTCTCTGGCTTTCTGGATTGCTCCAATCCTCTTTCTCCCTTTCTTACTGTTGGCATCTGAGCTCAGGACACAATCTCGTCCTCCCTCAGAGAAGAACTGCTTTTCTTCACCCATGTCCCACCATGCTCTCCTGGGCTCGGGAAAAACATCTCCATCCATTATTTTGACAACTTAACTTGCATGTCCTGTTGACAATTCAACTTATCAATAATTCAATTCATTATCTCTTTTTCCAAACGGATTCCTCCTCCTAATAGCCCTATTTCCATTAAGTGTAGGCATCTAGAGCTCAAAGCTCCCCATTAACTCCCACTTTCCATCAATTGCTTCTCCTGACTTTCGTGCCTATTCCCTTGTTCCTCTGCCCCCATGGCAGTTCAGAACCTCATTACTCTTTGCCTAGCTTGCTGGGAAAGCTACCTCATTGATCTCTCTGCCTTCACCCACAAGGATCTATCCTACACACCGATACCAGATTAATCATCCTAAAACATAGCCCCAATCTTCTTGTCCACCCCCAGTTATAAAACTTTAAAATGCTTCACTGTCTTTGGAATTCTGCCACTCAAGTAACTTTCCAAATGAACTCCAACCTATCCTTTCAGATTTATCTACCCTTACTGCCTATCATCCTACTAAACTAAAGATAGAGAATAAATCAAGAGAAGTCCAGAATTAGGTTTTTGCCTGGAAGTATGGGCCTGCATATTATTTCTGAAGAAAGGTGGGAGAAGATCAAGAAGTGGCCCCAAAACAAAGAGGATTTTCCAGGACAGACCTGCTAATTATATGTCTCTGTCCACAGCTCATTACTCTATAAATAGTAGATGCTCTATAGAGTCTTGCTAAGCAACTTGCTTTTCCTGCATTTTAAGACAGGATTTTAAATTTGAACAAATCTCAGCCAAAGAGCATATGTTCTTTTTTGCCTTTCTAAATCAATATGTCTTCTTATTCTCTATTTTCTGCTAATATGTATTCTGTTACAAATATCTGCAGCCATAACACCATAGCTTCCAATCCTGCCTGATCTCGGAAGCTAAGTAGGGTCAGCCTAGTTAGTCCTTGGACAGGACACTACCTGTGAATACCAGATGCTGCAGGCTAGGGACAAGGACTTGGCAGTCCATTCCTGAAATAATCTGCCATTGACAACACTATGAATAGCACAGAAGGACTGACAATAGTGCCGGGCATGGCACAATATCAAAGAGTGTTTTGTTCTTTTGTACATAGGGTCACTATGAGTTGGACCCAAATCAACAGCACCTAACAAAAATAACTGTTATAAATACATTCCTCAGACTAGGATTCATTTATATTTTTGATGAGAGGGAAAAATAAACTTTCACTTAAGCTATAACAGAGGTCCTTTTCCCATTCACATTTCAATTAACAAGGCTTCCCACCAGATAATGAAATGTCTTTAGTTTCAAACTGTTTAGCCATGCTTTGGAAATTTCAGACTCACACAAATAAGATTCTCATATAAAAATAACAAAATATTAATAATAAGAATTTCCCACAGTTACAATGTTCTGCAAAGACTTTGGAGACTTTAATCTTTACAATTTTTTTAAATTAAGCAAAGAAATTTTAGAGAAGGGGGTTGTTGTTGTTGTTGTTAGGTGCTGTTGAGTTGGGTCCAAATCATAACGACCTTATGTTCAACAGAACAAAACACTCCCTGACACTGTGCCATACCCAGCACATTGTCATTGCTTCTCTGCTATTCATAGGGTTTTCAATGGCTGATTGCTTCAGGATTGTTTCAGGCATGCTTTGCCAGGTCCTTCTCCTGAGTGGAGGGGGCTAGAAAACTTTTCCTATAAGAGGCTATATAAAAACATATTAATAAAAAATACAATAAATAATGAAAAATAAAATAATAAAATTTCTATAAAATAATAATCGTTTTTGGATTTGTGTGCCATATCAACTTTGTTTCAACCATCCAACTCCACTCTGGGTTTGGATCACAAAATTATCCATAGGCAATTTGTAAAGGAATAAGCCTGTCTATGTTCCAATAAAATGTTACTATGGAAGCTAATATTTAAATTTCATGCAATTTTTTTGTGTGTCACAAAATATCATTCTTCTGACACTTTTCAATCTTTTAAAAATGTAAGACAACATTCCATCTTCACAGGTCATACAAAAATGGGTAGCAGCCTGGATGTGGCCCAAGGGTTTGGTTTGCCAGCAACTATTACAGTGCTGTTATGGTCTGAATAGGGGTGGGGGTTTAGCTCATGCACTCTGAAGCTGTAAGTTCCATCCCCAGCACTGCAAAAATGGGAAAAGGACCTGGCAGACCACTCTCAAAACATTCTCTAAACAATGAGCTATTACAAATCATATGATGTTATTTAATTGGGCCTTCCCTAATTTATTGATGAAAGCACTCACAGCTATACACTTCCTTCTAGAATTGCCTTGCTTGTATCCCACAGATTTTGGTAGGATGTGTTCTCATCCTCATTTGACTGCAGGAATTTTTAAATTTCCACTCTGATCTCTTTGATAACCCATTGATCATTGAGCAGTATATTATATAATCACATGAATTTGTAAGATTTCTGAAATTTTTCTTGTTTCTGAGTTCTGGTTGTATTCAATTGTGATCTGATAAGATACAGTGAATGATTTCTACTTTTTTGTATTTATTGAGGCCATTTTTGTGGACTTAAGTGTGGTCTATCTTAGAAAAAGTCCATGTGGTGCTTAGAAGAATGTGTATTCTGCATCTGATGGATAGAATATTCTGAAGACATCTGTAAGGTCCAGTTGGTCTACCATGCAATTTAAGTCCATCATTTCTCTGTTGATTTTTTGTTTTGATGACCTGTACCTTGGCAAAAGTGGGGTATGGAAATCTCCCATAATTATTGTGTCTGGTCCAATGTGTTCCTTTACCTCTAATAAAGTTTGTTTAATGAAAATAGGTACCCCTGTATCTGTGAGTAAACAAAGCATCAGAAAGCCAACAACAAGGCCAATCCCAAAAGAAGTACTCACAGAAATTATCCAAATTAAGGCAGAGATATCCCAATTAGAATCCAAAAACACAATTCAAGGAATTAATGAGACTAAGAACTGATTATTTGAAAAGATTAACAAAATAGATGCCCCCTCAGCCAGTCTCAACAAAGCAAAAAAAAAAAAAAGAAAGAAAAGAAAAGGCCCAAATTGAAAAATTTAGAGATGAGAATGGGATCATAACCACTGATAGCAAAAAAAGTCCAGAAAATCATCAGGGAATATTTTTGAGAAATTGTACTCCCCCAAAAATGAAAATACAGAAGAAGTGGATAAGTTCATTAACACATATGAATTACAAACGTTAAGCCTAGTAGAAATAAGCAATCTAAACAGACCCATTACATACACTGAAGAAAAGAAGATAATAAAAAGCCTCACAACAAAGAGCCCAGGCCCTGAAGGGTTCACAGGAGATTTCTATCAAACCCTCAAAGAAGAATTAATGCCTATTCTCCTCAAGCTAGTTCAAAAAGTAGAAAAGGAAGGGGCACTCATAAACTCATTCTATGAAACCACCATCACCCTGATACCAAAACCGGGCAAGGACACATCTAAGAAAGAGAACTATAGACTAATACTCTAATGAACATTGATGCAAAAATTCTCAACAAAACCCTGGCAAACCAAATTTAGCAACACATACAAAAGATCATACACCACGATCAAGTGGACTTCTTTCCACAGATGCAAAGCTGATTCAACATACAAAAATCAGTCAGTGGAATTCAACATATCAAGGAACTTGCAGACAGAAATCACATGATCATCTCAATTGACACTGAGAAGACCTTTGACAAAATGCAGGACCTTTCCATGTTAAAAATCCTGGAGAAGATGGGCATAGTAGAGAAATACCTGAACATCATAAATGCCATTTATGACAGACCTACAGCGAATATCATATTAAATGGGGAAAAATTGAAACCATTTCCTTTAAGATCAGGAACAAGACAAAGATGTCCACTCCCTCCTGTCTTATTCAATATTGTGATCAAACTCCATGCCAGAGCAATCAGACAAGAGAGAGAAATCAAAGGGATACAGATAGGCAAGAAAGATGTCTAATTATCCTTGTTCATTGATGACATGATCTTTTACCTAAAGGACCTCAAAAACTCCTCTAGAAAACTCTTAGACCTAATCAACTCCTTCAGCAAAGTAGCAGGACACAAAATTAACACCCAAAAGTCAGTAGCTTTCCTTTACACCTATTGTGAACAGGAAGAGAAAAAAATTAAGGCAACAATCCCTTTCACAATAGCTCACCCCAAAAATTAAATACTTCGGAATCAATCTAGCCAAAGACCCCGAAGATCTCTACAAGGAAAACTTCAAAATATTAAAGAAAGAAATCACAGAGGATACCAGAAGATGGAAGGACTCCCCTGCTCATGTGTTGGGAGAATCAATATTGTAAAAATAGCTACACTACCAAAAGCAATTTACAGATTTAATGCAATTCTCATTAAAATCCCAATGATAGATTTTCCAGATATAGAAAAATAATCCAAAAATTCATATGGAAACACAAAAGACCACTTATAGGCAAATCAATCTTAAGCTACAAAACTAATGCAGGCAGGATCACAATACCTGACGTTATACTACAATGCTATAAAGGCACAAAGAGCTTTGTACTGGAACAAAAATAGGCATGAAGACCAATGGACCAGAATTGAAGATCCAGAGATATACCCATGCAACTTTAGCCACTTGATCTTTGCTGAAAGGGCTAAGGACACAAAATGGAGAAAAGATAACCTCTTCAACAAATGGTGCTGGGGAAATTGGATATCTATCTGCAGAAAAATATACATACCTCTCAATTTGTACAAAAGCCAACTCAAAATGGATAACAACTCTGAGATTCCACCTTACTCCAGTAAGAATGGCCAAGATCAACAAAACAAATTATAACAAATGCTGGCAAGGATATGGAGAAAAAGGAATGATTTTATACTGCTGGTGGGACTATAAATTAGTTCAACCACTTTGGTAGTCAACATGGAGATACCTCAGAAAACTAAAACTAGGACTGCCATATGACCTGGCTATGCCACTCCTATGAATATACCCAAAAGGAGACAAGTACTCATACCACAGAGACTTCTACATTTCAATATTTAATGTAGCATTCTTAACAATAGCAAGGACATGGAACCAACCAAGATGCCCATCAACAGAATAATGGATAAAAAAATTATATTCATGTATGTAATGGGATATTACTCAGCAATAAAAAAGAATGAAATAATATTATTTGCAGTAAAATGGATAGAACTGGAGAATATCATCTTAAATGAATGAACACAGCCTCAAAAAGAGAAATATCATATGTTCTCACTCATATGTGGGAGCTAAATTTTAAAGGAAGACAGGAAACCTATACATAAGTGTTGTTGTTGTTAGGTACCATGGAGCCAGTGTCCAACCCATAGCAACCCTACATACAACAGGCAAGACAGTATTGTTAGTGCTTCTCTGCTATTCATAGGGTTTTCAATGGTGAATTGATTTTTGGGAGCAGGTTGTAAGGTCCTTCTCCCATGCCTACAGCACCTGGTGTTCCCAGGTGGTGTCCCATCCAAGTACTAACCAGGCCTGACTTTGCCTAGTTTCCAAAATCTGATGGGATCAGATGCCATAGGAGTATGGCTGTGTACATACATAAGTAAATAGTTTAAAATGCACAATTAAACTTATCAAAGAATAGTAAATATAAAGACTAGAAAGAAGGAGGGAGAGGAATAGCAAAGGGAAACAAAAGTTGTGGAAGGTGAGAAGAGGAGGAGAAACAATGTAAAGGGATAAAGGCAGAGAAAATAATCTCAATGTAAAGGATACAACTTCATGAGTACATAGGAAAAATAGAGGAATATAATCCACATATGCATGAGTTTACTATGTATTAGTCAAAAGGTTCCATAAACTTTGTAAATTGATGCAAGTATAATAACCAAAAGTGATGTAATAGTTGTATAATGGAAAAAGCAAATGTTGTATTACTTTGTACCCCACTAACATTTACCAATAATGGAAAAAAAAAGGAAAACCATATGAATAGCAGAGAAGCACTGACATAGCACAGGCATGGCACAGGTAGTATTTTGTTCTGTTGTATATGGACTCAAGGATATCTAACAATAACAACAACATGGTCTGAATATGTGTGCCCTCCCTCAATTCAAATGTTGATATCTTAAAGTCCAAGTTGATGGCATTATGATATGGGGCCTTTTAGGAGGTGACAAGGTCTTTGTGGGCTGGGATTTAGCTCAGTTGGTAGAGTGCTGTGCTGCAGTCTCTGAGGTCCTGAGTTCAATTCCCAGCACTGCAAAAATGGGAGAAGGACCTGGCAACCCACTCTCAAGGCAATCCCGAAACAGTCAGCCATTGAAAACCCTATGAGGTTTGCTATAAGTCAGATACCGACTAGACGGCACCCAACAACAACAACAAAGTCTTTGTGGATGAGATTAATTGACATTGGCCTTGGTAATGATGTTTTAAATATGACACCAAAAGAACAGACAACAGAAGGAAAAACAAACAAATGGTTACATCGAACTAAAACATTTTCATATAGCAGTAGAAATAATCAACAAAATTAAAAAGCAATACACGGAATGGGAAAAATTGTCCAAACCATTTATCTCACAAAAAGTTAATATCCAGAGTGAACATGGGATTCATACATCTCAATAGCAAAGAAAGCCAAATAACCCAATTTAAAAATGGGCAAAGGATCTGAATAGAACTTTTTATAAAGAAGACATACAACAGATCTAAGAAAACATAACCAACACCACTAATCATCAGAGAAAATCAAATCAAAACCGCAATGAGATAATGATCTTGTCTGTTGGGATGGCTAATATCAAAAAGACGCAAAATAACAAGTGTTGACAAGGGTCTGGAGGAAAAAGAACATTTGTACACTTCTAGGAAGTGTGAAAAATTGGTGCAGTCAGTATGGAAAAGGGTATGAAGGCCCCTCAAAAAATAAAACATAAAACTACCATAAAAATGCAACAGACCTACTTCTTGGTGTATATATCCAAAGGAAATTAAGTCAATGTGTCAAAGAGGTATCTACACTCCTGTGTTCAGTGCAGCATGACTCACAGTAGTTAAGATATGGAGTTAATTTAAGTGTCTGTTGACAGATAAATGGATTAAAAGTAAAATATGATATATAATAGAACATTAGAGGCCAGAAAAAGAGAAAGAAATCCTGACATTTGCAAGATAGTTGAACATGGAAAAGTGAAATAAGCTATGCACAGAAAGACAAATACTGCATGATACTACTTGCATTTGTAATCTAAAAAAGTCAAACTCACAGTAAGAGAAAGTATATTGTTTGCCAGGGGCTGAGGGTAGTAGAAATGGAGATATTGATCAAAGAGTACACACCTTCAGTTATAAGATAAACAAGTTCTAGGGATCTACTGTGCAGTATAGAGGAGTGATGAATGTATTCATTAATTTGTGATACAACACAATGTATACTGATGTCAAATCTTTATATTGTATATCTTGAAAATATACAATCTTTGCCAATTGAAAGTTTTAAAATGATTTTAAATAGCCCCAAGGGAACTTGTTTGTCCTTTCCACTATGTGAGGACACAGTAAGAAGGCATTAATTATAAACCAGGAAGCATGACTTCACCAGACACCAGATCTGCTGGTGCCTTGATCCTGAACTTCTCAGCCTCCAAACTGTGAGAAACAAATTTCTATCATTTATAAACCACCAAATTTAAGGTATATTTTTAAAGCAGCCCAAATGGACTAAGGTAAAGCCTATCCTCATTCTATAGGTGAGATTCTGTGGCTTGAAAGTTAATATGACTTGTGCTTGAAATCAGTCAAGATGGTGTCAAGTGAAAATTTAGTTCATATCATCTGACCAGAATCCCATTCTCCTCACTCTACAGCAGTGACTCCCTCTGTTTGGAAGCATCTAAAAGTGGCCACTCATCTCTCCAAGCAATGAACAATGCATCCACCATGGGAAGAATATCTGATATAAGACCAAGGATCTTCAAAATTTCAACCCCTTTGAAGGTCTCATAAGAGACTATGACCCCTCTCCCTGAAAACACTAAATACAAATACACACACACACACACACACACACATATATATATATACATATAGATAGATAGATAGATAGATAGATAGATAGATAGATAGATAGATCATCAAACTTCAGTTAAAATTCTCTGAGCGTTCTTTTCTACTTACCTTGTCCTGGGACTGTAGGTTGAGAAGTTTCACAAAAAGAAGAAAAGAAATTGCTTTGAACTGGGTTTTAGCAAGAAGAGAAAAGAGGAAGAGAGAAGGAAGGAGAAGAAGAAAGAGGAAGAACAGAGAGAAAGAGAAAAAAGGAAGGGAGAAAAGGAGGGAGAGGGGAAGAAAGAGAGAGAGGAAGTGAGAAGGCCATGCTTGTGCTCCCCAGCACCTCGCCAAGGTCTTGCTTTCAAGATGGTGCCTCTTAGGGAGGGGAAACACAGACCTATGCCCATACTAGTGACTAGTAGTAAGAAGGCAGCCCAGCATAGAGCCCTGACTGGGTCTGAAAGCCTTTCTTCCTCGAAGTGACTGCTAGGGAGATGGAAAGTGAGCTCTGCTGGAAATAACAGCAATGGTGCCCACTGGCCACCATGTTGGAAGACAGTGATGGCAGCCAGGGTAGATGGGGAGAACCGTGATTCCAGAAACCCTCTTTATTTTATTGTCCTTGGTCAGAAGTTACACAATATGTGAAAACATGCTTTGGTAGCATGGAGAGAACACTGACCTACACTGAAGGCCTGAAGTCAAAAGAAACAAGAACTATGTGCAGGACAAATGGACTTCTCACAAAGAGAATTCATTTCTTGAAAAATGTGTGGCTTGATTTCCAGATTACTACCATTTATAGACATGGAATTATCATAAAAGTCAGAAACAGTCGTAACACCAAGAAGAACATGTGGATTATCCAAGTCTCCAGATTCCTCTTCTTTTGTTTCTACTTTAGTGTCTTTTCCTTAACCCAAGATAAGAATGGTATTGCCTCACTGACTCTACTTATTATTTACTATGTTTTGGACCCAAAATATCCCCTAAAGTCATGCTGTTTGTGCCCTGCTAGTGGTGCTGTCCTGGGAGGTTGTGGAGCTTTGCCAAGCAGGTCTACTTTGGTGGAAGTGAATTTCTGGGGTGTGGGATGGGGCACTCTTGAATGTTTTTATCCAAGACCTATGGTTCTATACTCTTTCTATTTCCTGCTCCTGCAGATGTAAGCTCACCTGACATGGCCATTGCCTTCTGCTCTTGCCATGCCTGCTCCATAGCCATTATAGACTGACCTAACTGTGAGCCCTCAATAAATTGCTTTCCTCCATTAGTTTGTCGCAGTTTTTTTTTTCTGCTATAGCAATGACAGCTGAATAACTCCTCACACTTCAGGCTGTAGGTCTTTAGAGGGTATATTATGAGGATCTTCTCTGTCCAGCACTGTTGAGGAAGTGCATTGTTTTCCTTCTTCTTAGAACTCAAGCTCTCCTGCTTAAAATTTCCAGAGCTTTTGAGGAAGATCTCATCTTCCAAGAAACTACTCAGATATCAAAAATAATTTTCCAAAAACAGTTTTCCAGGGGCCATATTCTCACCATTGGTATTGTAAAGAATGTATCACCTATCAATGGCAAGTTTGTGCCAAGTGGCATGGATGTGAATTTTTAAAGGTCAGGAAAGGAAATCTAATTACTCAAGACCCTAGTGACGTCTCATGACCTATAACAACATAGAAACTTATTTCTATGGTTAGTATTATTTTAATAAGGAAAATGCTTTGACATGTTTGGAGATTAAGTACATTTGAGTGTCAGGGATGTGTGTGTGCAAATGAGTCTGGGAGTGGGGAGGATTGGAGATGGTGTGATCCATTTGTCATGTCTAAGAGATTTTTTAAATTAACCTTGGACTTGCTTTAATCTGTATCTCTCTAGACCTCATTTCTATCAACACATTGAAGAAACCAGAGTGGTTGCTAATATCTCCTGGCCTTCTATTTTTGACTGAGATCTTATGAAGGGTTGGTTTTCCCATTTTGACCCTTTATCTTTTCTCTTGCCAGAGTTTTGTACTTGAACTTTATTTGCCTCCAATCAGACTTGGATCCAAAGCCTGTTGTCTTCCAGCCTCACTGTTCCACCTTAGCTATTGAAAGGGCTGCACAGACTTCTCTTCCCTCCATCTCATTTGCTGTCTTCTATATCACATAAGATTTAACCACCTTTTCCTTGTGGATAACTTTTGTCTGAATTTTCTTGACCCTCTAACTTGACCCTCTAAATGTGTTAAGCACCAAGGGCTAAACAAGTTCTATCCTTTCAAGTAGATACAATGAATATTCAATAAATAAAAATAAAAACAAGCTTTCAACCACATGTGTTCATATTCTCCAATCAGTCTGATAAGTTCCCAGTGATATATGAAGGAAAAATGAAATACTAATGTTCTCATTATCCTAAGGAAAATTTCAGATGCAGTTAGGAAGTCAACATGAGAAGATATTAGACTTTATATGTGTGGATTCTATCACATAACTGACCTATGGTTTAAAAACTAATATGCACATGTAGAATCCCTTTACTTTGCCTTCTAATGCTTTAGTACCCCAGATGGTACCATGTGTCCTTACTGAAGGACATAGGCATGCACATTCTCCACACAAACACTCATTATATTGTTGTTGTTGTTAGGAGCTGTCAAGTCCTGTCCAACTCATAGCAACCCTCATAGGCTTTCAATGGCTGACTGTTTTGAGATTGCCTTAGGAGTGGATTTCCACAACCTTCTCCCACTTTTGTGGTGCTGAGAATCAAACTCGGGACCTTGGAGACTACAGAGCAGTGCTCTACCAACTGAGCTAAATCCCAGCCCACTCATTATATTAGTGACTATTTAAAGTTTTTTCCCACTATTTCATCACTTCACATGGTATGACAAATGAACATAACAAGTTCTGTTAAACCAGAACTATACTGATGGTAACAAGTTATTATGTTGTTAGGAGCCATCCAGTCAAGTCTGACTCATAGAGACCCTATGTACAGCAGATCGAAACACTCCCCGATTCTGTGACAGATACATGATCTTATTTATGTTTAAGCCCATTGTTGCAGACACTGTGTCAATCCATCTGGTGGAGAGTTTTCCTCTTTTGCATTGACCTTCCAGTCTCCCAAACATGATGTCTTTCTCTAGGAATTGATCTATTCTGACTACATGTCCGAAATATGTAAGATGCAGTCTGGCCATTCTTGCTTCCAAGGAGCACTCTGGTTGCACTTCTTCTAGGATAGATCTGTTGGTTCTTTTGGCAGTCCATGGTATATTCAATAGACATCTCCAGCACCATAATTCAAAAGCATCGATTCTTTTCCTGTCTCCCTTGTTCAATGTCCAGCTTTCACAACCGTATGATGCGACTGAAAATACTATGGCATGAGTCAGATCCACCTTCATCTTTAATGTGATGTCTTTGCTTTTCAACACTCTAAAAAGATCTTTTACCACAGCTTTTCCTAGGGCAATGTGTCTTTTGATTTCTTGACTGCTGCTTCCATGGCAAGATTATAGAGCCAAGCAAAGCAAAATCTTGGACAACCTCAATCTTTTCTCCATTTATTGTGAAGTTGCATACTGACCCAGTCACAAGATTTTTGTTTTGTTATTGTTTAATCACAACCCATATTGAAAGCTATGATCTTTGCTCTTCATCAGTAAATGTTTTAAATCCTGTTCACTTTCAGCAAGCAGAGTTGTGTCATCTGTATAACGCAGGTTGTTAATGAGTCTTCCTCCAATCCTGACGCCACGTTCTTCTTCATAATGTCCGGCTTCTCGGATTATTTGCTCAGCATATAAATTGAAGAGATTTGGTGAAAGTATATAGCCCTGACACACACCTTTCTCAACTTCAAACCAGGCAGTATTTCCTTGTTCTATGCAAACAACTGCCTCCTGGTTCATGTATAGATTCCTCACATCTGTCAGTTTGCCGCACTGTGGGGGCTTGTGTGTTACGATGAGGTTGAAAGCTATGCCACTGGTATCTCAAATACCAGCAGGGTTACCCATGGTGGACAGGTTTTAGCTGAGCTTCCAGACTAAGACAGACTAGGGAGGAGGCACCGGCGAACCACTCCTGAAACAACTAGCCATTGAAAACCCTATAAATAGCAAAGATGATAACATAAGGGTAAGAATAGTCAGAAAATCAAGAATAAATACTAATTGAATAAATAACAAACAAGGAAGGCATATTTTAAGTAACATTTGGAAGCTGAATCAAAGTGACATTCTAAAAGGATCTGGAGAGGGGACCCTGCTGGTCTTGTGATTGCTGTTGCTGATATTAGAAGTCATGCTATGCAGCCCAGGAACTGCTGCTGTCTTTAGGGGACCCAATTTAAGATTTGCTTCAGTAGCTGTAATTTAAGAGTAAGGGCACTGGGAGTTGAAATTGAGCACTCCACAATCATATAAGCAAGGCAATTTTATCCTCAAAGCAGAACGTTTGGGCTCCTGCTGCAGCTTTTCTACTCCACCATCTTTTTGCAATTAGAAAGCAGACCAAGGAGAAGGAAATGATCACCCACCCACCTTATCTGAAAATTTTCCACTCCAAGCCTCTATATTAGCTGTCTGTAACTTCCTGCTCCTGGACAGAGATGGGTAACTGGGCATTTCCAAGCACTGATTGAAGCTCATTATCACCAAAGTGATTCTGTAGTTCAATTTTATTCACCCCATTTCACAGATGGCCAAATTAAGGTCTAGTGAGGTGCAATAGTTGGCACAGTCTCACAATTACTGAATTGCAAGGTCTTTGAGCTGGAGATCAAGGTTTTCTCTTTTAATTCCAGAAGCTATTTTCTCTCTGTCATCAAAGTATTCTGAGAGAGTCACAGAGTTAACTTTAAAAAAAAAACAGCATGTGGTTTAGGGCTCTGAATAAAATGCTCTGCAGAATCCACATGAGATTTCTGCATCTAAAGCTTTTTGTCAAACTGTTGAAACCAGACTCATCTGACATTGGTTAGGCCTGGGATAAAAGTCTATTTTTCTTATTCTCTGTAATCCTTCACCATTTTCCTGGAATATCTTACAGCAAAATAATATTGGCAATTTTAATCTTTACCCACTACTATTCCAGTCTCACCATGATGAAACAAGGGCAAGAAGATTCTTATCAGTCACAGCTAAAAATCTGTCAAGTGCTGTTCAGTGCAAACAGGCAGAGATTTTGGTATTTTTCCATCTATTTTCACACCGACAATGACAGAGTACTATTACGAACTTCACATCAGGCCAGGCATGGTGGCACACGCCTGTAATCCCAGCTACTCAGGAGGCAGAGGCAGGAAGATCGCAAGTTCAAGACCAGAGGCAATCTGTGTAATTTAGTGAGACCCTGTCTCAAAAAGTTAAAAAAAAAATGGGCTAGGGGTGCAGTGGTACAGCACTTGCAAAGCATGCACAATGCCCTGATTCAACCCCCAGTACCTCAAAAAAAAAAAAAAGTAGATCTTCACATCATTTGGTCTTATAAGTTACCTGAGCTACATAATGAAGTTCCAATGCTATATAGTTAAATTAGGTGATATATTTAAAGGATTTAGCAGCATATCTGGCATATGCTAAGTACCTATTAAGTGTTAGATATTATTTTTATTAAATAATATCACATATCTATAATAAATTTTCAGGGATATGTGGTGGAAAAGGTATACAATTATAGCTAATCCAGATACCTATTTCCAGCCATGGATCTAGCACTGTATACTCATTTCTACAATTCTACGGGACCTCTTTGGCTGGAGATGTAGCTCAATGGTAGAGGGCTTGCCAACCATGCACAAGACCCTGGGTTGGATCTTCAGCACTAAAACAAAATAAAAAGGAAAGAATTCTTTTCCAAACTTCTTATCCAAACTTCTCAAAGTCATAGGAAGGATCATGTATATTAGTAGTTTTCAGGCACATTTTAAAACAAATCCATGCATGCAGGTATGAGTACTTTTTTTAGTTGCTCTCCCATGATTATGGCACTGCATTCATTATGAATTATCAAATAAACAATGCAGTAAACTTTGAATGAAGACAGGGTTCAAGTAGGATTCAATTGCAGTTCTACCACTGACTTGCCTTTGAAGCTTCACTGTCCCCATTTGTTCAGTGGAGCTAAGAAGCTTCATAAGCATCTATATAGGAACTTGCAAAGCATGCACAACACATAGGAACTTACAGAAATAAAAGCAGGGTCAAAGTTAAGCCTCAGACACCCCAGGATATGGATCTGGCCAACATTACTTCTATTTTCTACCTATATCATCGATTTTCATGACATATAGGGAAAAGTTGAACCAAGTCTATAAGTGCAGTTTAAATATACAGAAGTTTCCCCTCATGCAAGAGGAATACCTTCCAAGACTCCCAAAGGATGCTTGAAACTTCAAATACAAGCATTATATAGAGATCCATATTTGTGCCTATTCCAAGAAAGCAGATCCAACCGAATGTGACAATTATTGAACAATATCATTAATATAGCCTGCAGCCATAGCACTAAGGAATCCGATCCCATCAGATCTCAGAAGCTAAGCAGGGTGGGGCTTGGTTAGTACTTGGATGGGAGACCACCTGGGAACACCAGATGCTGTAGGCTTGGGAGAAGGACCCAGAAATCCACTCCCAAAAATCAATCCACCATTGAAAACCCTATGAATAGCAGAAGAAGCACTGACAATAGTGTTTCGCCTGTTGTAAGTAGGGTCACTATGAATTGGATACCAACTTGATGGCACCTAAAAAAAAAAACAATAATCATTGATATCACACACAAATAAAATTTTGCTAAAGATCATTCAAAAACAATGGAAACAAAATATATAGAGAGGGAACTGCCAGAAAATCAAGCCGGATTCAGAACAGGGTGTGGAACCAGGGACATGATTGCTGATGTCAGATGATTATTAGCCAAAAGCAAAGAATACCAGAAAGATGTCAATCTATATATTATTGACTATGCAAAGGCATTTGACTGTGTGAATCATAACAAATTATGGGTAAGATTGTGAAGAATGGGAATGACAGAACACCTAATTGTACTCATGAGAAATCTGTACATAGTTGAGGAGGTAATCATTCCAATAGAACAAGGAAACACTGCTTGATTTAAAGTTGAGAAAAGTGTGCATCAGGGCTTTTTTTTTCACAGTACCTCTTCAATCTCTATGCTGAGCAAATAATCTGAGAAGCTGGACTTTATGAAGAAGAACACGGCATCGTGACTGCAGGAAAACTCATTAACAACCTGCAACATGCAGATAACACAACTCTGCTTGTTGAAAGTGAAGAGGATTTGAAATATTTACTGACAAAGATCAAAGAAGATAGCGTTCAGTATAGATTGTGCCTCAACATCAACAAAACAAAAATCCTTGCAACTGGGTCAGTACACAACTTCATGATAGATGGAGAAAAGATTAAACCTGCCCAAGATTTTGGTTTACTTGGTTCTACAGTCAACACCCACAGATGTAGCAATCAAGAAATCAAAAGATGCACTGCTTTGGGGAAAGCTGTTGCAAAAGACTTCTTTAAAGTGCTGAAAAATAAAGATGGCATACTGAAGACAAAGATGAGCCTGACTCATGTCATTGTATTCTTAGTGACATCATATGGTTGTGAAAACTGGATAATGAATAAGGGAGACAGGGGAAGAATTGATGCTTTTGAATTATAGTATTGGAGATGAATATTGAATATACCATGGACTGCCAAAAGAACCAACAGATCTTTCATAGAAGAAGTACAACTGGAGTGTGCCTTAGAAGCAAAGATAGCTAGACTTCATCTTATGTATTTCGGACATGTTGTCAGGAGGGACCATTCCCTGGGGAAGGACATCAAATTTTGGAGAGTGGCTGGTCAACAATAAAAGGAAGACCCTTAACTAGATGGATTGACACAGTGGCTGAAACAATGGGCTTAAACATAAAAAGGTCATGTGCCTAGCACAGAATTGGGAAATGTTTTGTTCTTTTGTGCATAGTGTCACTATGAGCCAGACACAATTTTCCAGCACCTAACAACACCAACAAATGTGTGTGTGTGTGTGTGTGTGTGTGTACATATCTGTATCCATGTGTGTGTCTGTGTGGCTGGGGTTCAGCTCACTTGGTACAGTGCTCTCTGCTCTCTGAGGTCCTGAGTTTGATACTCAGCACCACAAAAATGAGACAAGGATCTGGCAACCCACTATTGAAACAATCCTGAAACAATCAGCCATTGAAAATCCAATGAATAGCAAAGAAGCACTGACATAGTGGCAGGTATGGCACAGTGTCATGGAGTGTTTTATTCTGTTGTACATAGGGTCACTATGAGTTGGATCCAACTTGACACCATCTAACAACAAATATGTACAGATAATTTGTTTTCTGTATGTGCATACTTGAGATAAAGTTTAATTTAAACATTAGGCATAGTAATAGATCAATAATAACTAATAATAAAATACAATAGTTATAACAATACAATGTAATCACTGTCATGCTAATGTGTGCTTGGTTTCTCTGTCTTCTCTCTCTCAACTGCCATTGAGTGGGTAATCTATAGAATGTAGGTACACTGGACAAAGGGACTATTCATGACCTAGGCAGGACAGAGTAGGGCAGCACAAGATTTCATCAAGCCACCCAGAATTGTAATTTAAAACTTATTTCCTGCCGTTTCCATTTCATATTTGGGGGCCGCTGTTGACTGTAGGTAACTGAAACCAGAAAAAACAAATAAGGTAGGGGAGGACTACTGTATGCAGACATGAGTCTCTGAATGGATCCATATGGGTGGAATCCAGTTTACAGGGAAAGCACATTGTTGTTAAGTACCATAGAATCAGGTCTGACTCATAGTGACCCCATGTACAACTGAGTGAAACACTCCCTGACATTGTGCCATGCCCAACACTATGTCAGTGCTTCTCTGCTATTCATCAGGTTTTCAGTGGCTGATTGTTTCAGGATTGTATTGGGAGTGGGCTGCCAGGTCCTTCTCCCATTTTTCCAGTGCTGGCGATCAAACCCAGGGCCTCTGAGAATGCAGAGCAGCACTCCACCAACTGAACTAAACCCCTGGAAAAGTATACAGGACCCTGAAAGGGATAAAAATCTTAGTAAGTGACAAAGAAACACAACTGACTACCATGATAAAGAAGCTTTACATCCTTTACTATCCTAAAATGAAATTCAGAGATAAGAGAACCTATCTGCATGCATATTTTTAAAATCAATAAAATGGTATAACTATAATATAAAGGAGAAGTAAGAGGGAAAGTAATTTATAACAAAATCATTTTCGCTTCAGAAAGAAAAAGCTGAGAGGTGCTAACACTGGAAAATTAGATGAAATGAGCAGAAGTGCACACGTCTAAGGAGAATCTCACAGTTGCAATTTGGCTGACCCAGAAATATGTAATACTGGCAACTCACACACCAGAAGTGGTGTTGCTATTGGTGATGTAATTTTCCAACATGAAATCCTGATGATGTTCTGAGAAAGACAAAAATGCAGTATTTCCTTAACTCATACAGCGATTTCAATCTTAGAAAATTCAGCATATGTTAAAAACTATACCTCAAAATTTATTGTGCTGATATAAAACATAGTTCCCAGGCTTACATAATGATAAATACATATTTTTCATCTAATAAATTCCTAGGTGCACATTCAAAAGCTAGGTGTATATAGAGCAATTTATGTTGGGCAAAACTGTCACATACATCAAAGGATTTCTAGTATTCCTGCCCCAACCTACCAAGAGCTTCCCTGATTATTGCAATAACTAAAGCAACCCCATAAATTTCAAAATCATTCTCTATAAAACCAGTGTCCCAATAAATCAGTACAATGTTAACCAAATCATAAAACTGTAGTAATCAAGTAACTTACCTTCTTGTTCCTCTTGACACCAGCTTCATTCTAGAAATTCTGTCAAATGCTGTCTTTACTTTTAAATCAAATTATCTTTTTAGATTATATGCTGACCACACTGAGACTCATATTTGGCAAGAATAGTATGGCTCTTCTCAGACTTTCACCCACTTCAGTCAGTATCAGAACCCAAGTCACCATCATTTTTGCACCATTTTGCAGAGAAAAGTGAATGAAGTGCATGTAGGGGACTCACCCAAGATCATACCACTAACTGCCTGAAGAGGTGGATGGGATTTTGTATCTCACAAGCCTCCACCAAACCCCTTTTCTTTCCTTCCCTACCCCTCCTACTTCCCTCTAATCATGTGACTTCATTAGGCTGTTTGAGAAAGAATGGAGTAGAGAGGGCAGGTAAAACTTCAAGTCCCTCTGTTTTGTTCCTTGTTGATTCCTTCAGGAAGAAGTCAATGGTGGGGAAGGGGAACCCTCAAGTAAGTTTCCATTAAGTCAAACTTTCTGCCTCTTCATTTGCATAATTAGTCACAATTTAGTATTCAGAAACCACTAGCTATCATCAGCTCCATTGAGGACCATTCCATCATTGAACCTGCTCAAGTATTTGAATGGATAATGAACACACCCAGGCATGACAAAGCAGGGTCGGTTGTTCAGTCAGGGGACAAGCCCTGCACTGTGCTTCCTGTCTCCCTCATCTGCAGACATGTGGCAGGGAATGTAATAAAAAAGTAATGATGTGGAATAGAGCATACTGTTGCTGTCCATGGGTCAAGTCAGTACCATTTATGCAAGGTCCTGACATTTTCACTCTTTTTTAGTGCAGAAACACTGAACAAAAGAAATACAATGCCAAAAGAAGACATATACCAGAGGTACTTCAAACACTCTAAAATAGAACCCACATGAGGCATCCCAATATATCATGAAGACTGCTTCTCAGAATGAAAGAGACAGCTGTGGGATTGCCACATGGTGCCACCTCTGTCTGTGAATGACAATGGACTCACTCAGCTTAATCACTGTGGGCCAGTCTCTTGAGCAGCTATATATCACCTCTCACTTCTGGAAAAGCTATTTTCTAATGGGGCAGGTGGGTTCTTCCTTGTTCTGATAAAGAGAGCTATCACTTCAGGAAGTGATTCAGAGGATTTATTTGGTGTTTTCACAAGGAGAACAGCACAGTGCCCATTTGGGAATGCACATCAGGCTGTAGGTAAAGGGGATGGCAGTTTTCAAAAACATTTTCAAAACTTCCAAATGACTGATGTATTTCTGAATGCTCTGAAATGATAAATGGAACTTTGTAACATCCAAATTGCAATCATTGTAGTCCGGACCATTTTAGATGGGAAGAGTCTTTGAAAGGCTAGGCTGCAGGCATATTCAGATATTGTCACCTAGATGGTACTCTAGCAACTGACAGGCAATTTTTGTTGTTGTTAGGTGCCCTTAAGTAGGGTCTCACTCATACCGACCCTATATACAACAAAACAAAGCATTCCCTGATTCTATGCCAGGCACATGATCTTACTGATGTTTAATCCCATTGTTGCAGACACTCAGTCAATCCATCTAGTGGAGGGTCTTCCTTTCTTTTGTTGATCCACTACTCTCCCAAACATGATATCCTTCTCCAGGGATTGGTCCCTCCTAACAATATGTCCAAAATACATCAGATGCAGTGTAACCATCCTAGCTTCCAAGGAGCACTCTGGTTGTACCTCTAGGACAGATCTGTTGGGTTCTTTAGACAGCGCATGGTATATTCAATATTCATCTCTAGTACCATAATTCAAAAACATCAATTCTTCTCCTGTCTCCCTTATTCAATGTCCAGTTTTCACAACCATATGACGTGACTGAAAATACCATGGCATGAGTCAGGTGCACCTTCATTTTCAATGTAACATCTTTACTTTTCAACACTTTAAAGAGGTCTTTTGCAACAGCTTTTCCTAATGCAATGTGTCTTTTGATTTTTTGATTGCTTCTTCCACGGATGTTGATCATAGAACCAAGTAAAGCAAAGTCTTGGACAACCTCAATCTTTTCTCCATTTATCACAAAGTTGCATATGGACTCAGTTGTAAGGATTTTTCTTTTGTTAACAGTGAGGTACAAACCATACTGAAGGCTATGTTCTTTGATCTTCATCAGTAAATGTTTCAAATCCTCTTTAGTTGCAGCCTTTGTTTGTTTGTTTGTTTCTATAACTACACATATACCTACTTCATAGGATTATTGGGTGAATTATTTAAGGTATTAGTGGCTGGTATGTGGGTCTGTGGGGAAGTCACAAAATCTCTTTATTTGTTTCTATAACTACATATATACCTACTTCATAGGATTATCAGGAGAATTACATAAGGTATTAACGGCTGGCATGTGGGTAAAATAATGGAACAATTACCAGGAAAACTGTCACACCAAAGAAGCTGATGCAGGGTAGATAAAATAGAAGCATGGCTCTATGCATTTAATTTGAGGGATACAAAGAAATTCTATATATTCCCAAACCTCCCTACTTAGGGTTGTCATTAACTTGGGTAATGTTAATGCCTGATATTTGTGTAATGACTTCTAGTTTGCAAAACCCCTCATTGAATCTCATTTAACCCACTATAACATAAAGTTACCTTCTATGATACTAGGACTCTCTGTTGTTTTATATTAAGACATACATTTGTAAAAGCCAAATTTTCAATTTTTTATAATTCTAACATTGGTGGAAATTTAACTAGAGCCAACAAAAGCAGAACATGCTGTCATCAAGCTATATTTCCCTTTTTGCTGGGCCCATGAGCACCTTGTAAAACAACTGACACTGAGTGTGTGTTTTCTTTATCAAGTAAGAAATGTTACAGGGTAATGATTTTAGAATAGCAGTCTTATTTTTAGCAATGAATATTATGTTTTTCTCCAATGATATACTATATTCTTTCATTCAACAAATACTTGTTGAGCACCCATGCGAGGTCTTTTGCCAGGTAGGAAGGATATAATGATCAACATTTTCATTCAAATATATACTATATATGGAGCCCTTCTACTAATCCAGATAGATAAAGAAAATTAGGAAAACCAAGATTAGGCTGTTTTAAAGATATTGAAAATTATCTAAATGAGTGCTAAATGGGGCAGTTGAACTGAAGAATGGGAAGCATAGAGTATTTAACACTATAAGAACGTAAAGATGCACTGTGGAACAATGATAGCAAACAAAGCACTTGAAATAAAATGTTAGGCATGTAGGGAAGGGACATGAGAAAGTAAAGTATCTTGATGCCATTTTAGTCCTCTCTCCCACCCCAAAACCTCAGCTCCCCACCCCCACCACCAATCTTTGTTCCAATAATCATCCAGGTACTGGCCTCTTGACCTCAAATCTGATAAAGGTATTCAATTCTTTCCAGGCTGGTCAACCATACCAAACATGCAAAGTGACCATTCTTGGGACAGAATGACATACCAAGGTCAAAAAGATCTGCAGCCAGCAGATCCACTCTCACATCCTGGCCCTTTTGACTTCTCAGCTGTGAAGGCAATAAAGGAGGTCAGGGCTTGCTATTCAAAGTCATCCAAATGTTAGATTTGGGAGTTGATGTCAATCCCTCTGAAACTTTAACAAATCATAATCTTCAGAGAGGTTCTCAGCCTCTGAACCTCCTGGACCTGTAGTATTTTAACAAATTTTACTTACAACCCATTCCATATAGTTTAGAAAGGAAGTGGGGCTAGAGCATTACCTCTGAATCAACTCCTGGCCCTGTCACTCAAGCACGTTTCTTCACCCTACGTGAGCCTTGGTTTCCCTATTTATAAAACAAAGACAACTCTGCTACCCTCATGGGATCAGTGGAAGGACCAAATAAGGTAATGCATGGGAGAAGACTTCTGCCAGAATCTGGCATCCACCAGTTTTCTAGCCATGCTTGTACCACTCACCCCTCCACAGCCCCTCCAAAGAGAAACTGTCTCCTCAGTCTCTGCTAGTGAGTTGCTGTGTTGATGATCTGAGATCCCTCCTCCCACTCATCCACATGATGCAACCAACACAGGCATGTGAGCATAATCAAATCACCCCAAAGCCAACCAACAACCAATGACCAATTGTTGTTGTTACGTGCCCACCCTGCTTAGCCTCCAAGATCTAATGGATCGGAGGACACCGTGGTACAACTGGCCTGGTTCAAATGCAAACAAATGGCCAAGCCAAGCCAATCAAATTCTTTCTGGAATTTACATTTAGAAAAAGGGGAGGCTGAGGCAGTTAACAATGAAAGAGCAATTACAAGGAAGCTCATGGCTGCTTCAGTACTGTGGCAAGCTAAAGTCATGGGCAGGCATAATTTATGAGCAGGCAGAAAATACATAGTGTGGAGGTTGAGAAAGCCTGCTGCAGAAAGAGAGAGAGACCTTGAGAGAAGGACACAGTTCCTGAGCTTTCTGTTGTGATTCCATTTCTCTGAGGAGGTTCTTACAATAGCCCCTTTTATTGTGAGAGTTTGGATGGAACAAAAGGGTTTAATCAGGCACTCAATAAAAGTTCTCTTGCCTGATTTACAAATGCAGCCAACTATTCGTCTGTTACTTATTTTCAGACATCCATTCTTAAATTTTTTATTAAGTAATTTTTGATCACCTACCCTGTGCTAGCCTACAGCCATACCACTGTGGCCTCCTATCCCATCAGATTTTGGAAGCTAGGCAGGATCAGCCCTGATTAATACTTGGATGGGAGACCACCTGGGAACACCAGGTGCTGTAGGCTTGGGAGAAGGACTTGGCAACCCACTCGCAAAAGTCAGTCCACCACTGAAACCCCTATGCATAGCAGAGAGGCACTGATAATAGCGTTTTGTCTGTTGTACATAGAATCACTATGAGTCGGACACTGAATTGATGGGTTTTAACAACAACCCTGTGCTAGGTACTTCCTAGGCGGCCTGTTGGCACTGAGGGCTTAACTTGCATATCCTAAATAGCATGTTTGCATTCATCTGGGCCTTGGAGAGGGAGACGAGAGGCACGTGAGGGAGAGATGGAAGGAAATAGCAGAAGGCTCATCAAATTGCTCATGGAGGGGTCACCCCCTTTCATTCTGAGCAGTGTCTGCACAGCCAGCTCCAGCATCAGTGCCAGAGCCCGGGGCACACCACAGGCTAAGGCTGGAAATTACTCCTTTGTTTATACTCCTGCCAACCTGTGCAGGCTCAGAGAGGATTCAGCGAGACCTCACAACCTCTTTCTCTGATCCTGCCCTGTGTCGCTCCAGAAACGTGTTTCTCTTCCCCCTGCTCATTCCTAAGACTTTTTCGGGTACCATCATCCATCGCAAGGATAGTGACAGTGCATCATAAGCCAGCTTTAATTCTCTGGATTATTTTCCTATGCTCAGGTTCTCTCTTTGAAGAAGGGTGAAGAGCCAGAAGTAGAAAGAAACAATATCAGAGATCTCAGGGAAGCTGGGTGTTTGAAGAGGTCTGTAAACTCACGTTCACATCAGAGTCCAAATATGAAATAAACAGATGGTGTGTCTCGGGGATGTTTATTGGTTCCACAGCTCTGCATTGGCTATGTTTTTTTTATCGTTCTTTAGTTTGTTTGTTGTTGAGGTATGTGGGGGTTGAATCCAGGGCCTGGCACATATTTTGCAAGTGCTCTACTACTAGGCTGCACCCTCAACCTATGTTTTATTTTTTATTTTTATCTTTAAACGGTCTTGCTAAGTTATGCAGGCTGCCTCTGGCCTCGAACTTGTGGTCCTCCTACCTCCACCTCCTGAGTTGCTAGAATTACAGGCCTGAGCCACTATGCCTGGCTATTGGCTGTGTTTGAAAAGAACTGCTGCTGAGAGCAGAGACGTGCCTTGCTTTTACACTGCAGTCACCAGCAGTCCACCATCTCAGTCAGGCCCTCTTGCTCGGCTCCTCAGAGATGGGAGTGGGCATCTGGGGACCTGTTTTCAGCATCTCCAAAGCCTGATAGATGCTGCTTGTTTATCCACAATGAGACCACAGGAGTTGCCAGAATGCCAAACCTCTTTGCTTTGGGCTAGGATGATATTAACCCAGGCTGCCTGATATTTTTAGTTCCCCATAACCAGAAACCAGAACTGGAAGTTCAGGGCCTCTTTTATTAACATGAAACAAGCCATAAAGTGTTTAAATAAAGGTAATTTGTTGGATAGTCAAAAATCTTTCAAATATGGGAGGATGTAATGAAACATAGCCTGGTGAGAAGACGGCTAGTAATATTCTTCCCTGGTTTTATTTATAGATGATTTCAGCTTTTCCTGCATTCAGGCTGTAAAACTGCCCTCAGGAAGAAAGTTTCTCCTATAGAACACTAGGACCTTCCTTTTGGGGAAGAATAAGGTTAATGGTCCAGACTACCGCCCTCCAACATGCCTTAAAAGATTAAATTGTGGTTCCATCAAAGCCGCACTGGATCCTGGTCATATTGTCAAAAGGATGAAATTTTGCTTGTTCAAATAGGAGGCAAACGAAGAATCCTGAATAGTGAATACTGTCAGGGAAATTAATTCCTGGTAGGTCACAAAATGTTAAACCCTGTGTTCAATCCTTATATTTGAGAATTATTTATTTAATGATAATAATATTAACGGCAACAATAAAAATAAATAGTATTTTAATGCATCTTACTGAAACCAAGAAGCCACGTAAGGCACAAAGCAGAAACAATTAGCTTCCAGTGCTGGGGTGGAGGGAGCCTTCCCAACACTAGATGGCAGCACAAGCTCACATTTGAATCCACAGCCCTGCTGTAGCAGCAGTATTTTCCCCACTACCACCCAAGAGGTTTTTATTCTCCTGAATTTTAACCAATTGTGTTATATCTTTTATCTCCAAAAGGACAGAAATAGGTTTCTTCTTTCCTTCTAATTGATTTTAAGTTTCCTTTTGTTCGAGCTCTGCTAAAAAGAGGAACAAGCCCCATAATTCAATGGCTGACCTGCTTGAGACTTCTATTAAGTGGGCCAAATAATTATGCCCCAAAGACAAACCTGTTTTCTGAAAATCACTTTCAGTATTTGCTCTCAGAAGCAATATTTGTGCTGTGCTAATCCACTGACACACCACAGGGGAGCAGTCACCCCCTGGGGATGTTTTGGCCTTCCCTTCCAAACCAAATTGTTGGCTTATTGAACAAGAATCATCTGCTCTTACTGTCCTCTCGGGACTGGTTGGCATATCTAAAAAGGTCATGAGCTTGCCCTTTGGCTTCCAGGTCCCCTTACTGAATGGATTCCTGATTACCCTTTTCTAGGTAATAATATTCCCTAATAAGGACAAACAGCCTCACATGTGTATTTAGTAGTTTGTTCAATAAACAAAAAATGTTGCCGTTTCCCTGGTCTCCCTTCCGCACAGTGACTATTGCTTATGACCAGAACCACGAAAGCAATGGTGAGTCCTTGGCCGTGGCTTTTTGTGGCATCCAGGCTGTTATTCTCTGCCTAAAGCACTCATCTCTAGCTCTTCACTTGGGTGATGGCACTACACCCTTTAGTTCTCAACCTGAGTGTGTCCTCTTTGTCAATTGTCAAGGCCAAGTCCAGATGAGTTGGCCCTCATAAAGCTCACATAGCATGCTAAACTTTCATCATTATAGCCCTTCTAACACTATATGACAACGACTAGCTGATTAGTCAATATCCCCCAAAGAATTCAAACTCCCCAAAGATAACAAGCATCTTCATCCGACTTAGGTTACTCCAAAGCCCACAGGATAAAGTTTCCCAATCAATATTTATTAAACAAAATCATTGAAGAACTCAAGACATACTGAAACTTGTGGACTTACCTATTCACGTAACATAACCATGAAATTAACCTACTGTCTTTTGAGACACAATATAAAATGTAGTTGTTGTTGTTGTTCTTAGGTGCTGTCAAACCAGGTTCAACTCACAGAGAACTATGCAAATCTCTGAGTAACTCATGGGAATGTGTCACAATAACATCTGTATTATGTTTTTCTGTTTGGAAAAAAAGTGTCTGGGAATCAGAGCCTACGTAATCAAACTCAAAAACCCCTGCTTGGAAGTCACGTTATTCTAAAATCTGGTCCCATCTGCCTTTATCACACAGTTGGTGCTGTTCCTCTTACTGTTTCAGATGTATGTCTATCTCCTCTTATTTTTGTGGCTTACTCTGACTGCCTGACTTAAGGGTGACTCCCTGGTGTTTCTCTGCCCATACAATTTCCACTTAGCCTTACAAATCCACTCAAGTTCTCTGTCTGTCAAGAAGTCTGTCCTTGCCCACAGCAGTCCACATTGATGCTCTATTGCTGAAAGCCAATAGTCCTGAGGATCGGTGTCCAGTGACTATGATTTCCAAAACCAAAATGGAAAATGGATTTTGCTAGGATTCCAGAAAACAGGCTGTATGCTAACTGAAAGTGGAAAATGTATACTTTGCTTTTTCTTTGATTATTTCCTTTCCATATACTTATTCTCTCCAATCAAAATATAAGCTCCTCAAATAATACTTTGTTATACATCATTCATTCATTCATTCATTCATTCATTGCAGTACTTGGAGGTTGTGCCCAGGGCCTCACACATGCTTTTTGTAAGAGCTTAGCCATTGAACTGTACCCCCAGTCCACTTTTTACTTTGTGTTTTGAGACACAGTCTCACTAAATCACACAGGCTGCCTCTGGCCTTGAATTCACTATCTTCTTGCCTCTGCCTTCCAAGTAGCTGGGATTAAAGGCATGTACTACTATGCCTGGATGTGTTATACATCTTTGATATCCTATAGCATTTGGGATATGATCCTAGACATAAGCATTTTCTGAATTGATGCATATAGAATAGCCCACCCACTGAGTTGACTGATTAGTAACATAAAATTAATATGAAAAAAATCTATTATTTAGCCTATTACAAGTCAAAAGATTTATGACAAGAATAGAGTTGGACCTCATAATCCAAGAGATCCCAAGTCTCTTCCTGACATCAGGGGGACTTTGGACTAATTACATTAATAGGGATTCACTATTTCCCAGAGAGTGGCACTCAAAGTAGGACTTTAAAAACAAGTAATAAAGCAGCATTGGACTCTAACTACAGACAAGACAGCACCTGAGAATATACTTTCCCATCACTGACCTAACACACACACACACCACACACACACACACACACACACACACACACACACTCATGAAGTCTGCAATATCCTGTCTGATTTAGGCATTGCTTATTAGTGGGATAGTCATTTATGCTTCATTTCCTGAGCGTTCAACCAAAGGAAGATATAAAGGGATATGACTGTGCTTCTGCATAGCTCACAAATTAAAAACCTTAAGGTTTCCTGTGGTTTCCAATGCAAAGCCAGAAAAGCTGGAAAATGACTGATAGGGTTCATACATCTATTGGCATTAGGACAATGTTATTTTATTGCTGATATCAGGGTGACATCACTTTTCACAAAGACACCATAATTGTCTTTGCACGTAATAAAGGTGAAATTCATTCTCATGGAAATTAAAGAGGACATTGCAATGCTTCAGTCAAAAGGGGACTAAATGATACAGATGATAAAATGTACTGGCTTTGAATTTCTGTACATAAACCAGGAGTGAAAGTACAGAGAATTAGGCTGGAGATGAAGAGTATAATAACCTGAAATTAGTTTAAGCATCCCTCTAATCTCATTTTCTCAGAGTGTAGAACTATTCATGGGGAAATCTGTTTTCTTTCACTGACCAATATTTTAGCTGTCGAAGGTTGAAATGAAAATACTACAAGGGGTTCGGGAGGATGGGCTAAAGATGCTGACTGAAATATATCTTATTACAGACGGCAGAAGCAACTTACTTCTTGCTAAAACACACAAGATCTACGTCATAAAGCAGCCAATGTGTAAAATCTTTTGCTCAAAATATCTAGGCTCCCAACCGCTCAGCAGTCAGAAATTCTTAAGAGCAAATCCCAGAATCTATTACATACAAATTCCTCTTTCAACTTAGGAATTCCTTTCTGCTCTATGTCTGAATTCCTTCCTCCTTCACCCCTAACTCAACCCAAGTCCCACTAGAAATTCTTTCTGCTGCTCAAAGCCTTAGAAAACCTTTACATTATTTTTTTTATCCTGTGGATCCATTGTGTTTTGGAAGCCTCACAAGAAGCTGAGTGCATAGTTTCTGGGCAATAAAACAGTCAGAGCAAATGGCACAGTGTTCAGTCTGGCACTGCGGAATCTGGCATGCATCTGTGCATTCCTATCTGTGTGGCTGGAACCGTCTCAGATCTGGTCCACAGTTTATATCACGCAGGTCCTCTGGTTACTCTGTGAAAGAAAGTCTGTAAGCAGAAATGCAACTTTATGGTATAGTGATCCTCAATGGTCATTGTCATAGATGTCTCTTGGGGGTCTTGCTAAATTCAGATTCTGATTAGGCACAACTATGTGTAAGGCCTAAGACTCTGCATTTCTAAGTAGCTTTCAGATACTTCTGATACTGGTCCATGGATCACACTTAGAAGTGGAAAGAGTTACTCCCCTTGCATACCAGACAGGGCTTCCTGTAATGCAATCGGTGCTTGCACTTGACTTCGTTACAATGAATTTGAAAATAACCTAATTCACAATGTTTGTGAAAATATCATTTCATTTCATGTCCATTTCTGTCTAGTATTTATTAAGTGGTAGAATAGATATTAGTTAGCTCAGGAGATGAGGAAGAATTCTTTGATCTTTTGACTTAAGCATTTTTCATTCTCATGTTCCAATTGTATGTTTTGCTTCTTTGTTAAAAGCAGTTTTATCTTGCAATTTTATCTTGCAATTTCATTAGAAAGCTCATCTTAGCTAAGTGAAAATCAGTCCCAGAAATGTCACTGTAGCCCATGTGCATCAGTACACAGATTAGACAGATCAGATCTTGGCATGACCTGTTGTATTTTGCTCACCCAAAAGGAATCTCATGTTGAGTTCTAAACCAGATGTCACTTGGGGTGATATTATATAGAAATTCCAGTAATTAAATCACTAAACTACGACCAGCTGGTGTTAACCCTCTTGTTAGGTCACAAATTGCTTCCTTCTCTTATATGAGAAAGTATCTAAGAGCTCCTCTGAGTTCTGAATTAGTCACAAGCTCTCAGGAGAATGACCTCTGAAGACTCAAGCTCAGCATGCTGCAGTGATCAAAAAGGAATTTGTATGTATCCATCTGGATAATGTCTGTGGGTATATGCTCACAGACAAGTTAAATGAGGTGGCGGGGGGAAATAGTAGAACCTGAATTTCGGATGTTATTATAGCTATATTAGCATTGTTATCTAAAAGAAGCATACTCCCTAGCAGGCGGGGATAATTTATCCAAAGGTCCAGAAAAGTCCAGAAATCAGAAAAATTCAAAATATAAAAAAAAGTACATTAGGGATTCCACCCTACATCCCAGACAACATTTTAAAAGGTGGACTTACTCAACCCCCACTCTCTGCATACTAATCATACAAATAGAGACCAGCCAAAAGCATGGTAAAGACAATGTATCATTCAGCTAATACTGATCCCTTTACCAGGAGCATTGCCACCAAGGGACCTCTTGGCTTTACAATATTGTGAAAGTGTCATCAATGTCCTTTCCTATCTTCAAAGAGAAAAAAGCTCAGTTGGAAGACACAAGTGAAAGATAATTACATTGCAAGTCATCTAAGGCATGGGCACACTTTCACATAGCTATAGGTATCAAAAGGGATTCATGAGCAAAATGGGATTTGAGCTCTAAAAGAAAGTGTAGAAGCTGAGAGTAGCAGGGCTGATAAGAAATATTTGCCCACTGGGTATTTTTATCTAATATGAAAGACAAAAAAAATGTAAAGCGAAAAATTAAATACATGTCTCCCTCTCTCCTCTCTCTCTCTCTCTCTCTCTCTCTCTCTCTCTCTCTCTCTCACTGTGTCACACACACACACACACACACACACACACACACACACACACACACACACACACACAGATATACCTAAGCACTGTCCTGTTCTAAAGAAAATAATCCCTCTCTCCTATGGCAAGTTAAGAGGATGACAAAGGAAAATGAAGGCAGGAAATATACCTTACTCATTCTGTTCCTAGCATGGAGCACAGGGTCTGCTATACAGTAGGTATAAAGAAGTGCCTGAATAATAATGTGTAAATATTCATCTATTCTTTGCATTCTAGGTCATACGTCAGATTCTACACACACATTCCCGCATGGTTCCCCCACCTCTCCCACTTTTGCACTGGTACGTGTCTGACTACTATTTCAACTGGTGCTGCCTTCCCTGCATCCTTGGCCATATCACACTGTCAACAACTGTGCTTAGTGGTTCTTAAAGCAAAGAATGAGAGTGAGTGCTTCCTCAGAGATCCTTCCCAATCATCAAGGCAAAGGGCTGGATAAACACTTGGTGGGTGACTACAGTGCCCAGGGCACATGTTATCATTTAAAGTCATCTTATTGGCTGCTTAGGATAATTGTATTAAACAATACAGAAAATATAGAAAGAGAAATATTCAGGTCAATTAGGGCAAAGTAGTAAAGTTGCCACGGGTGTCAACTGAGCATTCTCAATTACAGTTGATAGGAGAATGATTTCACTCCAATGTTTAATAGTGCAACTTTACTATACCTTCTTATAAATTTCAGTTCATATACTTTTAACACTTTTAATTCTAGGAATTTTTTCTACAGCTTTACCTGTGTACACAGTGACTTATGGACAAATATACTCATTACAGCATTGTTTGTGGTAGCAAAATACTGAAAACAAAATGTGTCTTGGGACAAGAATGATTAAATAAGTTCTAATATGCTCATCCAATAAAGACTAGACAAGAAATAGAAGGAAGCTATAAGACCCACTGTTGTGCTGAAAAAAAATCAAGGCATAGAACAGCAGACATCATTGATGGCTGCAAAGGAGTATATACACATACAACATTTTGCAAGTGCATAGAATATACAATAAACTAGAAAGAACAGTTACCTCTGGGAAGAAAAAATTAGAGGCTAAAACAGAGCCTTAACTTATCATGAGCTTTCCTGGATCATTTACATTCTATTCACATTGGTTTTTAAGAAAAAAATTATAAAATTATAGTTTAGCAAAAGAAAACAGCTTCAGGGCATTTGGGTAGCACAATATGGGTCATGTTTTGCCACATAAGCTGAGGATGCTCCAGCCCCGAATTTCCTAGCGCTCTGCCTCAGGATGGCAGTCTAGCTCTTCCATTGTTTCAGTTTTCCAGCCGAAACTGGATTTGGATTTCCTCTGAGCTCCCGCTCTAGGTCTCTGAGACCACTGTGAATTCAATTATTAAAGAGCTACTTCCCTAGAAGACCAGACTTTGGTTTCATTCTATTTATCCACTTGATCTTTTCCTTTTCCAACTTCCTCTCTTTTTAAAACTCTCATCAGCACAATTCTGCCTCCCCTACTACAGAATGCACATGGTAAGTGGAGTTTTTTGTGTCCTAGCCTGATAGATGGATAATTTATGGTATCTTCCTATGGCTAAAAAGTCCCATTTAGATACACTAAATGCACATTCCTTGTTTTCTTATTATTCTGCGTGGTGTTTCTATTCCCTTACCTTCTTAACCCCTATTCCTCTAGCTCTACATGTTCTCCTATGCATACAATGATGGGATATTTTTCCCAATAGAATATTTTCTTTTAAGTAATTTTTCTGGGAATATCCATAGGGTCAAAGTTAGCTTCCTTGGCTTAAGTAGTGGTGGGTGGAGTGGGGTGTCCTGCCCCACCTGCTTGCATTTTTTTCCCACTGCTCACTTACCCCTTACTCTCCATTCTCCCCACATCCCATCCCTCATACATGCCATAAGGGGCGCTTCACTAAAGGACACCAAGTGTTGCATAGTTAAGTCTGATAATCTCTGATCTAGAAGAAAGAAAGCCAGCAGCAAGGGACACTTAAGCTCAAGTCAATATTTTCAGACAGAGACAAAGTTATTGTGGTGAGATGGGGAAACACAGTGTTGGATTCAGGTCTTCCACTCCGAGTTACAGGGAATGCTTAAAACATTTTGTGCTTCGTCCTTCCAGGAAAACCACAGCACAGTAGTGAAAGGGCAGCTAAACAGATTTCTGTCTGCCAAATCCCTGATACTTTTTAGAAAAGGGAGAATAAATGAACCTTACTTTTTATGATGCCAAGAAAATGTTATAAAAATTTATACCAACAAAGCCTGTTTTCCTGACATGGAAAAAAAAACACTTTATAAAAAAATTGATGTGCTAGAAAATTTTATTTCCATTCTCAAGCTATTTCCCCTCCCCCTTCCCCCCCCTCTGCCTCCCTCCCTCCCACCTTCACTCCCTCCCTCCCTTCTAACCTAAGCAAGATTAGGACAGTCTTGGAGCTCTTTTTAATGGATAATTTCTTTCTGAGTTAGAAATTTTTAGCAGAAAGCACCAGGGCCTTGGAGCCCCAAGTAGGTTCAAATTCCATCTTCACCCTAACTTGGGATGTGCTACTTAGCCACACGGAGTGTCAATGATTCCCTTGTAAACCCAGTTAACATCAATAAGTAGCCTTGCAGATTAGACAAAAACATGGAATCCAAAGCTAGACAGTCTGAATGAAAATCTTATTTCAAGCACCTCCCAAGTACGTTATGTTATGTAAGTGTGAACCTCTCTATGTCTCAGTTTTCCCATCCATAAAGTAGGGAAAATATGAGTTCCTGTCATAATCAGTATCATATAAGTAATTATTAAGTCTTAACACATTTTAGCAGTATTTAGTAAAATTTACATAATGACTAAATTTTAAAAGTAAATAGAGGGGGGAGGACAGAAGATGGCAGATGGATAACAGCTATGCTTCAATCAGGGTAGAATAGGGAAAATCATGAAATTCTCTACTCAAAACAAAACAAAACATAGGGAGTGGAGTGGAGCTTTAATTATCAACAGAAATGGGATAGCATAAAGCTGACCAAATAGCAGAGACTAAAATGATGGAGAAGAAGATGAATCAGCAGGGCAACTCTCCATAATCCTCAGCCCCAGGGGAGGTGGCATTAGAGAGCTTCAGAAGATACAGAGCCCTTTGGGAGGTGGATGGCTGAAGTAAGATTCAGTGATGCCATCCCCAATGGCATTTGACTGGAGGAGGGCAAGGTAGAGATGCTTGAAGGATGCCCCACTGAAGAGTGAATCAGAGGGTTATAGGGGCATATTGAGAAGAAAAAGGGAGAAACCCCAAAACAGGGAAAAACAGAGTTCAAAGAACCAATAGAAAAGATGGAATAATGGGAATAGTAATGTACTTGGCAAGCAAAAGCCTACCAAGAAAGGGATTGTAAATAATGTAAATATGATTGGTCAAAAATGGTGAAATGTGATTGGATATTTTCTTTACATTCCCATTGGACACTTTTCTAGGATTCTGATTTGTCAAAAACAAAAGGCCATGATTGGGCCAAGTTTCAAGCCCTTCCGCTCATCCCTAGCTCCTATTGGATCACTAAGAACAAAAGATTTGCACCTGATTGGCTTAGATGAGTCAGGGAGAACTATAAAAGGAGCTACTCTGAGGCAATTGGCATTCGTCTTGGCCTCACCACTGCCTGATAACACCACTCTCCCAACAATAACAATGAGAAGGATGACAATGAGAAGAGACCATGGAGACCACTGAGACCAGGATGCCTAGACAATGCCCACCATGAACTTCAAGCAGGCTGAGGACAGTCCCTTGGCCCAGCAGCTAGGGACAGAAGCTGAGGAAAGTATTCGGTCCCAGCGCCAGAGGCAGAAGAGCCACCGCCACCCCAGAGGCATCAATAAGAGCTGTTGGTTTGAGCTGTGTAACACTTTGGGTTCCTCTCTGCCCTTGTTAGGGCAGAGAGGCAATAAAGAGCTGCTGCTGTGGTCCCCAAAAAGTTAAGCATCCTGAGGCTTTTCCTTCTCCCCTCTTGAGGCATTACCGAGGGCTGCTTGAGTCTGTGCCCCTCATGGAGGGTCCTGAGAACTCAGTGTAATATTATCTGTGGTGCACAACCATGCCTCTCAGCTGTCACATCTAGGCCAGCCTGGCAGGGTGCTGACCCGCGACCTACAGAGAGTGATACCTGTCACTGGGTGCCTGGAAGCAGACAAAGTGGAGGTGATTGTAAGGGTGTCCAACTGAACGATGACCCAGCAGGATCATCCCTGATGCAAGCAGCCAACAGAGGGCAAGGCGGAGACACTAGCAATGGCATGTCTGAACAACAACCCAGCATGGCTTTCCCTGATGCCAAGTGGTTTAAACAAGATAAAGCAGGGCACCCAGCAAGGACATATAGCTGAAGAAAGCATGGCAGGGCCCTCTCAGACAGTTGCAGCTGGTAGGAGAGAAGGTGAACAAAGCAGAGGTCTGTAGGACTCTCTGGGGAAGAGGACAGATGACATAGCCCCAGTGTAGGGTCTCACATCTGGGATCTGTAGGTGTTTTTGTTTTGTTGTTTTGTTTGTTCCTTTTATTTTTCTCTTTTCTCTTTTTTCTTTTTTTACTTTAATCCAGGAGTGATGGTCACTTCCCTGGCTTCTGGTACCATTGGATTCATGAGCTGGAGGGAGGGAAACTGGAAGATGATGAGTTCAGGGGTCAATGAAGTGTAGCAAGTCATGCCGGATCCCTGAGCCTAAGAAAGCTTGCCCAGAATAAGGTGAGTCTGGGGCCTGGTAGGTCTTGTGACATGGAGAAGTGGCGCCATGAGTCTGGGGAGCCTAAGACACATGGTTTATACTGTGGTGCAATTGGAGCCTGGGAATGCAGGGGATGGGGAGAAACTGAATGCAGAGTTTACAGTGGGAGATAGGGATAGGACACTGAGGTTTCAAATGGTGGGTGTGAGGAAGGGAGAGAGAAGCATCAGTGACCCATCAATATCCAAACTAATGGAAGCATCAGGGGAGAATTTCTTTACACATGGAGGAGGTAGGTCCTAGAACTCAGACCAAGCAATGGGAAAGCCTCACCAGAAAAACACACAAAACATGAAAGCATATGCTGAATGAGAAGATCCTATAAACCAAAGCACCTCAAGCAGATAATTTCATGGTAACCAAATTCCTAGAGATGCCTGAGGAAGAATTTAGAACGCTGCTTATAAATATGCTAAAAGACCTCAAAGACACCACCATGAAAGCAATTGATTCACTGGACAAAAAGGTATCTAATTTGGAAGAACAGTTCTCCAGAGAAATGGAAATTCTGAAGAAGAATCAAACAGAGGTCCTTGAGATGCAAAGAAAGTTAAACCAAATCAGCATTATGGTAGAATCTTCAGTCTCTATAATAGACAAAGCTGAAAACAGGATTGCTGAAGCTGAGGGTAGAAAATATTATTTACTCACATGCCAAGATAGAAAGAATGATGAGGCAATATGACCAAGATTTTCAAGAAATATTTGACAAAATGAAGAAACAAAACTTATGAATTCAGGTGGTCCATAAAGAAGCCAAAATCAACATGAGTAGATTAACAAATTTATTCAAAGAAATAGTAGATGAAAACTTCTCAAATCTAAGGTAAGAGCTAGATACCTACACAACTGAAACATTCAGAACCCCAGGATAGACCAGAACAGATCCTCCCCATGACACATTATAATTGGAATGTTAAATCTAGAGAACAAAGAAGCTATTCTAAAAACTACAAGAGAGAAATGCTAACTCACTTTCAAAGGCAAGCCCATCAGAATTACAATAGACTTTTCAACAACATTAAAGGCAAGGAAAGCTTGGACAGACATTATCCAAGCTCTGGAAAAGAATAACTGCCAACTAAGATTATGTTACCCAATGAAATTATCTTTTAAAATAGATGATAAGTACAAGACAGTCCATGATATTGAACTGTTTAAACTATTCTCAGCCAACAAGCCATTATTGAAGAGGATCCTTAATGAAACACTGCATAAGGGGGAGGTAAGACAACCCCATATACAAGATCAAAGAAATGAACAATAAACACAAGAGGAAATTAAGAAAAATAGGCCAAATATGAAAAAACAGTAATAAGTACAAACTGGTGTACAATAATAAGCACCTCTCAATCATTACTTTCGATGTAAATGGTCTTAACTCACAATCAAGAGGTGTAGACTGGCCAATTAGACTAAGAATCATAAACCTTTGATATGTGGCATCAATAAGACTCATTTAACCCATAAAGAACATAGAAGGCTGAAAATTAAAGACTGGAAAACAATATAAAACAAGTGGGAAACAAAAAAGAACAGAAGTTGGAACACTAATTTCAGTTAGATTAGACTTCAATTCCAAACTAATCAGAAGAGACAAAGAAGGACATTACATATTACCAAAAAGAATAGTCAACCAGGAACCTATAACATTACTTAATATTCACTCACCAAATACAGGGAAACCTAGATTCATAAAACAATCTTTATTGGAGAAAAAGGAATACATTGAACCAGATGCAATGATTATGGGAGATTTCAATATCCCACTTTCGCCAAGAGACAGGTGATCCAAACAAAAAATCAACAGAGAAACAATGGACTAAAATCGTACCATAGAGCAACTGGAACTTACAGATATCTTCAGAATATCCCAGCCATCTAATGTGGAAAACACATTCTTCTCAGCACTGCATTGAACTTTTTCTGAGACAGACCACATTTTAGTCCAAAAAATTGGCCTCAACCAGTACAAAAAAGTAGAAATCATCCTCTTTACCTTCTCAGATCACAATGGAATAAAACCAGAACTCAAAAATGAGAAAAATTTCAGAAATCTTACAAACTCTCCAATTATAATTGGAATGTTAAATCTAGAGAACAAATTTAACTGCTGAGTGATCAATAGGTTATCTAAAATTTCTGAGCAGAAATTTAAAAGTTCCTGCAACTAAATGAGGGTGAGAATACATCCCATCAAAATCTGAGGGATACAGCAAAGACAGTTCTAAGAGGGAAGTTCATAGCCACAAGCACCTTCATGAATAACTTAAGGAAGGGCCAATAAATAATGACATATCTCAAAGCATTAGAAAGACAACAGCAAGCCAATACCCCAGAGGAACACTCAGACAGAAATTATCAAGATCAAGGTAGAGATATCCCAATTGGAATCTAAAAAGGCAATTCAAAGAAATAATGCAACCAAGAGCTGGTTCCTTGAAAAGATTAATAAAATAGATACCCCCTCCCACAGCCAGTCTTACCACAAGAAACAAAGAAGAGGCCCAAATTGAAAGAATTAGATATGAGAATGGAATCATAATCACTGATACCAAAAAACCCAGAAAATCATCAGGGAATACTTTCAGAAATTGTATTCCTGAAAAAATGAAAATAAAGAAGAAATGGATAAGTTCATTAACACACCTGAATTGCCAAAATCAAGCCCAGAGGACATAAGCAATCTCAACAGACCCATTACATACACTAAAATAGGGAAGGAAATAAAAAGCCTCCAAAAAAAGAAAATCCCAGGTGCTGATGAATTCATAGCAGAATTCTATTAAACTTGCAAAGAATTAATACCTATTCCCTTCAAACTATTTCATAAAGTAGAAAGGGAAGGGGCACTCACAAACTCATTCTATGAAACCAGTATCACCTTAATATGAAAACTGAGCAAGGACACTTCAAAGAAAGAGAACTATAGACCAATTTCCCTAATGAACATTGATGTAAAATTTCTCAACAAAACCCTGGCTAACCAAATTCAGCAACACATAAAAAAGATCTTACACCACAATCAAGTAGACCTCATTCCACAAGTGCAAGGTTGATTCAACATAATAAAACAATCAATATAATTCAACCTATCCAGAGACTTGTAGACAGAAATCACGTAATTACCTCAATCAATGGTAGGAGGGCCTTTGACAAAGTGCAACACATTTTCATGATAAAACTCTGGAGAAGATAGGCATAATAGGGAAATACCTCAACATCATAATGGCCATTTATGACAGATCTACAGCCAATATATTAAATTGGGAAAAATTGAAACAATTCCAAGATCAGGAACAAGACAAGTATGTCTATCCTCTCTTCTCTTATTTAATATTGTGATCAAACTCCTAGCCAGAGCAATCAGACAAGAAAGAGAAATCAAAGGGATACAGATAAGCAAGAAAGAGGTCAAATTATCCTTATTCATTGATGACATGATCTTTTACCTAAAGGACCCAAAATCCTCCTCTAGAAAACTCTTAGACCCAATTAACTCCTTTGGAAAAGTAGCAGGATACAAAATTAACATTCAAAAATCAGTATCCCTCCTTTACACCAATTGTGAACAAGAAGAGAAGGAAATTAAGGCAAAAATCCCTTCCACAACATTGTTGTTGTTGTTGTTCTTAGGTGCCATCAAGTTGGGACTGACTCATAGTGACCTTCATAGGGTTTTCAATGGCTGATTGTTTCCAGATTGCCTCAGGAGTGGACTGCCATATCCTTTTCCCATTTTTGCTATGCTAGGAATCAAACCTGGGACATCGGAAAATGCAAAGCAGTGCTCTACCAACTGAACTAAATCCCAGTTCCCTTTCACAATAGCTCACCAAAAAAGTAAATACTTAGGAATCAATCTAGCCAAAGACCCTGAATATCTCTACAAGGAAAACTTCAAAACATTAAAGATAGAAATTGCAGAGGATATTAGAAGGTGGAAGGACCCCCTGACCCTGCTCATGGATTGGGAGAATCAATATTGTAAAAATTGCTATACTACCAAAACCAATTTACAGATTTAATGCAATTCCCAATGACAGATTTTGCAGAAATAGAAAACATAATCCAAATATTCATATGAAAACACAATAAACCATGTAATGTCAAAACAATCTTAAGCTGCAAACTAATGCAGGCGGGATCACAATATCTGACTTTAAACTATACTTACACAGCTATGGTAGCAAAAAGACCTTGGTATTGGCACAAAAATAGGCTTGAAGACCAATGGAACAGAATTGAAGATCCTCAGATATACCCATGCAACTACAGCCACCTGATCTTTGACAAAGGGGCTAAGGACTCAAAATAGAGCAAAGATAACATCTTCAATAAATGGTGCTGAGAAAATTGGATATCCATCTGCAGAAAAGTGAAAATAGACCCAAACCTCTCGATTTGCATGAGAGTCAACTTGAAATGGATAAGAGACCTCAACATAAAGACAGAAATCTTAAAAGTACCTGAAGAAAAGGTAGGAAACGTGCTCCAACATATAGGAATAGGAAAGTATTTTCTTAAGAAGACTCCAATTGCACAGGAAATTGCACCAAGAACTGACAAACAGGATTATACACAATTAAAAAGCTTCTGTACAGCAAATGGAACAATAAACAGTTGAAAGAAGGAGGGAGGGGATTAGCAAAGGCAAATGAAGATTGCAGAAGGTAGGAAAAGGAGAGGAAACAACACAAAAGAATAAAGGCGAAGAGGATCATCTCAATGTAAATTATGCAACTTCATGAATACATGAAAAATATAAGGGAATATAACCCATATGTGCATATGAGTTTTACTACATATTAGTCAAAAGTTTACACAAACATTGTACATTTATAAAAGTGTACCCAAAAGTGATATAATAGTTGCATAACAGAAAAAGCCAATGCTGTATTACTCTAGAACCATCAAAACGTTTTGCACAGAGAGCTCCATACCTTCCTTTTCCGTGGCGCCCTTCTGCCAATATCGCACAATATCACAGGGGGTCTTCAGACTTTAACCACACCAGACCTCTCTAAAGAATGTCCCTTATGTTGCAAGACTACCAGAAACATCTAGGAGCTTGACAAAGTTTTCTAAAGAGCTGTGAAATATTAGAAACACTGAGAAAGTAGTTCTATGATAGACACATGTTGAACATGTGTTTGGTGTTCAGTAAATGCAAGAAATAGTGTAAGGTAAGCCAGGTATATGCCTGCAATCCCAGAGACTCAGGAGGCTGCGGCAGGAAGACCACAAATTTGAGACCAGAGGTAGTCTTCACAACTTAGTGAGAACTTGTCTAAAAATAAAACAAATTAAAAAGCAAGGGTAGAGCATTTCCTAGCATATGTGAGCTCCTGACTTTAGCCTCCAGCACTGAAAAGAGAAAGAAAAGGAAGGAAGGAAGGGGGAAAGGAAGGAAGGAGAGAGGAGGGGAGAGGAGAGGAGAGGATGAAAGTATAAAGTCATTAAGAGCATAAAGTCAAACATTTCAACTGGCTTTTAGAAAATGAAAAGTAAAACAACTACAATTTCCCCATCTTCACAAAGTATTTCTTTATATCAAACTTCCTATCACTTGGCAAAAATGCATTATCTGCTTGCAGATATCTGCCTAGCAGAGTACACTGACTATGCAACATGGTCTCTGTTATCAGAGCATTTCTGATCTTGCAGAAAAAGAGATGGTAAGCAAATTATCAAGCAAAGAATGCAACAAGTGCTAATAAGGTAGTGTACAAAGTGTTACTGGGGACACCATAGACAAATGGAGAGGTTTCTCATACCTGAGAAGGTGGAAAAAGGAGAACCTTACTAGGCAGGAAAGCCTGAGTGGGAATGCATCTATCAGAGACGAACTTAAGATCCTATGATGAAAGGCTTGGGAGTACACAGTTGCAGGACATATTTAAGGAAATCCTCAAATGTATCTAAAAATAACAGTGTTTGTGAAGGTGAGTATAAGGATATAGCAGTAAAAAGAGAATATCTGTCTTATTCCCAGCTGGAACTGAAGTGACCGCCCAACAATAAGAATGTTCTGGGGTTTCCAACTGGATTGGCATTGGCTTGACATCAGTATCAAGCACCTACAGGTATGTGTGACTTACTCCTGGGGGCATAATTTAAGAGATGTAAAGAACTCAGAAAGATTTCAAAGGAGATTCTAACTGCATTTGTTAAACTCCTAGAAAACCCTATAATATAGCATACAAGCCGATAAGCTTGGGAAGTGAACTGCCCTGGGTGACAAAACTTTTTCTCTCCAAACAATGGCTTTCTTGTGCTTAAAATAGACTGGATGGTAATGTTTTCTTGTAGGTTTTGAGAGGATTAAAGGACCAAAACATTGCACATTCATTAACATAGTACCAAGCACATAGTATTCATTCAAGAATGTAGGCTAATCTTCTTTATAATAGACTTTATGGATTCAAATTATGTAGTACCTGGGGAAAACTATATACAGTAGTTCAGCTTTCTTTTTGAATTGAACCTCAAAATCTTTATCATTAAAATACTAAGATCTGGATCTTTTTGTTGGTAAGTTTGGGAAGAAAAAACAATGATTTCTTGTTCTTTGTAGAATCTTAACTAGATTGCTTCTCTTGAAAACGTTCCAAGAAGTGTTATCAGCTGAGGAAACATACATCTTCATAATATTACTCCATACTTTTGGGCCATTCCCTGACAAAAGGGGGTGAGAACTCAACCTTTTAATAATAGTAGTCTCTTACTGGCTAACATTTCAAGTATATTACATTATTTTTTGCTGCTCAAGTCCCTCAAATTTTTAAAAGAGTTACATTACAGACTGAGTAGTGCAGCCAAAGCTAAACTATCCTTCACTGACCTCCCTCCTCAAATGCACTTAAATTTAGAAAAATGGAGATTATTCTAACATAGCATAAGGATTTTTCTTCAAAATCTGTCATATTTAATGATGAGGAGGTACAAGTTCATTCTTTAAGCTATGACACAGAGCAAGATGAACCAAAGAGATCAAGTTCAGATGTTGAGCATGGCTTGGCTTCACTCAAGAAATAACTGGTAAGCACTTTGGAAATATGGTGAAATCTATACAAAAAGATGGGAGGCAACATAAATAGATCACAGGAATTGAACTGCCCTGGATGACAACTGTTCCTCTCCAACTGAGAAGTAGGAAGTCTCTCTGGTTAATAATAAATTCAGAAGAAGAGAAAGCATTGAATATATTTTTATACACAGAACAACTTTTCCTAAAGAAATGTGCTTAGTAGGGGTGGTGGTTGTGTTCACAAAAGCAGGAATTGCCTACCATGATTGCAATGTGTGGCTCTAATTCACCAAACATCTGAAAACATATAAAGCCCTTAACAGTTTCTGGTGCATAGTGACATTTCCTCTGAAAAACCAATGAATAATTCAAGATCACTTCTTCATTGGCTCTACCATTGTTTTTAGATGACTCTTAGGACCACAGATTCAAACCCACAAAAAATAGGCTCAGGTTTGAGTTTAAAATTGTAATCCCATGTGTAGATAGACAAATATTTTTTTCAATTATTTTTCAATTTTTAAATATCTAGTGATACAATAAAAAGACATTAAAAGCTGAACCTGAACCCAATTTTTCACTGGGTTCTGATTCAGGTTCTGGTTCAGAAAAAATTTTAACAATGCTTGAACCAGAACAGGCTCAAGGTTCAGATTTGGGTTCAGTTTGAATCCCTGATATCTAAACATAGGATTTAAATCCCAATCTAAACTGAACCTAAACCATCTAAATTTTAGCATATTGAACCCACACCTGAATCTGAACATAATTTTTCATGTGTATGAACTTCAGCTTAGGACTGTAACCTGCAGGGAATATCCTGTGCTTTGAAAGTGCCTACAATCTCTCCTTACTGAATGCTACATTTTTATCAAATTTTAAAATGAGGCACATATTCTTTGCTTCAAAAACAAACAGTATAATCATTAGCAACTTCCAAACTATATATCTTGCCACTTGTATTTGGTAAATCATCCATTTGTCTGGTCTTGTAATTGGTTTCCAAGTGACTGCTCAAAGAGTGAATTTTTCTTCAATGTCAAATACTCTAACATTGGACTTGATTATTTGAGTTTGTTTGCAGTGTTAGATGACCCCTAGCAAACAAGAAAACTTTGTACTAAAGTAAAACTATGTCTCAAAATTGGTTTTCAGTTCAATTCTAATAATTTACTTGTTTATAATTATCTTTCCATATATTGGCTGTTTGCTTTATGTGAGAGATGTGACTTCATTAGCCTTCACATAAGCTATGGAAATATCAAACTACTTATCTACTGCCACAGGGCTGGGATTTAGCTCAGTTGGTAGAGCACTACTCTGCAGTCTCTGAAGTCCAGAGTTTGATTCCCAGCACTGAAAAAATGGGAGAAGGACGTGGCAATCCACTCCCAAGGCAATCCCAAAACAATCAACCATTGAAAACCCTGTAAGTGTCGCTATGAGTTGGATGCAACTCAAGGGCACCTAACAACAACACATACTGCCACAATACCTGGGGGTGTCAGGATTACAGCCTAGTGAATTCAAAATCTTTCATTCTGGTTTTCAAAGCCAGTCAAAATTATTCTAGAAAGTAGTTGACTTTCTTTTTGGGAGATTTGCTCTGGTGTTCTAACCATGATGGTTTGGCTGTGAAACTAGATGTCTGACCACATTGTAATTCGTTTTAAAAAATAAGTCTATGCATTAGAAGCACTATAATTCCACAACCAGAAGGTGGACAGTTTGCCAAAATAGAACACTGAATTTCTTAAGACAACTGCAAGGGACTGGGTATCAAATATAACATAATGATGAGAAGATTGTTGTTGTTGTTGTTGTTAGGTGCCGTCGAGTTGGTATCCGACTCATAGCAACCCTCTGTGCAACAGGGGAAACACTATTGTCAGTGCTTCTCTGCTGGTCATAGGGTTTTCAATGGAAGATTGATTTTTGGAAGGGGGTTGCCAGGTCCTTCTCCCAAGCCTACAGCTTCTGGTGTTCCCAGGCGGTCTCCCATCCAGGTACTAACCAGGCCTGACCCTGCTTAGCTTCCAAGATCTGATGGGATCAGATGCCACAGGGCTACAGCTGCAGGCGATGAGAAGATAGAAACATCAATTATCCTGATCTGATCATTACTGATTTTATGTATGTACTAAAATATCATGCCATACCTTTTGATTACTATGTGCTAACCAGAAATTATTTTTAAAAGATGTCTGTTGTTGTTGTTGTTGTTGTTGTTACATGCCATCGAGTTGGGTCCAACTCATAGCAAATCTATATACAACAGAATGAAACACTCCCTGACACTGTGCTATGTCTGGCACTATGTCAATGCTTCTCAGCTATTCATAGGGTTTTCAATGGTAGGTTGTTTTGGAATCGTATAGGGAATGGGCTGCCAGGTCCTTCTCCCATTTATGCGGTGCTGGGGATTGAACCCAGGGACTCAAAGAGCACAGAGCAACACTCTTCCAACTAAGCTAAACCCCACCCAAAAGATATTTAAAGAGATGTAAATGGTAAGTACCTTGATTTGATCATTATCCATCATATTCATGTATTGAATCATCATACCATACCCCATAAATATGTACAACTAAGATAAAAATTTTAGAAATAGGCAGTTTGTCCACTGTTCAGCCAATAGGAAGGTTCACAATAATTATGATAAGGAAATCATTGAATGACACTATCTGTGAATAAATGGAAGAAAGAACAAGTAAAGGGACAGTATCTCTATTTTAAAAACATTGAAAATAACAGCTTTACCCTTACTTGGCCTTGCTCTGTGATATATCTTTAAATGTATACATTCTTATTATAATACTGATTTCTCTTCCAATAGACGATATGGGATGAAATAAAATAATACTGATATTATTTGCTCACTAGGAAATACCATGTTACTAGGGCACATGAAAATTATTCCTGATTTCTTTCTGATAAGTTGAGATTATCTCAACCTGTCCTTAACAATATCCTTCCCTACTGCCTTAGACAAAGGTATCAATCACTTGATAACTTTTATCTATTGATTATATGTGTTCCTTATTATTTATAGACACATCATCTATATTTTTCTTCAAAGAGTGTATGACCATATTTGTGTATTCCACATGTGCACCATGTGTAGCCCTTTCACTTGCTGATTTAAGCTAAGGGAAAAGAACTTAAGGGCTCAGAAACTAGGCTTTAAAGCTGGGTGCTGTGGCACATGCCTATCATTCCAGTGACTCAGGAGATGAGGCCTAAGGATCACAAGTTGAAGGCCAGAGGCAGCCTGCAAAACTTAGTGAGACCTGTTTCAAAATACAAAAATAAGAAAGGGGCTAGGAATGTGGGTCAGTGGTGGAACACTTGCCTAACATGTGCAAGGTCCTGAGTCAACTTCCAGTAATGCCAAAAAAACCCATTAAAAGCCAAAGAAAAACCCCAGGTTTTTTTTATAGATTTCATTTACTGTTTTCTTTTCTTTTTTTCTTTTTTGGTGCTGGGGATGAAACCCAGGGCCTTGCACATTTTGGACAAGTGCTCTACCCCTGAACCACACCTGCGGCCCCTTAGATTTCAATAGAACTATTTTCTCTTTTTCAAGATAAAGGACCTCCCTCCTTGAATCCATCTGCCCAATTTAGTACTAGTTACAGTAAGAAATGGGCAGTATTGTAAGCACACAGAGATCCATAGGCATCAAGAGACCTCAGGAAGCATTAAGGCAGGCTCATATTTCTAATTGCAAAGTTTCTACACACTATCGAGCAACCCTTTGGGGCCTAGAGACACCAATACCACATTTGTGCTTCTCTGGATCTTTTTTAAAAAGAAATCATTTCATGAAATGTTTGCTGCATTCAGATTTCAGGGCAGTGGTCTAAGTGACTCATTACATAAAAAATATGAGAATTTCTGTTGGGTTTTTTATGTGACTATTTAACTTTCTCATCTTAATTCTGTGCGTGTGAGTGAGTGTGTGTGTGTGTGTGTGTGTGTGTACCAACTAACAGCCTAAAAAGAATCCATAATTGTGATATTAGGTCACACAAAAACCCTTACCTTCAAGAAGATCACAGTCTCATCTAAAATCAATGTCCTTCTCTTCCTCCAACCTTAGCCCCAACATCAATAAATTGAACAACAGCCACCGAACATGCAGCATCTTTTGCTACCAAAACTTATTCCAAGAAAGTTTAATTCCTTACAGAAATAATTTTAAAAAGAGAGCAGCTTGCCAGATACTGTTTGAAATTCTTTGCAAACATTTTAATTAAACTTGGGAAAATCCTATAAAGTGTTGTATACACAAAGAGGCTTAGATTCAGAAAGCCTGAGCAACATACCTAAGGTCACATTGTAAATGACAGAATTAGTATTTAACCCAATTCCTATGTAACTCCAAAGACCTTCTTCTTTCCCATAACTTACACTTTCTCCAAGGTAAGTGGAAGTAAACACTCACAGTTGCCACTGAACCATACAATGGAAGAAAAAGCCTATTCAGAAGTGAAGAGAATTTTATTGCTGTGTTCTTCAAACAGAGAGGGTCGTTAGGAATCATAGTGAGACTGAAGAGCAGAGGACAGCATCTGGTTCAGGGCCATGCCCAGGTTTCACAGGTCTCTTCTAAAACCCTGGTATCAATTAGTTTATTCAATACCTATGTACTGGACACTTAGGAAGAGCCTAGCCAGTGTGGTAAGTCAACAATACAGCAAAATGAAGTAAAGTCTCTATGCAGAAGAGCCAGACAATTCACAAGGAAATAGGCAAAAATATAAACAAAATAGCTAAGTGGTCTGAGTATCTCTGACAGGTTGACATTTGAATTTATTCCTGAAGAATAGGAAGAAAACAATTATAGAAAGAATCTTCTAGCAGAGAGAACAGCAAATGCAATGGCCCTGAGGCAGAAAAAAAGCTGGACTTGGAAGAAACTGAAAAACTGATATAGCCTGTGAGCACCAGGGTGGGTGATAGAAGATGGTGTGGAGAGGTAGATGGGACCTTTAGGCAAGAGCACAGTTCATTCTTCTTCCCCTATTCAACTCTGTACCTCTCTCAACAACCAAGTACAAGCCTTTTAGTTTGGATCATGCCTCCAGCTGAGAAATGCACTGTGCTTTTATTTTCAGTATTCCTGAAGGTCAAAACCTTCAGTAACCATTCTGAATATTGATCAGATAAATCCTCACATTTATATGGGGATTCACAAGATACTACAGGCTTATGCCCAGAATATCAGGACAGTCTAATGGCTCCAGTGCTTCAATGGCAGTTACACTTGGGCACACATTAAAGTTCTGCTGCTTTACTGGTTCTGTGACCTCAAACAAGATACCTAATCTCTCTAGCTCCCCAGTTCCTCAATTTAAAATTGGAATACCTACCTTACTGCATTCACTTTTGTGAGGATTAAGCATGATCAAGTATCAGAATGGATAGCACAGGACCTGGCAGGTAGCAAGTGTATGAGGCATGTACATGTCTTAGCCACATCCACTCCCTCCCCTATTCTGCAGATAAAGGGAACCAAGAATCAAAGAGATAAAGTGACTTGCCTATGATTTCACATTTAGAAGGGGCTAGAACCAAACTTTGGATACTTCATTGAAGTGCTTTTCTCTCTCTACTACGGTGAATCACTGTGAAGTGAAAGAGGTTAATAAACCTGGTTCTTTCCTATGGGAGACAGTATCATGTACAGTGAGAGGAAGGTCAATTTCTGGGAGTGTAGGATTAGTTTGAGCATTGATCTAAAAACTCTTACACAAGAATTTCTTAAGGGCATACTTGCTTTCCATTAAGCATTTCTCTTTCCCCTTTCTGCTGAGCAAAAGAAGAAAAAAATCCTCTCCTGTGCTTTCTTAAAAGCAAAGAAACAAATGGAAGTTTCATGAAATTGCGTGGGTGCTTTTGACTTATCTGTATCCATCACCCTAAAATGTGCCCATACAGAAGATAAATAGTGCTATTACATTCGATGCTTAGTCCTAAGTTCCAAAACTGCTGACAAGTCACTAATCCAAATAAAATATATGGGAGTTAATTATAACTGAAACTCACAATAGTCAGCCACAAGATTGCAATCAACAAGATTCACTGAATGAACGCTTAGTTCTTTGCTGTAAAGGGGGCACTTAGTTCTCTCTTCAACCACCTCCTGCATCTCCTTCCTGCCTTGCCTTGATAATCCCTAAGTATGATTCCATGTTACCAACAAACATGTCATAACTCTAAGAAGGAAAGGAAACATTCTCTTCAGCTCATGCTCAGAGGATGATCTAAAAGCTCTGAGACTGCTATCTCTGCACCCTTAATCCTGAGGTCATTTGTGCCATTGTCTTCTCCCAAAGAGTATCCATCAGGCACTCAGGATAGAAGCATCTTTCCCTGAAATGTCGTTAACTCAAGGCCACCAAAAGTTCAGGCAGGTACTGATTGCTAGCAAAGCCTTATCAGAAGGCTAAGTAAGGGATTTCAAGGGCCATGGTTCTTGGGAAAAAAAACAACAAGATTTTCTGCCCTGGAGATGTACAATCAGTCAGCCTCAGATCAAAGAAAAGTGTGGGTCAAAAGAACAGGAATGGAACTGGAAGGCATTTGGGTTTCTGATGCCTTGCCTCTTTGTCTGGCTGAAAGGAGAAGAGCAATGCCATTGTCCTTAAGTCATTAGCAGTCAATTCATTCATTCATTCACTCATTCATTCACTCCAAATACATTCTATATCATGCTTAACTATGCAAGGGAAATAATCTTTCCATTATGTAATCTAGAGAATATGAATCATTCAGCCAGTGCATTGAAAAAATCCACTTCTTTAATTCTAAAAATAAATTTGGAAATGCTGATTACTATAATCTTTTTTGGAAGACATATATATATATATATATATATATATATATATATATATATATACACATATATACACATATATACATATATGTCAAGATGGGGGACAGATAACACACACCTTCTGTTCCGGAGCAATAAGAAGCCTCCATTAGGGGTTTAAAAAAGCCAATTGAATAAATAGAAACAGAGATAATTTAGTTTGAGAGATAGAGAATGAAACTAGGTGTGCACTGAAATCAAGGATTAGGCTTCAGAGGAGCTACACAGTGGCCAGCAGCAGGACGCCGCCATTTCGCCATCACACAAACAGAGGATAGAATCCCAGAGACTTGGAGGGGATTTCGCGCACACGCACCCACGGCCCGGACCCAACACGGAGTGCAACCTTGGCAGCACACTCTCACCACGCCTGCTGGACACAGACTGCAGATCCTAGGTGAGTCATCGTGAGGGGACCCACAAACGCCCTCCATAGTGGCCGCGGAGCAAACGGGGAAGCTGGTGCCAGCGATCCGCGTCTAGAGCTAAGACGCAGCTCCCCTCCCTTCTGTTGCGGCGGGTCAGGCCTACGGTCGCGAACTCCACAGAAAATTGGGCACACACATGCCCGGATCCCAGACACATCAAAGGTGAGCCCAAATCACCCCACTGTGCTGAGGAGAGGTCGGGGGCTTGTGGAGGCGGCTAAGTCGCGCGTGGCTGGGGAGCTCCTTTTCGGCGGAAACTGGCGGAGCAGTTCACTGCCAGCGGTGAAGTTCCGAGCGAGACTACAGAACAGGACAAGATGGCAGGATAGAATCCTGGAGACTCAGAGGGGACTTTGCCCACACACCCAGGGGAGCTGGACCCAACACAGCATGCAACCTTGACATCACACTGTCACCCTGCCCACGGGACACAAACTGCAAGTTTTCTGGTGAGTCAGCACGGAATCGCACCCTCCCTCCTGTTGTGGCAGTGGGAAACCAGTGCCAGCAGTACACATCCAGAGCTGAAACTCGGCTTCCTCTCTCCTGTTGTGGCGGGACAGTCATGCAGACGCAATCTCCACAGACATACGGGCACACATATGCCTGGACCCCAGACACACCAGAGGGGATACTAAGTCATCCCACCGCACTGTGGAGAAAGGTGAGGTCTGTGGAGGAGGCTGAGCACTACACGGACAGAGTGCTCCTTTCTGGCAGAGTCTTGCAGGACAATTAGACACAATATGAACAGTTTCTAGCACAATTGCTGTGCATGGCAGACCTACTACAGACTCTCTCTGGGGGGGTTGAATATCATCCCACCCACAAGAGGATTTGGTTCTCCCAAGTGGTCTCCCAAGTGGGCGGAAAGCTGTGCTGCGCCCCCAGCCCATATTTTTCACTTTTTGAGACAGGGGCTTGCTGGGTTGCACAGACTGCCTCTGATCTTGGGCTTGTGGTCCTCCTGTCTCCGCCCCCCAACCGCTAGGATTGCAGGCGTGCACCACCGCACCTGACTAGAAGTGTTTAATAAGTTTGTGTGAGCATGTATGCATGGTTTTGTTTTGTTTTGTTTTGATTTTTTTGTTTGTTTGTTTCATGGGGTTTTTGTTTTGGTTTGGTTTGGTTTGGTTTTTTTGTTGTTTTTTGATTTTGTTGTTTTGTATGGGGGTATGAAACCAGGGTCTTGCGCCTATTCGCTTTGTAGGTGCTGGACCGCCACGCTGCGCCCCCAGCCCATATTTTTACTTCTTGACACAGGGTCTCTTTGGGTTGCGCAGGCTGCCTGTGATCTTGGGCTTGTGAGCCTCCTGCCTTCGCCCCCAAGCTGCTGGGAATGCAGGTGTATACCACCGCACCTCACTATAAGTGATTTTATATGTGGGTGGGAGTGTGTATGCATGAGGTTTTTTTTTTTTATTTGATTCCTTCCTTGTTTTACTCTCTTCCCTCTTTCTATTCTCCTTCTCTTTTTCTTATGCTATATATGTATCCTCGTATTAATTATTTTACCATCAGAGCCCCCACATGTCTGTCAGTTTGCCATGGGGGCTTGCGTGTTGCGATGAGGCTGAGAGCTCTGCCACTGTAACCTTAGACATGAGCAAGGTTACCCAAGGTGGACAGGTTTCCAGCTGAGCTTCCAGACTAAGACAGACTAGGGAGTAGGACCTGGCGAGCCACTCCCGAAACAACTAGCCATTGAAAACCCTATGGATAGCAATGAAACACTGTCAGATATAGTGCCTGAAAATGAGGCCCCCAGGTTGGAAGGCACTCTAAAGACTACTGGGGAAGAGTTGCCTCCTCCAAGTAGAGTCTACCGTGATGAGGGAAATGGAGTAAAACCCCAGGGTGCTCAACGTGATGATGTGACACGACTCAAAATGAGGAGAAACAACTGTAAACATCCATTAATAATTGGAACATGGAATGTACGTAGTATGAATCTAGGCAAGTTAGAAATTGTTAAAAGAGAA